>CAJQUW010011480.1:0-600000 GCA_907163375.1 Prostheceraeus crozeri
TCACCAACTCTCCCTACGGAAGGCTGTAAATTGACATAATAATCAATTTTTAATCACACAAAGGCCGTAACTTTATTCAATAGCGACCTTGCTTTCAGGATTAGAAAGATTTGCTGCTACATCAGTAAATTGTCTTGCATTAAAGTCACTGAGTTTTTCAAGATAAGCAATAGTTTCTTGATACTTCGCATAGTAAATTGAGATTGTATAATTGTAGTCAGAAGCGAATGTAATCAACTAAATTCATGCTCACTTTTTCTTTACATATCCACCGCTAATGTAACAGTTTTTTCAGGAATAGTTCCAAAATTAGAACATATTCTTATTATTTTTGATATAATATTTCATTGAATTAAGTAAGACAGAAACAGCAGTTTTGGTGTAAATTGTAAACTAAGTAGTATTAATGAATTGTTATCTATTCTGATTTTGTCTCGATGATCGATAAAACGGGGAACATGTGAAATAAATGATTATTTGCGCCGTTATTTCCGTAGAATATACCAATCTTCGCGGTAATACGCGCCATCTCAGCTTCTATTCCCGGTTCCAGTACTATTTAACAATGTTCGAAGTCGCTCAGTATGGAAATATTGTTATGATTGATTATATGCATATACAACAATTTGTTATGAAGTGGGAGAATTACACCCCATGGTAAAACTTGGTAAAGTAAGGGTTAAAAGGTCATTTGATCGAAGTATGCATGCAATGACATGTTGTTGTGTTTATTTCCGTTCAAAAATTGTTAAGCAGATACACAGTAATAGGTTGTGATTAACTTCCAAAACTTAGCCTAATTTGTAGTTTCAGAAGAAAAAAAATCATGAATCATCAAATATGATGCATTTTTCTTTAATCTTCTCCCAACCGGTTTCAGCTGCACAGGGACATCAGCAAAGGTGTTGCAGGTGTTGCAGGTGTTGCATGAGTGTCCTCTTCATAAAATACGGAAATTGATAAATTGATAAAATAAATTTTGACCAATGGTGGCAAAGTCGTTGGCACAGAAGAAAAAGTAGCTTCGGTGATTTGTCTGCGACGATGAAGTCGTTCACGTGATGCACGTACTCGAGAGCCGCCTCTTCCTAGATCTGGGCGAACATTACCTTGAGGATTCTTTGACGGATTCCCGACGGGTTCGAAAGGCGACTCAAACCGGTCCTTTTGCCGTTGACCATGAACGTTGTGAGGTTGTGTACTTTGGGGTAAAGCACCAGCGAGTAAAAGGCGTTTTGTCAGATGTATCCGTGTCGCTTGATGTTTGTATGTAAGTCATTTTTGCTCTCAAGACGTTGGAGAAGAGCGGGGGATCTTGGCGTTTAAGTGTGCGTAGTCGATTGACAGTCTCTAAAAGTGTCCCGTCAGGCTTTGCTATAAAGAAAGGACATGAAAGAAAATGACGTATATCATGCTCTCCTTGAACGAGTCTGACGACCAATTCAAAATTGTCCTTTCCCGAGTTTAATAGCTAATGGTTTTACAATTTGTTCCATTTTGTACTGAATTCACTTCAATGTTCAATGTTTTTTCACTGTTCAAATCTTCAATGTTTTTTCAGACGATGGCAATTATGCTCGTCAACTTCATTATCGATCATTTTGTAATTGAAAATTATCAACTGAAATATGCATCATTTAGATGATTCGCTCATGCATACATACATACATGAATGGAAAATTCAGCAATTTAACGAATTGAATAATTTGTTTGATAACTTCCTGAAACGTTTAAGGTCAGAAATTAAATGCAAAGTATTTCACATGCGTACACATGATTGTCATATTCTCATAATGATGTTCATAATCAATTCACAAACAAATTGCAGGATTTAATCAATCAATAATGTACAATATGGGAAGCAAGAATCTGAGCATTTTTTAGATTTTGCAGAATTCTGAATACTTGCACAGACTACAATGGCAATGATGTAAAATGAATAATGATCGCAGCATGTCATTGTAGCCAATCTTTGGTTATTATGATCAATTAATTAGCTAGATAGTTCCATTGAAATTTCGGTGCGAATAATAACGCGATTACTAAATTCATAATCGATCATTGGAATCAAACCAAGGGCCGGTTGCACGAACGAGTTTTAAAAGTCACTTAAGTCAACATTTGTTTTAAGTTTCAGATCATCTGTTCGTGGGTTCAGGAAAAAGTTTAGGCTGAAGATTGAGTTCCTGGCTTATAAATTAATCTTGCTGATTATTTTATAACTAATCTTTAAGATTAAATCTTGCGAATTTGACATGCACCCATTAAGAACTTTTGTTCCAGATGTAATACCTAACACAAGATGTTTTAGGATTCCACTTAATCCACTGTTCGACGGTCTAACTCATTTTCACCATGGTCTGCTCATCTGTACAATCATTCACTTCGTTCCCTCGCACATAACTCATGATTCGCTGTTAATCTGAAATTTGAACTTGCATGGTTTTGTACCATTAATCATGCAACTTCAATTCGCTGTACCATTTCAGTGTGACGTTTTGAATCAGTGACGATCCTTTTTCTCGAATTATTTTGTCTTCATCTGTGTGACTTTTTGTGCTTCTCATTTTTCTGTAATAAGTGCTTGCTACTGCTACTACAACATTTGTCGCACTCAATCTTGAGTCATTTCTGAGCTCACATATTTGGCAGAAGATTATATTTCGACTGATTTGCTGCAAAAACTTAAACCTCCTCCGCAGCAGGCGTAACTATACTACGGCGTTTCGAAAGTGATGAATGCAGCAACTGCAATCAATCGACAACGTCGTATTCGAAATGAGCTGCGATTGGAACGGGGTTTTCGAGACCGAATGAACCATATGGACGGTTATGGACCTGACATATATTTTAGTTTATTTATTCTGCAGTTGGCTCATAGAAATAGTTTGTTTTTCTGAAGTTGACTAGAATGGAAATTGACCCAAGGTCGCGGCACATCCGGGGGAACTAAGTTGGGGCATGAACCACCAATGAAAAGCTTATAATTGCGCATGTGATTGATTCTTACCAAATCATTCAGCCGTTGAGAAGTGTATCTAAGTGAAACTTCGTGCGATTTTTGTGCCACTATTGTGCATTGCATGGCTTTACTTCCATTCAAAAGGTTTTACTCATAGAGTAGGGATGTATAGGTAGAGTGGCGACTCAAAAACGTATCTGAATACAGTGAAAAATTTTATATCAAAAGATTCAGTTTTTTGCGGAGATTACGTTCCCGTGATCCAAAAAATTATTTGAGCACTTTTGAAAAAAGTCAAAATTTACCAATTAATATACTACCGATATGACTCTCCTAAATAAGTAGTATGAAACAAGTTGGATATCAAAAGGAATGAATATTTGATAATATGCATCATAACTAAGCGGAAATCAAGCTGATTATCAAAGGAATTTCATGAATTGTATTATAATGAAAGTCTTCATGAAAAAGTGACGATATTATTAGTGCTTTCTTGGCTGGAATTTCAAGTTTTCAATTCAATTTTCACCCGCATGATTTTATGATTCACTAAATTCATCATGTTTCATTTCTTGAATCTTAATAGTGATGTGGAACCATTTACATCTTTCAAAGTTGAATGAAGTCATTGTCTTTGATTATGTGATTGCTCTGCCAGTGTCAGGTTGCCTGTGATGTGATCACGCTTAAGAAAATACTCTTGAGGTTGGTAAAATACTCTAATTGCTAATTCAACAAACATTAACTCTCCAAGGCTGTCATGACACGGAGAATCTGTGAAATACCATCATTCCTTCTTCATTACAATCATAATCACTCAATTCCGTTGTAATTTCTGCAAAACTGCAGAAATTTGCATATCTCACATTTGGTGACAATACCAACTGTATCTCCCTTGAGTTCATTTAATAAAATCGAAAGTGTATACACATTGGTGATTTAATATATGCGGAGTTACCACTCTACCTAATATACAAGGTGTTTCAAAAGTAGGCTAACAGTAGAAATTGGCCTTGAAAAGCTATGTCTTAATGCTATAGATTAATAAGCTATGTCATAATAATCTTTTTCACGATGCCACAGATAGCTAATATGCCTTGTATTCGTAAGGGGCAAAAATTCAATACTCTTTGACATCGCGTAAATCATATTAAAATATCTCATGATCTCCAGTGTTTTCATGCCTACATATTTCACTACAACCCAATTTGAATCTATACCGATCATGAGAAGTCGAATAACTATCCAACATCTATCAAAAAAAAATTATTAGGAAACCATGTAAACAAGATAGTAGTTGTTTCAGTGTTACTGCGGAGAAGGAAGAACAGCTGACATTCGAATGTCCTCCGCGCCCCTCAGCCTGGTGCACGAAGACGCTGTCGTCAACACAAGACAGAGAGGCGAAGAAGGAAGAACAGCTGACATCCAAATGTCCTTCACCTTTGTTAATTCCAGCCTCCTCTTAGACCATCGTCAGAAGCTTCTGACGATGGCCTAGAGGAGGCTGAAATTAATAAAGGTATTAACATTAAAACAACTACCATTTTGTTTGCTTGGTTTCCTAACAAAAAAATGAACAAATGAATAACCAAGGCCTATTCAACATATCAAAAAATTAATCAACTTAAAGTTGCAAAAATTCACGAACGCAAATGCTCAAAATGTCCACCATGGACATCGGCACATTCTTGTAGTCTTTCGGCCACACTGTGGCACACAGTTCTGCATATGTTCCTGTCATCACTGATCTCTTGACAGGCATCTGTGATGTAGGAGCGGAGTTGAGAAAGTGTGTGAGGTTTTCGTCCGTACACTTTCTCCTTTACAACGCCCCAAAAGAAAAAGTCCATCGGAGTTAGATCGGGAGAGCGAGGAGGCCAAAGCATGCTACCACATCTCCCGATCCACTTTCCTGGAAAAGTGTCATTCAGATAGCTTCTGACACTCACTGCAAAATGCGCTGGTGCACCATCCTGCTGAAAGTACAGCTCATTGAAGTTGTTCAATGACTGCATCTCAGGAATCGCAAAGGATTGGAGCATTTGAAGGTACACCTCAGCCGTCACAGTTCTTTCAAAAAATACTGGCCCAATCACACCGTTGCTTGACATACCGGCCCAGACGGTTAAGCCAGGCTGGTTCAGCTCATTTGTTGATACCATGTGCGGATTTTCAAGGAACCAGTAGACACAGTTATGTCTATTTACGTGACCTGATAGTTTGAAACTGGCTTCGTCAGACCAAACTATCTTGTCAAGCAAATCTGGGTTCTCCCGAATTTCCGACAACATGAGCACAGCAAACTGCAAGCGTCGTTCAGCATCATCCGGAAGGTGCTGCAACAGTCTGGGTCGGTATGGTTTCAACTCAACTTTCCTCATCAGTCTCCAAGTAGAGCTTAGAGAAATGTCCAACTCCAATGAGGCTCTTCTTGTTGACTTCTTCGGACTTTGAACAAATGTTTGGGCCACTAGCTCCTCGTTTGATGTTATTGAAACTGATCGAGGGCGTCCTGACTTCGGTGCATTCTCTACCGAACCGGTCTTTTCAAATTTATCTCGAATGCGATAAATAGCAAATCTTGATGGAGGATTGCTGTGAAAGGCATCTCTCCATTCCATTCGCACCTTTTCAGCATTCTTGTTTTTCCAAAAGGATTTCAAAATCCATTTTCTCTGATCATCTTTTAGATGACCTGACATGACAGAAGCAGCAAATTCAAAAAGCTTCAAGCTTGTTTAATTCACTTCAAGTCAAACTAACAGTGTTTGATTCAAATCAAATTAATTGAACATATCCATGTACGTAATGTCAGATTGGTGCTATATCTTGTCCATGATAGATTTCAAAATTCCTTTGCCAATGGAATGCTACTGCATAGACTTCTAAATGATAGTAGCAATTACTTCGAAGTCTATGGCTCATGTTGGACTGATCATGGATATCCATCGACTGATTCAGGTGTAAATCGCCAATAGAACGGTCAACATAGATTTCCTAGGGCAAAATCAACTGTTAGCCTACTTTTGAAACACCTTGTATTTGCTCTATGATTTTACTGCTATCAATTTCTATGCTTTGGTTGGATTATTAAACTGCTGCGTAAATTCTCTCGCTCTCTTCGGTCAAACTCGTTGATCATTATTTACAGGCTCAACTATGCCATTTGCTAATTTTAATTTTGATTTTCTACATGCCCATCAATGATGCTCACTTGAATCGAATAGTAAGTTATAGATTTGAATTGATACCGTTGCTCGTTTTCTTAAATTGATAAAATCTGAATTTTCTACCACAATGAAATATTTTGCGTTTCTACATTCATTATCATGCTACAGCAATCAGTAAATGTATGAGAGCTTTGAAAGATTTTGTTCTGCGTAGATATTTTCAAAAACAGTTTGTGAGAGTAATGCTCTTAACCTCGTTCAAAAAACGAATGAAACGTTATCACTCTCAAAAAATGAAAAACTCACACAGTTTGAACAAATTCTGACAAACATGATCCTTTCAGCTACTCTGACTGTAAACTGCCGTATCCACCTGATTTTGATTGGAATCGTGCTGATCATTGTATAGCGATACAATCGCAAGATTAGAGATTTTATAATCGCTAACCTTCTGATAGTCATTGACTCACTTAATTACTTTTCAGCTCGCTTGAATTATACAGGATGTATTCATGTGAAAAGCTGTAGATGTGTGAATTATGTTCGTTTGCAACTACTACATGAACGTTTCTACAAAATTGCATGTGCACGTTCTACAAAGTGCATACGAATTTGCTGCCTTCTTACATCATCTTGAGACAACAATTTCTATCTAAAACGAATTCTTAAGTTGCGAGACTTTCTTTGCTTATGCTGAGTGATTCAAAAGTCGCTGTAAAAGGCAAATGTCGATCATCTTACAGCAAGTACAAACGATAATGTCCCAATTCTTTCAGATTTTGGCTACTCCGGGGATAGTCCTATAAGATTTAACTCTTTGTTCTCATAATTATTTAGCAAATGCAGCTATATCATCACCATTTTCGTTGTTTGTGGACAAAATTTGTACAATGCATGTGCATTTCGTGAAAATATTCACACAATTAGTTACATGCAATTACGAATACGAAGATTGCAAGAGTTCATGTAAACTTGCTCGTACACCTGAAACATGTCGCAGTTTACTGCAAGGGCCGCTTGTAGTATCTTCAAACTCTTTGATAAAATGATTATAGCAAAACGACATCAAAAGTTTATAACAATGTTATCATCACAGGAATGAAAAATGATGTTGTTGTTCTTTAATGTGGTATATGTTCCAGCACTTCCACTGAAAAAGAACCAAGACTCCACCATCCCATGAAGCGATTATTGTTCAAATCATTTCTCATACTTCCGTCATATACAAAGCCATAATTTTTCAATTATGGCGACTTGATTTTAATATATCACAATTTATGATTTATTTCTCCCCCACCCTCGAGACTGGCCATTCATCCCCGGTTCACATCACCGCCCTGGCGACATCACCATCTCAAATTCACCATTGATAGGTGGCAGATGGGCCCATCGGCATGGAGAGCAGCATGGCAAAGCGATCGACTCGATTTTCCAGAAACTCTGTTTCGCTACAACGCGGCAATGCTACCATGCTACTTTATAGAAGCCCAACCTTGGATGCCTTCAATTGTTAACGAGTCTTTGTGTCTTTATATTTTCTTTCGTGTTACTTATTTGTACTGCTTCTGTAATATATTTAAATGTATTCCATTCGTTCGTATTTATTATGCCCACTATTATGCGAAGTTGACGAATTTCTTTACTTAGCTATTCTGCTATACCTACGTGTTAATTTCGAAGTTCGCCAATGTTAGCATCTGTTTTTTTTGTCGGTAGTCCCTCACATGTGGCTACGTTACATTGTAGTTATGATCACCAAATTTATAGAGCTGCCATTATTTAATAAGCGAATCACCACGACCATAATGAAAATGCGCTTTTTGTATCTCTTGAACGTCATCTTAATATTTCAGCTGACGATGTGTTTTATTGATAGGAAAGTTCCAAATGCTATCAATTGCAATGGAAAACAAATGTTGTTACTAGTATATCAAGCGACATTGTGAGCGAGAAAAAAATTATAAAATCATAAAAATCATAAAAAATTATAATGAAGGCTTATCTTATTATCTATTATTTTATGTTGAAAAATTCTAAAAACTTTCAAAGGTTTGAATCAAAAATCTCACCGTAAGTCATGTTTATAATACAAGTTATGTAGCTGTGGTTTGGATGGAGCTATAACTGATACCGGACCTATAAAAGCAGCAAGCGGTGATCTTTTCCACAAACAATGCACACCACCATCCCCTGATAGCGTGAAGTCAGAAGGCATTGTTTCAAGCAACATGGAGCTGCTTTCAACTCCACATGCACATTGGTGGTTAATTAATTCTGTTGATGCGCATTTTATCCACTCATCGTAGCCATGTTGTTATTTTTATGAAGAATGTAATTTCTTTGATGTCAATGATGGCTTTAGTTAGATACAATGACGACACTCAAATTATTCAAGGAACGTTCACATAACGGACATCCAAATCTGATCACTGTTTATAAGATGATCCTTAATAGAAAGAAAATGTCAAAGAATAATTGCCCTATTAGTGACTCATAAATTTGCTTGCAACTAAGGTTAGTTGCCCATTCAAGCCACAAGTACAAACAAATTGGATTTCTATGCATTTTCCCATAGTAGACATTTGAGGCACTTTTCCATTAAACTAAGCAGAACATAAAGTCGCCTTATCAAGATTTTTAAAGCTGTTTTCTAACATTTGTCTCTCGGGTAATTCTACATGGAATCTGTTATTCAAGCAGGAAATATTTTCATAATATACGGTCTGACAACTCTAGCAGCATTTTAAATTACATGAAGATGACTGACATTAAACAAAGGATTCTGACTTGCAATAATAGCAGGACCTTAACTTTTTAATTGTAGTCGTGAATATGGTTTGACAAACTTGTATTAAAAACTGTGGATCACCATCAAATTTCAATTGTTCCGTAGATAAAAAGAAATGAAGCATCATTTCATCCATATAACTTGCCGTCGCATTTCAATAAACATCACCACTGCACAGTCAAACCGCATCGACGATTCGGTCCTCTGCTGATTCATGCCAGAACGCTTAGAGGTTCAGGTTCAATGCCGTAGCCCGTTCAACGGGCGTGGGCGTCCTTCGAAGACCGTTTCAAGAGGTTGAAAGAGAATTTATGAGGCTGAGGATCATAGTAAGTAAGGTGGACAAATTCTGGCAAGGTTGAGACCGATAGAAGTGTCTTTTATTACAAGGAAGTACCATCACAAAGGAGTCGGTTTCATGGTGAGCAAGTTGTTAGAAGCGAGACAATGCAAGCTGCCTGTGGACTTTTTGGATATGGAGAGTTAAATGACAGAGGACGATTACTATTGGATTGGCTCGTAGACAATGGGCTCGTCGCAGTTAATACTTGTTTTCGCCATAGAGAAGGCCTGTGTTATACCTGGATGTCACCGAGCGGCAGTACGAGGACTCAAATTGATTTCATCGCGATTAGACGTGACAGAAAAGAGTGTGGTAATAGCCGAACATTGAACAGTGCCGACTGCGGCTCTGACCATCAGATGGTGTGGGCCAAGCTGAGCGGCAGAGCATGGAATGCAAGACCAAAGAGAGAGCAAAGGCAACGTCTGCAGCTGGAAGCGCTGAAGGACAAAAGGGTAGCAGTTTCACATGAAGAGAGCCTGAGTGAAGCAATACAAGGGATGCCTGCTACTTGGACTGGGCTGGCCGATGAGATGAAAGCGACAGCTAAGAAGCATTGCCCAATCGCACAGAAAGCAAAAAAGCCCTGGATTGCAGAAAATCCGGAATGTCTACAACTCATTGAGCAAAGGAGACATCAAAAAGTGATGAAGTTTCAGGGTTCTGAATGTCGTCATCTTTGTAGACAGGCAAAAAAAGCGTGCCAAACGGCAGTGGATGGCGGATCAATGCAAGAAAGCTGAAGGTGCCTACATGGCAGGAAATTCTAGAAAGGTTTTCCAGCTGATAAAGAAAATCGGTGGAGGAAGAACGGCAAGTCCTGGGCTGGGAATCAGAGACGAAGATGGGGAAATGATCTGTGACTTTGAGAAAATACAAAACAGATGGTACCAATATGGAAAAGGTTTGTTTAGTAAGAGGTCACGAATTTCATCTGAACACAGTGACCAGATCGAGTACCAACACCTGATGAGTACGAGCCAGAAGTGATGATGGACGAGATAAGAGTAGCAAAAAAGAAATTAAAGCGGCACAAGGCGGCAGGTCTTGATGGAGTGACATCGGAAATGTTGAAGGCAGGCGGCGACACCGTGGCTAAGGCGCTTAAAGTTATTATTGATAACGTTTGGCATTGTGGGATATGGCCGGAGGATTGGACAATGTCCGAGCTAGTGACAATACCGAAGGTGCGTGGTACGCAAGATTGTGCCAAACACAGAACCATTAGCTTGATTTCACACGCAGGAAAAATTATGATGCAAATTATGCGCAGCCGCTTGGCCCATTATCTGAACCCTGTAATGGCAGAAGAACTATTCGGCTTCATTTCTGACAAAGGCACTACCGATGCCATACGTGCGTTGAGGAACGTCATCGAGAAAACACAGAAAAGGCAAGAGAAAGAAGTGCGGGTGATGTTTGTGGATTATGCGAAGGTATTTGATTTGGTCGACCATCAGGCCCTTTGGTAGTCAATGCATGAATTTGGCGTCCCAACGCATTCACTTTGGCTCCTGAAATCCCTCTACGATAACGCACAAGGCATGATACGGGTGGGTCAAGACCACACGGAGAAATTCAGATTCCAACGAGGAGTAAGACAAGGCTGCCCTCTGTCTCCGCTCCTTTTTCTCACGTGCGGAGAAGACATCTCGCGAAGAGTGAAGGACGAACTGACTGAACCCACAGGTATAATAGTTGGAGGACGTGCGCTGTGGAACCTCAGATACGCTGATGACACAGCTTTACCGGCGAGCAGTCGGATCAAGTTGGGATCACAGCTGCTGAAGAAGCATAGCGATAGATTCGAGCTGGAAATCAATACCTCAAAGACTGTTTCAATGGTAATCTCTGAACAACAAGTACAACAATCACCTGCAGTTGGGAGCACAGCAATAAACTGCGTGCAGCAGTTCATGTACTTGGGATCCATTGTAACGACGAAAGGCACCAGTGAGCAAGACATTAGAGTACGTTTGGCCATAACTAGAAAACGCCACCTACCAGCTTGTGGATGCGTGGAAGAGTAAAGACATCAGTCTGCGCCTGAAGAAACAACTTGTGAAGGACTTGACATAGAGTATCGCGTCGTACGAGCAGAGAGTTGGACATTGAGAAAAGTGGACGAAAGGAGAATCAATGCATTCGAGATGTTGACCTGGCGGAGACTCCTAAGGATCAGCTGGTGTCAGCGGAAAACAAACGAATGGGTGCGAGACAAAGTGGAAGTGCCAGAAAACAATGGACTGCTGGAGACTATCAAGCGGAGGAAATGGGCAAAGTACGCGCATTGGAAGCGGAGACCCGACAGCCTAGTGTTGGCGACGATCGAAGGTGAAGTGGAAGACGGAGAAAGGCGTGGATTTCTACAGCTATGTAGAGTTCTGCTCATTCTACGTAGCCACATTTAGATTTCGTCTCCGCTGGCCTCCACCACCGGTCGTGCACTGTTCATCAGACCCCGATTTTCCCGAAGGCTTTGGACCAAGCTCGTCATGCTGCTCCGCGCCGTTTCCATGCGATATTGCCCCTTCCGCAGTAGCATCAGAGGATCGAACATCCCTGGGGGACTCAGCTGCTGCGCTCCTATCTCTGTTCATTGTCATTTGCATCTCCATTCCATAAGGGACTATAGGCTAGTAGCTCGGGGGTCGCCACTCCGTACCGAGCGCGGTTGGCCGCAGAAACCACAAGTATTAAGTGGTTCGCCCTTGTGTCATCCGCTGACGTAGGGTTTCTGTCAGGGTTACCCCACCCTTAGCCTTTGGCCTGAGACCTAACCCGCAAGGCAGCTTAGAATGACCGCCGAGCGCTTAGAACGACGTGTAAAATACAGAATTCACAGAATAGTGTCCACTTTCTTGTGGAGGCGTCCAGTAGCTCATCGTGAGACAAACACATATTCAAAATTTTGGATCTCCAACTTCTAGACATTTCTGAAAATTATGAATTTTTGCTGTAGATGATTGTGCTATAAAGCAATCATCTACAGCATAAATTTAGCATTTCAAAAACTTCCTTCATTATGCAGGAATGAGTTATAATTACAACATCAATTCATATGAATAATTTGAATCAATATGAAAGCTGATCGATTACAGTTGATGCCAAGTACCATCCATGTGAGCAATCAAAGACCATTAACATTAACAACCAGCACACATCTTGGCTAATGCGATAGAATGCAAAACAGGATATTTTTCATACATTACGGTTTGTCCTAAAGATAACAAGCACATAACCTGCAATCCCTCCAATAACCTGTAATCATTGGAGCTCTCTGAATGTCAACATAGTTGATGTCACAGGCATAAGCAAATCGATTGACCATGTTGATTTGAAGTTATCAGTCTAATTTTCTTTTAATATGAAACACAATAGACCGATGCCGAAAGTGAAAGTATTCATTGGGCCTTCTAACCACCGCTTAATTTACATACATGTACATGTAGTTACATCAATTCACTGTACAATGCATAAAATATTTACAGCATTCACAGAGGCGATCTTGCGTAGGTTTGCGCCTTGAAGTCTTCAATAAACTATTTTTGAGCAGGCTCATTTTTCTGGAATCTTTATTTTGGATGATCCTCGACCGGATATTCAACCGGCACCGGTGTACCTGCTGGAAAAAACTTCACCACAACCCACGCCAACCTTGACTGATACACTTGAGATACATGTAATTGCATTAGTGACCCTTAAATAGGAGAGAACAGAAAATTCTTCAACAAATAAAACATGAAACACAAGATCTATTAGAATATTGTGAATGATTTATTAAATGATTATCTGAACATTTTCTTGAAAAAAAGCATTTGTGCATTTTCAGATGGCTCTCTCCTTCGAACGGGCGACTCCCGACATGATTCTCCGAGTGTCGTGTGTATTGGCGATATTGTCGATTTCAACTGTTTTCTCAGTAAATCTTAATGGTGATTCATTTGACTCAACTAGTGACAGTGCAGCAAGTCCAAAACACCACTCAAGACTCTCGAAAGACCCTTTCTCAGATTCTTTTAGAAAGAAACGCTTCATGGATCCATATTTGGATCCTCTGAGAAAAAGATTCATGGATCCATATTTGGATCCTTTGAGAAAGAAACGCTTCATGGATCCATATTTGGATCCTTTAAGAAAAAGATTCATGGATCCATATTTGGATCCTTTGAGAAAGAAACGCTTCATGGATCCTTATTTAGATCCCTTACGAAAGCGATTCATGGATCCTTACCTTGATCCTTTAAAGCGAAGCGTAGAAAAGCGGTTTATGGACCCTTATTTAGACCCCCTCAAGAAAAGAAGCAGTGACAGAGTACACGATTCAACTTCATTCAAAGCCAAGCGATTTATGGATCCATACTTAGATCCGGTGAAGAGGATCTTAGAGAAACGCCAATTCATGTCGTCAAAAAGATTTATGGATCCATACTTAGATCCTTTGAAACGAAAGCGAAGAAGTCATGGAAATCATAGAACTTCTAAACGGTTTATGGATCCATATCTGGACCCTCTTTAACCTCAAACATTCCTTAATCCATGCAATTTGAGTTCTTGTTATCTGAAATCTCTCTTGATACATTGAGTTCTTAGATTCTTCATATTTGAAGATACAGAAAAAATCTTCGGAACTTATTTTGTTCTTTAAATATTGCCTTGATAGATCGTGTAAACGCTTGTTGAAAAGAAGAGCCAATGCGATCGATTATTAAAACAAAAATCGAAACTTTTGTTTTTTTGCTATTATTTCAATGCACGAGTGGGAAATAGAGTATTTTCGAGCATTGCAGTGGGTATATTGAATATAGCCCGTACAAGTTGATTTCAGCGTCGACATATTATGTGCTAACTTTTATTACCGGTATATGATACTGTCTCAAAGCTAATTTCTCTCGCTGCTTCTGCTATTGAATACTCATATGCATTTTTATAGGTGAAAGTAATTTGCTTCCCCTTATGTCAGCTTTTTCTCTATCGGTTGGGTTGGCTTAAGGATATTCATCTTGATTACCCCTCATCAGCCAGGCAAATTCTACCTTTCCACCACCAGATGTAGTTTTGTATATTTTCATTGGTTATTAATTGCTCAAATGTATTAATGTACATATATTGATATCCTTGACATGCCAGCTCAGATTCTTGTCATACAATGTTCACTTGGACATTGGTATGTGCTGCTGACTAATTTTGTGGCGTAGGCCTACTGGTATAACGATTGCTCCATTATACGAAATTTATCTAGAATTGCAAAATCAAAAGTAAGCTTTGATTGAATTCCACGAGAGAAATATGCATAAGATGAGATACAATAAGTTAAAAAAGTGTATTTGAAAAGGAAGTATGATTAACTGGGTAAACCAATTTGATTAACATTAGGCCTATATGCAGGATTCACGTATTCAAAGACAGCAACTAACATATTCGAAATGCATCCGTCGGTAAAGCTAAATGAAAAGAAAAATAGCTTTCTTCGATCGATTTGTATCATAATAAAATCAAAATTATCAATATTTTGCCGTGAGAAAGTCTACGGCCGTAGACTTTCTCACGGCGAAATATTGATAATTTCGATTCTATTATAATAAATAGAAATCGGTCGAAGAAAACTATTATTCTTTTCATAACAAATAACATGACTAACAGCTGTAGCGGAATTGCGGCAAGCAACGTTGCAATTGAGATATATATATATATAGTGATTTGCGCATGCTACATCCACCATGTAATTGAAGCTACATCTTTATCTTAATGTTTTGCACCTAGAAGATGATACTTGTTATTTTCGAGATCCACTTGTCTTAGGCCTATTCAAGCCTTTTTGAAACAACTCACTTCAGACGGCATTGGTGAAAAGCTACATTAGGTTGCGCATAAATTTAATTAAAATTTTTGCAGACAACTTAAACCAGCAGCTCTGCAACTGTCTTGATGAAACACTCTCATTTTAGTCCGGGAGCTAGCGTGAAGTTGTGCAGGGAACGAGGTAGTACATAAAACAAATTGGTATTTTGTTGAACTGGTTATTATAGAAATCATCTACAGATCATGATCTTTCAAATGAGTTATCATTCAGTGACAGAGGATGAAGTAATGTGTGCAAACCGACACTTTTCGTTGGTGTAACTGCAGATTTTAACATAGAAATTTCAGGAAAATTGTTGATATACTTTAACAAAAAGTGTCTGTTTGTACACTTTACTTCATCCTCTGTCACTGAATGATGATGATCTGTAGATGATTTCTATAATAACCAGTTCAACAAAATACCAATTTGTGTAACTTTTATGAGCAAAAACTCGAAAAAATGGAGTCAACACCTCAGATGTCACAATTTTACTACTGGAAATACATAGGATTGTGTTATCCTCTATATTTCTTAAAAGCAAATGATCTGATCCGGCAGACGCGAAGTTTTGCAGTAGGTTAGAGGTGTACTATGCTATGTGAAAGTTTTATGTACTACCTCGTTCCCTGCACAAGTTCGCGCTAGCTCCCGGACTATTTCTATTATAAGAGTGAGTAGCTAAGAATGAAAGCATTACAGAATAGTTCTACAAGATTGCAGCGAGTATTACGCATACAACTGAGGTCTTAATTTTCTACTGTCCATTAGATCTGTCAGTCCTTTGCATGTAATCAATGATCACAACTGGTCGGTACTTCAAGATTTTGTTGAGATGGGAAGACTTAGGAATAAAGTATTTATTCATTATTCATTATTCGTGCTCCTTGGCCTACATTTTGTGTCACTTACCTCTCTCTATTGGATAATTTGAAACTCGTGCGAGACATCTTGCCGCTAGCAGGAAGAGTTCCTGTTTGTATCAGACCTTAGCGTAGCAAATTGATGGACAGAGAATGATAAGTGAAATGTCTATCCAGGTACATTAATAAGTTCCCATTGGATCTGTGATAACTGATAAGGGGTAATCAACTAAAGAATGGCTTGAAGGCGGCGATTCACTAAATAGAAACATAACACAATAATTCCATCGAATATTATTCAGGAACATAGAAATTGATACATAGAGGTATAAAAGATTATGCCAGAATCGTAAAATGATAGTTGATATTGAGTTCATTGCTCAAATTCTGTTGCCGTGTCAATTTTCTCCTCAATGGATAGCAATGGATGGCTTCAGGTGATATACTACATATGCAGTCCGGTGGGCGGAATAATGGGAAATTGCGTTGAAATTTTGTTTAAATTGATACAATCAGTTGGAAACACTCATGGAAAATGCTAGTAACCTGTGTCAATTAAACATGAAATTTTATTGAAATTGGAGTTGAACTTCGATCCAGGTTTATATTGAAATGAAAATCACAAAACTGCACATGTAGTTTCGTCGGGCTGATGAGGTTTAAACATAAACCGTATATGAAACTGTCAAATATTAAATGAAATTTTTGCCATTATCTGTTAACACAATTGATAATGTTGATTACAATAAAGTTTCGGATGCTCTCGAGGAGAAACATCTAAAATTAATCTGATAAATTATACTTGTCACTTTAGCTTTTTGATTTTGACTTTTCTATTCTCTTTGCATTCTCTCTCTCTCTCTCTCGCTTTCTGTCGAAAAAGACAATCGCGTTTCATAACTTCTTTTGTAATCGTGTACTTCCTTTGTAAAACTGCTCTTTTATCTTTTCAATTTATGTACACTCGATTTGTCAAATTTGAACGAAAATCCTGTAATTGGTTTTTCAAAAATATATTTCATAGTTCAAAGCTCGCTCACTCACTCACTCACAATCTCTCACATACGCAATCCACCTCATCATTGTGAAAATATGTTGCAAATTATGCAAGTAATAGTCCAACTACATGGTTTCTTCACGGTGGAAGTGCTTTGAATTTTTTGAATATATTGATGGCACTTGATGACTTCATCAGTCAGGAAGATAATACAAAAGCTCAGAAAGGTTCCGCTGTCGCTTAAATCAATCATTATATGCGAGTGTTGTAATTGCTGATATCAAGGACTGGATTGGCTCTAAGTTTCGATTAATTCTGCAATTAAGGCCGTCTAATTTGAAAATGATGGACTTTCACAGAAAAGCGACGGTTGAAATATCGGTTGACAACCTTAGCTATTCAGTAGCAATATAATTCTTTAGATTTAGCTTTCCTAAACAACATTTTGAGGTATTCTGATATTTCCCACATTAAATGAAATATTTGAGTGGATGCACATGGTACACAACGCAAAATAATGTTTTTAGTCGGTTGCTATTTCAAAGAAAATATTCCATATTTCATATCAAAGTTTCAGTTGCAAGATTCAACAGTGTCTTCTTGGCACATTTAAACAATTTCAAATTGCATGTGGAAACTGAGGACCGATCCGAGTCTGAATTAATATAGCTCATTGCTTTTCTATTTTTCAGGAATAGGGTAGCTAAAAGCTTTCTCCTTGACGGAAGCTTGTTAAATGCTGGAATTCCTACATTTTGGAAAACATTGAAATTTGAGTTTTTGATATTTTCTTGTATGTCAAGACATGATGAAAAGATCTGTGATAGACAAATGACAGGTTTATCTTATGCTAATTGATTATGAAGAAGGGAAGTTTGCTACGATCATTTCGAAAGAGTTCATGAATAATCTATCATGGCTAACATAACTGGTGAAGTGAAACGATTCCAAAAATATTTCAGTTCGCATTGGGAGAATATCGCGTTACAGATCAACACCAACGTAGCTGAAATAACAAATCCATGCAGATAATTGAGCAGATTGCCAAAGGAAATTCATCGCATAAATCAATCGGCATTTCATAGAAAGTGATTCGATTTGTGATGTCTGAATGAATATGTTACGAAACGAACCGGTGTCATGAAGCAGATGAAGTTGCTTTCAACATTAAAAGCTGTGCGCGGTGAACCGGTTCTTCTGCCTGCACCAATTTTCGCGCCGGTGCACCGAAATGGTCGAGTTTCGATTAAATTGATAATTCACTGTCTAGTTGCCATTATTGCTAATTCATCTTCTGTTAAGACATTTAATATTTCTGTTGGTCATTCCTGGATGATGTTAATGTAAAATTTTGACAATGGCTGTCGCAGGAATTAAGAGCGAGATTTTTTGTTCAACGTTTCGCGACATGAAAATAATGCGGCTGACTACCTACAAGAAATGACAAATTCCTTATAAGATAACCTACAAAAAATCCAATAAATGCTCCTGATTAATTGTTTAGAAATTCCAGCCATCACTAACACCATTTGATCGCTTATTAATTGCAATGGCACTTCTCAAAATGGAAGTTGAAACTCACCCACAGATTGAGAAAATTGTCTCTGACAAAGTCACTCCGCTTTGAATGGCTAACCGGTAAGCCAGTCTATGGATTAGTTCCATAGCTCCATTGCCAAAACCGCCGTACGCCGTGATGGCAAATGGAAGGCATATCCATCCAAGCTCATTATAGCTGAGGCTTTGCTGATGCTTGCGTTCTTCAGCGTCTGTTGTTATGTCATGTACTAACATGCTCGCTTTTGATACGTATTTGCGATTGAACGAGTGCACGACAGTGACGTCTACAGCAGCAGGCCGTCCGCGAATCCGGTCTAGGATAAAAAGATCAGCTGGTCGTGATTCAGGAATGGAATTGCCCGCACCAGCTCCACATTCCAGACGCGCTCTTATAAGTGCTCGATTGCAATGTTGAAACAACAAAACCCGAATTTTATTATGTCGATTAACAACATCACCATCACTCATGCATGTAATACATGATGTCCATGAGGATCCAGTGACTTCGCGGGATGAAACGGGCATGCTGAGTTGCAGCCAGGCAATGGTTGACCCAACCACTACTTTAAAGCAGTACTCATTTCATGACGGAATGACTCGTAGCCAATCAGAAGCGTGAGGAGCGACGATATTATCAGGTCTAATAAGATCTGCGGACTAGCTTCAGATCTGAGGTGCTCCATCGAAAGCTTTTCGATCTTTGTCGACAGTTTATGCTGTATTAGTTGACTGATTTTATTGATCAAATCTTGAACTGTCACTTGATCTCCGTTTGAGACTTTGTTGTTATACTGTTCTATCGAATTACACATGTTGGTGGGGGTAATTGATATTTTGCATATGAAGCTATGTATGCGGCACCTGCATGTTTTGCTGTTGATCTCAAACCAAGGCCACCATTGCGAATTGATAACTGAGCTTGTTTCCAAACTTTGTACGAGCATTAAATTGCTGTAGCGTCTTCAAAGGTCAGTCGCACATCATCATCAAACTTTTTCACAGAATCTTCTGAATGTTTGATTGGGGTCGTGCGCGGCAATATGAATCATTTAACAAAACCCACTGTATCACCGGAGAATTGGGAGTGCGATTTGTGGATGATTTAACAGAAAAGTTGACATAAAGTACACCTTGCCTGGTGTTTGTGTACTTTTGCGGAAATGAGAAAAAAATATTGAGGTAGTTTGATAAAGAATTATTGAACTTATATGAATATAACTTACACATCCGTGCACCTCACATCCCAAGGATTCAAAGGATACTAAACATGAGCATTTTTGACGAAAAAGTGAGAGAGAACATAAAATTTTCAACCTAAGAAGTCATGATTTTGTGATAACTTTCAATATCACTGTTTTTTTATTAGTCAACCAATTTTGATGAACAGTATGTCAAAAGAGAGCTCAGAAAATGGTCGTTCTCCCACTGCCTGATTCATAATCGTACTCACATGTTTCCTTTGTGAAAAATTACGATGTGTAAATTCAGCAACTTTCATATTTTCAGCACTGCTCAACATATGCAATTACGGATACAAGTCTATCATAGCTCATTTTAAAGCTGAGAGGCCATCGAATGATGCATGTTGCTTTGTTGTGCGATGCGATTGGAAGGCATGAGAATCGATTGAATCTCATCGAAATTCAGGTGCTCCGATTTTTTATGATCAGCTCATCAATATTACCTTCATTCCATTTAGTATTCATCAAATCCTCCCATTGTGCGATGTGACCAGTTGATTCGTCCGACAAACAAAACATCAATCTTTTAATTTCTCATCAGTTTATCAAAAAGCAGGCAATGTTCTTTCCGTGTCGAAAGATGCCAAGGTCATTGAATGGTCTCTACTGTGCTCGAAGAATCCACCTAGCTTTCGATTCACAGAGACATTATCAAATATGAAAGCGGTAGAGTAGCCTACGTCATCATGCTGTTTCCATGATGTCAATGAGACTCATTAAGAAATTCAACGAAATTTTCCCGGTCAATTTATGAATTGGAATAAATTGATTGACAAAGATGTTTCACTTTAGATCTGTCGCACCATCAATGGAAACTTTCAGATACTAACTTTTTCATTTTTATTTTAGTTGATTTGTAATTACTGCAGCATTCTGCCACACTAAACTTTCTTGGCATTTTTATGATTGAAAATGATGCATGACATTACGCAGAGATGTATGATCTCTTTTCTATGTCCAATGTAATGTCACACGTGATAGATATTTGAGTCACCTGAAACGCCGGTCTACGGCTGGCAGTAACTGCCCGAGAGTTGTACATGTACGTTCCGGTAGCTATAGATATCTTAGTAGTCCCTGCTTGAACCACCCCAGCCTGGAAAGGGGTTTGGAAAATATCTACCCTACCGGCCGGTCGACCGGGAATTTTCTTATGCCATATTTTTATTCAATTACAGGTACATGAACTAAGCTTACATTCTTTTCTGACGAATCCTTCATGTACATTATAATCTCTAACTAATTCAGCAGTAGATTAAATGGTATCCAAAAACGCATTTAATACAGCCATACCGACAACAGGAGACCTTTCGTGATGAAAAACGTAGACCACTACGAGAATGTTCACTCCTTTGTTTTCAGCAGGTTTTTACTACTTAAAACTATGTTTACACACTCCCGACGTTTCGAGCGTTCGCCCGTCTTCTGGGGAATTCCATGAACTCTTTCATCGGCTCTCTTCATCGCCACTACCTCGAGTCTGTAAAGAATCATGTACATCGGTCTGACTCAGGCATCATTGAAAACAACTGCCCAGCTCATGTCGGTTTGTCAACAAAGAATACAAACAAGATCGAGAAAATCAGAAAGCGCTGTCATAGAATTATATGTAATGCAACTTTGAATGTTGTTGTCAGCTTTTGAGTAGCTTCTCGACTGGTCGGGAAGCAAGAGCTCTTCAGGTTTTTCGCCAGACACTACGTAGCAATCATATACTACTCTTTGACACCTCAACTTCTACCATGAACTAAACAAGTCCAATTACCTTTTTGTAAGACTAAAGGCAGAAGCTCCTCTTATTCCCTTATTGTGCTCGTCTCTTCAACACGTGTCAGAAATGACTTTTGCTTCTTATGATTTGCGAATTTGTGCCAACCATGTAATTGTCTACTTATGATCATTTGCATTTGAAAACACCAGAATATAAACATTACTTACACTGCAGATATCTTACGACTACCTCGGATCGCAGGACAGAGACTGACATCGATATCTCTAAAATGAACTAACCATCAATCATTCGCCAGAAACATTGTAAAAATCTGCAAAAAATTTTTTACATCACATGGGCTAAGAATTCTAGCTATGGCTACTGAAGTCTTAGCAACATATGGAAGATTTCCTGGACTCAACTTCTTGAGCAGATCGAACATTTGTGAACATATTGTGTTCAACAATTTCAGGGGGATGGCCATTGGCAACTAATTTATTTGACATTTCCTTAGTTTGCACAATCTTCCTCGGAAGAAGAAAAAAACCACAGATCTCCTAGTCAAGCACTTGACAACAGAACGATTTTGACAAACAGGGTTGTGGGATGAGAAGTTCATTTAACGATTAGACTCAGTATCAGAAAGAGAATTAGAGAGAAACAAAAAGAGAAGACGTTTCCACATTTCTAGAAACACGAACATCTAGAAATGGAATAGGGAGATTCTCATTTTCAACTTCAGAAGTAAATTGTCTCGACCCATGAACAGAATCGATGTATTCAAGAAAAACATACATTTTTCTCAGGTAAACTACCCATGTGTAATCGACATAACGACGCCAGTGTAATACACCGCACGTGCTATCCGATAAATTTCGATTTTCAAGAAATTTCATAAACGAATTAGCAACAGCAACAGAGACAGGAATGCCCATTGAGCACCTAAACTTTTTTTGATTAAAAGAACCATCAAAACAAAATCTGAAGAACTCAGACAAAACTCAAGAAGCGTATGGTATCAGACACAGTGAGATTCGTACATTCACACAAGTTTCAATCACTGTTTAGTCTATCTTTAGCAACACTAATAGCTAAATTAACCAATTAATTAACCAATTAACCTAAACAGGTAAATAAAGCTTTGACGTCGAATGACACCATCGTTAGTTGCCAATGGCCATATGTTTACAAACATAGAGTAGGTTTTTTGCATTTATTAAATCCCCAATGTATATGCAGTTTCGACTTCACTCAATGAACATGTGTCGAGACCAGGTACTACCTGTCAGTTATGCAAATTGCAAATTTTTGCACTTTTGCAGAAATGCACACGAATTTGACTGATCATGATAGCAATACAGAATGAAGAATAGTATTCCACAAATCCTCCATGTCATGCCAACTTGAAGAAGTAATGTATGTTGTTAAATTATCAATTCGATGGGTTACCATTACTAAAAGCTCAGCTTTATTATACAGTATATAATAAGATAATTTTCTTAAGCGTAAACATAACACAAACTATCTGCCACTGAAAGAACAGAGCATCATAATCATAGAAACTGATCATAATTAGCTTTAAAAGGGTACACATTGCTATCACAAAAGGGTACACATCGCAAATGGGTACACATTGCTATCACTTCAAGAAATGACACCATTTGTGAATCATAAAATCATGCCGATGAAAATGGAATTAAAAACATGACATCACAGTCAAGAAGCTCTAAACGATTCCTTGAAAACTTGCAGGGACTTCCATTATGATGCAGTTCATGAAATTTCCTTCTTCATCAGCTTCATTTCCGCCTAATTAAGATGATTTTTCGCGAAAATATTCCTTTTGATATCCAACTTGTTTCATACTACTTATAACGTGGCTTCAAGTCGCTAACATGTAAATTTGCAAAAATTCAGCTATTGAAAAACTGCTCAAATAATTTTTTGGACCACATTATAGTAATCTCCGCAAAAAGCTGAATATTTTCATATAAAAATTTTCGCTGTATATAGACACTTTTTGAGTCGACACTCCACCTACTATAATTACTCTATGTTCACAAATGTTCGATCTACTCAAGAAGTTGAGTGCAGGAAATCTTCCATATGTTGCTAAGACTTCAGTAGCCATAGCTAGATTTCTCAGCCCATGTGAAGTAGAGCCTTTTTACAGACCATGTAAACGTATAAGCAATTTTCTTCTCAATCCCAAGGATCCCATTAAGTTTTCTCAAAAGAGGAGAGTGGCATACAAATTGCCTTGTAACAATTGTGATAAATTTTACATTGGAAAATATGACAACAGTCTGGGAAAGAGAGTTAATCAGCATCACTCGGCCCTACGTCTCATGTATCCGGAGAAGTCTGCAGTTGCAGAACACGCTTTAGAGAGTGGTCATCTCATAATGTGGGATGAAGCAAAAATACTGGAAACTGAGAACAACTACCACAAAAGACTTTTTCTCGAAGCGTGGCATTCAAAAAGTCGACAAACTTTAAATCGTTGTGAATCAACTTTCTCTTCCGTATATAATAGGCTGTAGCTTTCGGATTTTATTCTCTTCATTTGTTATTATCGTATTGTCTTAATACTTTCTTTATTGTTCATTATCGATTTCGCCTATCAAATTGTCTGGCGAATGATTGATGGTTAGTTCATTTTAGAGATATCGATGTCAGTCTCTGTCCTGAAGACGCGATCCGAGGTAGTCGTGAAATATCGGCAGTGTATTGCTCCAATTTAAACAGAAACATTTTGCGTCGTGGAGCATTTCATTTTTGGAAAACGTAGGTTATCTATGTTATATCAAATTATATTTCGTCTAACAGTTGCTTCTGTGTGACTTAGAAAATTTTCGCTGCACCGGTGTGAACAGCTGCGGCTAGCGCACAGCCCCAGAAATAATTGATTTAAGCTAAACGTATAAAATAAAATGCAGCGTAGTTATTGAGTATACTTGCAATGCATGATGTATACAAATTACCGTTGAAAAAGGATCTTTTCTAAATTGATCAATATTTGATTATTAAGCTTCGGTTAAAGGCTTAAATAAAAAATAACATGACACAGGTGTCAGACGCACCACAGGTGTTCGATTCATCTGACGGTCGATATTGTACAAGAAATTATAATGTAATCAACTAGATCTGTAAATTTTTTGGTGTGTTGTGAAAATGCAAATTCTGTATGTATTGGCCTAGGCCAACATTAATAACCACTATGATTCACATGTAGGCCGATAGGCATGTATAGACATGCATTAATAATCACTATGATATAAATCATCATGTCATAGTGGCTATCATTGAGCAAAGAAATAGATTTCTTACCAACCGTGTATGATTCACCTTAGTTTACCCTATGTCAAAAAAGCTTCCACCGAATTACTAAGCAAAGTCACAATGCCCGTGATCATGCAATAACATTTGGCAGTGATCATGCAAAAAATTCAGCAAAAAATATTTTTTTAACGAATTGTTGCGTCTAAAAACCTCACTGTATAGTTATGGTTGCTGGTACCCACTTTAACATAGGAATATCATGGCCTCAGTTGCCCGGTTATTTTCACGCAACGTTGCGTGCAAATAACCTCACGTCATTTAGTGTCGGATCAAACCAGGTCCTGAGTTGGTAATTAACAATTAACTAACTAATTTTTACTAACTAATTAATCAACTAGTTATTAATTAAACAATTAATTAGCAACTATTTTTTCTAATTGAATTGCAGAACCGCTTATTTTCTTAAATTGATAGTACTAACTCACATAAAGCACCTCCCGTCAGCTGACATTACTTTTTCTTTAGTAGGCTTACTCAAACTGTTCTTAACGAGCGTTCATTATTAAACATAGTAAGCTTTTCGTATAACATTCATCATGAGGTAAATTTTAGCCACAGAGACTTCCTGAAATTGATAAATATGAATATCTGAAAATCATCTTTGGCTAAAAAGGATAAAAGGATGGCGGATCTGACGCCACTAAAAATACATAAGAGTAATGGGGAGGTTCCACACTTGATAGATTTAAACATTTTGTCTTCCTACAAGCAGGAATCAGTCAAAAGATGACTCAGGAGTCATGGTGTATCTTCAAATTTCAGCTTCAGACTTGTGTTTAATGGATTATGATGCTGTGGATTATGCTATTCCAAAGAAGAAAATGAGCACATCGGAGTGGACATTCAGGAACATTTCTGTCCGAAATTGATTCATTAACAGAACTGTTTTGCGTTCTACATGTATAATGAATTTCACACTGAGCTTAGAAGCAAGCAATTGTGCATGCATATTTCCCCCTCCCTCGTATTAAACAAATATCAGTATTTATTGACTCGATCTGCTTTTCACAATTAATGAGATAAAATGTTACTTCGTTTGGCCCTTGTCTGATACTTCAGTGAGAAATACCTACAAAAAGTAACTATTTAAAGAACAATCATAACAAACACTTCCAGATCACCTCGGAGAATCCTTGATCAATACAATGCTTTTACGACGTTTGCGACTTTTGCTGACTTTTGCGAGGACACCCAAAACCACTTTTCGCGATTGTGCCAAGATTTGAAGCGAAATGTCCTTTGACACAAGATTAAAAACGAAGTTTCCTTTAACATCGTGAAAGCCAGGGGCGTTGAGTTGATCGACTATTAGTTGATCCATCATAGATATTACAAATTCATAATCAGCACTTTGTAGATTAAACGATTACTTGCATTCGTAACTCATTCGTGATTGCATTGTAAATTTATCCAATTCAAGCGTGAAAGTAGTAATCACGTTGAAATTCTATCTGTGCATACGGTACTTTCATGCATCACATATGCAAATTCCCTCGGCCTGCGTGAAAAATGGAAGCTTGCTGCGTAGGACCACTGGAACTGGGAGAAATATAATGCGATTCTGGGTGAGCTGACGGATGATGACTAGAAGTCAATAAGCAGCATGGCCAATAATTACTGCGCGGGACTACTGGACAAGCAAGACAAGCGATTCCCAGAACTAGATCTTCTTTACATTTTTGATGCAGCTCGAATGCCGAAGGACAGAGCTGACCAGGAGAAGTGTGGTAACTCGTTTTTGGATTTTCTCATGGAGAAGTTCTCATGGTCACATGATCGATGGAGAGTCCCGAAGAGCAGATCTCGGTTATGTGCTTCTAAAGGGGCGAATGGTGGGATCGGAATTCGGGCAATGCAAAGATGCAGGAATGTATGCCATTTGTTATCTCGGCAAGAATTCTGCAGGATGGCATAGGCTACCCTGAACTTTCTCAGTTGGTCGCGATTGCGCTTACCATGCCGTATTCGACAGCTGACGCCGAACGTGGTTTCTCAGGCATAAAACGAATCAAAACTCGACAGAGAAACCGACTGTTGGACTGTACCCTTTCGGCATTGCTGAATACTTGGCCAGCACTTGGCCATCAAGATGCAGCAGCCATGGCAGATAAATGGTTGGGATCCAGAAAGCGACGTTCTGTCACAGATGGTGCGGTGAAGAAGATGAAGGAGAATTTTCTTGAAAAGATGGAAGAACCAAATGCAAGTATAATCACATCTCAGATAGCTAATCAGGAAGAAAGTTTTGAGGAACTGGACATGACCGACTTGTTGAGCGATACAAGCCACAAACTTTGGTTCTTATGTGTTTGTTCAAGTTGTTCAGTAGGCGGTAGGCCTAATTGTTCGCAATTGGTGAAAACCCCAGTAGGACCTATGGCTGTTAGCCATAAGACACAAACTACCATACTGGGGTTTTCACCAATAGCGAACAATTATGTCATACCCAGGTCCACTATTTACTACGATAGGCGGTATGCCTGTTAGCTACCTATGTTTGAAGATATTGCGAATTACACATCTTTCCTCAAATGACTTGGAAGATTTTGATTTGCCATAATCATAATGTTGCAGCATCCATAGGGCATGAAAAACGAAACAGAGTGGAAATAGTAGAAAGTAGACCTATTATACATGTAGACGAAGATAAGAAATGGGCATAAAAACCTAGGCCGACCGGCATTGATCACGCCGTCCCCTGCCGGTTCCAACTCTGCCATGTATACAAGGTTTCCCAAAAAAAGTGCCGGAAGCTTCATGCTAATATCTTCGTCATTTTCCATTCGATCCAGCTGACGTTTTGCATACAAATGGAGAATACCCAAAAGTTATGTCTCCAATGTTTGAAGTTTGAATATTGAGCACTCTTGAGCAAAGTGCCACTTTGCTCTTGAGGCACCATCACATTTCAAAGCTGAGAGCGCATCTGAAAAATCCATTCTGGATGTTAACGCCACATTACACTTGAGAACTGCCAGCTGAGAGTGATCTATTCAAATGTCAACCAAGGAGATTATGTAATTCTAAACAGCTATAAGTATAATGCATTTCTACTTGAGTTGGAGAGCTGAAGTTTCAATCATTTGTATAATTTTAAGTGTTTTTTATTCTCGAAGTTATTCTTGAAGTCTTCAAGTTTATTCTTGTCCTATGATTGCTTGAAGCTATCTTGATGAGGATTTTATCTATACGAGTACCAGTGGCGTCGCGTGCTCCCAGATCATAGGCCTTCACTCGGCATTGGAATACTATTTCTATATCAGACATTTTTTATGTTTCAACAAATGTTTATGTTTTTTAAGGCCAAGTGAATGTCCACATGAGAAGTGATTGCTCATGTCGCTTAACCGCCTTACTGAAGACATACTCTAGACATACTCTGTCTACGGTATTATCATCCTGATATATAAGCCACGCGCTCTGACTGCTTTTACCTTCTTTTTAGTGCACTGAGGCAGCGACTGCGTCGCGAAACGTTTGCCGTGTAAATATTTTTAGCAGCTAGTTTTTATTAAAGCCGTTATTAAAGGGAGTGCCATATATTTTTTCTCATCCTCATCAAAAACGGCTGTGATTCGAGAACGTGCTGCAAAGCTGTTCACTCTTGAGGTTGAGAGTTTGATTTTGAGACGAAAAGCTGTGGAAAGGTATCACGAGAAGCTATCGAATTTAAATGAATGATGACACTTTTCATTTTTGTAATTGTTGGAAAATTATTTTTGAGGATGCGCCGAAGGCCTCGCAGGTGCGGAGAAGACGCCACTGACGGGTACTAAGGTACCAAGTACTAGGTATACTAACTTTTACGTGCCGTGATTATTATGCCGTATGAATTTATACTATACATTGACGTGTCGAAATTAATAGCAAATGTGTTATTACAGTTTCATTATACATTTATCACAGTTTAAATAATATCTAGATCTGTATAGATCTATATGTAAAAAAGATTTTTATTAAATATTGCAAAAACATGACAACTATTCATAAAAGGCAATAACTTTCTTGATTCCCCAACCGTACAAGCCTGACTCAGGAATTGAGCCAAAATCCGCAATAAATACGAGCTCGCGCCTTCTTCACTAGGCCAAACCTATGCGCTAGGGTGCCGTGACAGTCACGCCCGTAGAGTAATTGGTCACGTGGGTTGTGCGCCTTTTCGAGTGCTAGAAGATAACTCACCCATAAACTTCAAGATGATCAGATCCATGAATAATCAGTCTACGTTAGATACGCCTGAAACTGTGTTTTAGGCGAGTGGGATTTCAAAAGATGTGGACATGATAAAAAATATTATGTGCTCAAAAACTTACATGAAATAATTCTGCATGAATAATCTTTTCTACGCCTTTAGGACTAATTTGCTGAGCTTATCAATAACGCAGTCAATCTTTAGTGTTCTATGTTCACTTGATCATACCAGGGATGTCTATGAAGCATAGAATTTCTGTTCGGAAATTACGATTTACGACAGTACACGTTCTCAACATCTTTGATGAAAATTCTGCAACCTGTATTTTAAAACTGGCCTACGCTAAATCCATGGACTCCTAGATATATGCTGTCAAACGCTATTGTTCCATTTGATATTGTCAATATTCCATATTCAGTCAACGATGATCAGTTGGTTTCAATCCCATGTTCCTCTGATTCCAGAAATCCTAACTTCTTTTTCTCAAATCATCTCACTTTCATTTGATAACTAATACTTTTCTCTATCTCCTGTCAGAGTCAAATTAGCAGTCTTGTGTATAAATGAATTTCAGCTTTCAGTCCAGGTGTTATATATCTAGGAGTCCATGGTTAAATCACAGACTTCTGGTCAAATCCATGGACTGAGAGTTGGAAATCCCTAACACATTCTATTTTTTTTTTACTGTACATTATGGAACTTTTATTATATTAGTTAGTTTACATCAAGATAAAAACAATGTACCTGAACCTATTGGAGAGAAACAGAAGATAAAAATACGTGTACAAAGCAGTAACAAAAGCTAATCCTAAATACATGCGTGTTCTAGCTCAAAGTGGCCAATGGGAGGTCTTCGTTTCAGGATCGCTTGATTGTTCCTTCGTACGAACAAGAGTCACTGAAAGCAGACCATATATTGACTCTCTGCATTCCAAAATCTTGGCATTTGTCTGGGTTGAGAGTCTCTGTGCGATGCCTCCATAAAAGTCATAGCTTCCTCACCGAACCCTCCATATGCACTCATTGCAAACGGGAGGCAAACCCATCCTAGTTCGCGACATTTTTCGCCATTTTTAGTGACCTTCCGTGCCTCTGCAGCTCTCAGCAACTCATGAACCGCAGTGTTCGCTCCATTTACGTTTTCTTGATTGAGCGGATGAACCACGGTTCATACACGGTTCAATGGCATATATTATCATATACTTATGCATTATTGCTATAATATCAAATACCCGAAGTTGCTTTATGACCAGGGTTTAAAAAACATTATTTTTCAAATATGTCATTTTTAAGACAACATTTTACAACCATGTCATAGTATCGTATGAAGCATATTTTCAGAGCGTGGTTTCTAGCCATATTAATTGCGAGAGATAAAACATTGAGCTAAAGCTGATATTTTTGTCCCTTTCACAATACACCAATCGAATTGATGTAGGAAACCTGATCTTATCTAGCACATTATGCCTGACTCTAATGTGTTTATCAGGTGCCGAGCATTACTGCACAAATGTGTAGGCCTAATAAGTGATCAACAAACACATCTAAACAATGTACGGATTCTATCGAATGCTATTATTTGGAAATTTCTTGCAAATAACCCTTGTCATGACTGTGCGAAAGTTTCTATTGTCTCACTTCATTGATAGTAACTTCTTCAGGCGCGTACCTTTCGAACGCTGAACTTTCTGCGCCATGTAGGCCGGCAGCCAGAACGAGTTTCTGCAGGGATCAAGGCCGAATATGAGACTTTCACAGAATGATGTACACCCCATGCCTACTACGAAATCTTCACGTCTACCGAGTGCTAGTTAGTTCCTCTTCCTGTCAGACATGATCAAAGAAAAACACATGTTAATTCAATGGGACGCAGATTGCAGTTGTTCGCTAATTTTCTGTTTCTATCAGCTCAAAAATTTTGAGTCTAAAGCCATAATTTTTGGCATGAAATTCAGGTCATTTCCTAAAAGGTTTCATTTGTGTGTTATATTGTCATACATCTGATCAGCGATGTATGCGAGAATATGGTTCAATGTGTATATGGTGGAGCAACATGTTCGTGTTGACCGCAGAAGGAGGCTTGCCAAATCTGAATGTGTATAGCTTCATAAATAAATGTTCATGAACATGATAAGAAATGAAGACTCATTATGCCGAAAATTTTGGCTCTAGCCTTACTACTTTTCAGTTGATAACAGAAAACATAGAAAATTTTATTTTTGCCAAAAACTGCGATCTGCGTCCCATTGGATCTTTTTCGGCCTCGTTCCCTGCAGAAGGTCGTTCTGGCTACCGGCGGACTCATTTCATCGAAGTGGGGCCCAACTGTAACAAAAACAATTAACAGTTGCAAATAAACTTCATGATTAAGAGACAATAAGTGACAATATCAGTCCGAATGTGTTTACATAATGTGCGTGTATCTCTCAATTTTGTAGCTCATTAATCGCATTGATATATAAGTATAAGCTGTTATTATCGGTTGGAGAAGTCAGTAATCAAACCTATCTCGAATTTAGCACATTTCATTTAGATACTGAAATAAAAGACCAGAAATCGTCATCATAAATAATATGCATCAAAACCAACAAGTGTGATGACGACCTTGCTCATTACCAGAATCATTCGAGTTTGGGTTTTTATTAAGTTAAGTCATTGATTGCATTTATATTTTACAATAGTAGCAATCAAAGCAATGCACTTTCTGCCGCTTTCTGCTTAAAAATCTAGATTTTATCTGTCTCTGCTGTCTAGATTCTGCTTATTGCTTCTTATATTTCGTCGGATGGCAAAAAAGATGTGTGGGTTCTTATGATCATTACTCAGTATGTTTGAACGAATGATTATGTAGTAAGCGAGGCATTTGAGCGATCACCATGACCCATCAAATAATCGACATGTTTTTGATTTAGCCTGATTGAATGACTACACTATATAGAGTAAACACAAGGTTGGATCTTGATAAATCTAGGGATACTGACCTCAAGTCTTGAGATACTCCTCAAGATTGAACAGATTATACATGCATACAAGTTCTCTAGAAACTAATACTGAAGCTTTAATTTTAAAGCTGAGACCCGATCAAATGCCAGACATTTTTGCTTTTAGCTGCTGGTTTAAACTACGTGCGCAAATGTGTATTGATACGACTAAAATCAGCAGTTGGCAAGCTAATCTCTTCTTAAATTCCAATGTATGGTCTACATGCACTTACACAGAGGTGGGTGCGATTCGGAAAAATGAAGGTCCGATTCACCAGTTCAGACTTCCGATTATGATTATCCGATTACCCGATTCGATTACCATTTGTCAAAGTGACTAAATCATCCGATTCGATTATCAGATGTAACGAAATTCAATTCGAGTTAATCATCCTAGTGCTCCATATAAAATTTGTACTCCAAATATCAATTCAAATTCAACTTTTTAAACTAGGGATAATAAAAAATACGAGTGCACTTAGAACAGCTGACAATTACACAGAAGAAAATCTAAATTTAAACGCTCGATAAAGTTTTCTTGGCGCAGGCCATACCAGTGAGGAGAAGTTTAGTTACGAGATCGGTAATATCTTTGAATGCCTACCGCTGGGCTACCCTAAAATGTGGATGTGATATTGACTTATCAGCAATCAGGGATATATTGTAATGAGTCGAGATGTTTGATGTTTTGTGATAGAGCTGTGAGTTGGCACGTAATGTCATTTGTTGAAAACATTTTGACGCCTCTATTAATAGTAATCTCCTAACTATTTCCATATGCATGCAAACTTCCATGTATTTTGGGAATCTGTGATGACATTAATCATAAGGAAATATACTAAGCGTGACGCATATATGTAGGCCTATCTACAGGATAACAGGATATTAGGCCTACGTCAATCAAGTTCACTAACATGATCGAAAGAATTTTATTTGATTAAAGTATCCCACCGATCGAATCCGAGTTATAAAGTAAAATCAATGTAAGTAGTGTGTTTAATTTCAAATTCGACGTAGTTCCTTCCTGAACTTTAAGAACAGTAGAACATTTCGTACAATATGAGATATCTTCGCGGATTTTGAAGAACAGTTCCAAATAGCTCGGAGGGTTCAAGCTGTCTCTGTCCGCCTGTTCAGCGACATCTATGATTGCAGTTGTGGTTGATGGTGTCCCTTGTTGTTGGGAGATCTGTCCATTACAAGCGTTCTTAGCGTTGGTTAAAAATTCCTTAATTCTTTATTCTTCTATGTGGCTATGTGGCTGTGAGCTGGTACAATTCCAACATAAAAGTTAGAGGATTTTCCTTTATCAATGACTTACACACGATTACTGTGACGCTGCATAAAGTACAGAAAGTGGGATTGTCGGGCGCTTGTTGTCTGAGTGACTGCTGAGCGCAAAGATTCAGCGAGCATTGGTCTTACTGCTTTGATAGTGATAGTCAACATTCCTAAGGCGCCATTCGGTCGGTCGGTGCGGTGAGACCACAGACGAGATTGAGAGAGTAATTCTACATGTAAAACCAATTCCTGTTCTAATTGAACAAGATTGTCTTCCACCGGCTACATGAGTGTTGAAGAAAAACGAAAGTTTGTAGCCTACTTTTAAAAGTATGCAGTCATTAATCAAAATTATTCTCTTATTGTCTGCGATCAAAGTTGGATTAATGATAGGGCAAAATGATTGATTAAAGATCACTTAAAAGTCATAAAGTCAGTGTGATTCTAGGCTATGTGATGACAACGATCCAGCCGAATCGTGAATCACTTTAAATTATCAAACAGATCATCATTCGAACAGGTTATCATTCGATTATCCGAACCGATTTTTCGATCTACTTCCGATTCGATTATCCGATTCGAAAATGAAGTTCCGAATATTCGGATAACCGATTGCCCAACTCTGCATTTACATAATATAAGCACAAACCCATTTACCTTATCACGAAAAAAATTCTATTAATTTATGTCTTAAATTTATACTATTTTTAGTCTTGATATGCCGCCAAATTGCCCGTATTATTCTGTCATTATTATTCTGTGCCAGTAAAACGCATGCATTAAAGCCGCACATGCCCATATTATACTGTACTACAAAACCACCTTATCCTACAAAGTAATTTGATAAAAATTTGTTCTATAATTTCAACATTCTACTATACAAATTTGTTTCATATAACTATCAATGAAATACATTTACGGTATTTGTTGGAAAGAATTATTTCAAGAATTCAACAAAGACGTTATTAGCCTTTTCACAGCAAAATCAATAATACCCTGAAGTTCTTCATTATTAATAGACATGACTCCTCAATACTTAACTTCATAACAAAGATGACGCTCGAGTAGCATCTTGGATGGGCCTCCATTTCATGATTATAACATATCATTAGCGCACAATGCATTCAATTGCATGTAATGCTTCTACATTTATCATGGATCAATTAAGTTTGCATACATTTGCAAATACTTCATCATTAGTTCATTGGAAGCGCAAGTATCTAGAATAGCGAGATTTTAGCATGAAATAATGTGCATCATTATTCAAATGAACATGTAGAGTAAATAATTTGTAAATATTTAGTTTAGTACATCATGCACTTCTCCTTGGACGGTTGAAACGACAACGTTTAGATGCCGTAGATTGAAGATGAGATCACGCATACTTTTACAATGATGTCGATAATGATAGATCTTCAAGTCGTAGGATCATGTAGTCAACGACTTGAGGTTAGGAAATGAGAAAGAACAGTCTAGCAGTGATGGGATCAAGGAATGAAGGACTTGAGGTTAGGAACAATAGAAAGGACAGTCTTGCAGTGATGGGATGACGGAACGAAGGACTTAAGGTGAGGATACTCGTACATCTAGATGGAAAAAGGACGAACTTATCATCTTCTGAAGGAAATGTCTATAAGAAATATATCTCTAGGGATAATAATTTGGCTATGAAACTGAAAGCAAAAATCGATTATATCGGATGAACTGCATACAAACATTAACTGATGGTCAGTCCAATTGATTATGTCACAAAAGAAATCACAGTCATTCCCAGGGAAGTACGTGCAGTGGCGGACCCAAGGGGGGGATGCCGGGATGCATCCCCCCCCCCCCCAACCAGCTCAAATTTGATTGTGGATTGTAAATGTAAGCAATACATTTTGGCAATTAGTTCATTAAAAGTACAAGTAATGATCGCAGTCTGGAACATATTTGGCCCAGTTTCTCTTGTGATTAAATAATAAACATCTGGATTTCTTATCAGCATGGAGACATGAATTAAGGAAAGGCGAGAACCTCTAACCAAGGAATGAAGAGGTCTCTGCAGAAGTTTGCTTACATTAAACTGTAGCATCTCTGACCATGGATTCCTTAATAGTAGTGGCCACTACTATAAAGGAATCCATGCTCTGACGCACAAGGCGCAGGTGACCTGCTGTTTAATGCCGATTTTAGAAGTTCCACTTGAATTATGTAATTTGCAGATGTTATTCCTATCAACTCCGGTAAGATTTCGTTAAGGTTGAATAAGTGATTCTGGACCTGACGACCAACCGAATTACGCGAGCGGCGAATGGCGAGTGAGCTATCCACTTGTTCCTGAATTTCCAATGAGAACGTATGATTTGCACATTCTCGCATTATTCGTTCTTGATAGCTTTATAAACGATGTCAACTGAGAGCAGAGCCAAGTTGAATTACTGCTGCTACTTTTCGTGCAAACTTTCATCCCTGTCTGTCCTTCATCATTGGTTATTTTGATTTAAAGAAGTAAGCATTCAAATTTTGAAGATGAAAATGATGAAATGATGCATTCACATTCAGGGTCGGTGGTACAATACAGTATGGGGTAACCCCCTCAGCGGCACCAGAAGCCCTGTCGCTGCGTCGTTTCTGACAGCAGATTCGATTAAAACTCCGGCGCGAGGGACATCGGCCCCGGGTAACTGCTTGGGTGTTCCTCTTTGGTGGCAAAGCGGAAGAGCTCCGCTATCGAAGCTTCGCCGGAGGAAGAATAACTCAAGGGCTTAGCGTACCACCGACTTGGCCGTGAGAAGTAGGATGACCCCAGTGACGGCTGGCCACCACTTACTGTATGTTTTAATAGCAAGTTTAGAACTCCTCCCCTACTTCGTCCGGATGACCTGTCTAGGTGTAGTGTCGAGAGCAACAACTTTGACAGTCTGAGAAGCCAGCATGTACCCTGATCGGATGCCATCTGAGAAGGACCGACCTGAGAGTGGAGACGGAAGTTTAAAGTTGCGATCGATTCGCCAGCAGCTCCAGTCATGAGTCAGTAGCGCGTCTCATCTCGGAAGTAGTTAAGTTAGGGGTAAAATTTGAACTTGTATATTTCCAGTTACTTTTGAGAAGTCGCTGAGGTTACACGTACAGCAGCAAGTCTCACAGCCAATTTTTTCAACTATTTTGTTCAGCGTTGATTTTCCACAAGAATACACAAAAAATGACGAGTAATTTGCTCTTCACATCAGATTTATAAAATTCCTAAGAAAAATCAGAAAAAATTAAATTACATAGTATGTACCTATATACATGTAAGCTATAGCTGCTTTAATAAGCCACAAGTAATCGTCATATGAAAACATTATTGCGTTATCACTAACTTATATTGCATTTTAAAGGAATGGATTTATAAAGACTACACAACTACAAATTTAGCCTTAGGCCGCATGAATATTACAGTCAAATTTCTTGCCTTAATGAGATTTCTCAATGATTCTAGGAAAATAGGCTGAAATCATTGCTGATAACAAAAGACTATCAATGCTATATCAAATTGTTGTCAACTAATAAGCTTATTTGAAAAGAAGATGTAACTTATGACTGTTGAATTGTAAAACATAATGCCGTGCCTGAATTTGAATCTACGGATTTATTCAACTAGAGCATTCAGGCACCTGTTTGACTGCTTGAGTAGAACACCAATCATCCCCCCTACCAGAAATTTCTGCGTCCGCCACTGATTACGTGGAGCTCACAAATTCAGCATTTTACTTATGAGAGATAATGTGTCATTCAGAGAATACAATAGATCAAAAAATTGAGAACAGAACTGCAATGGGCCTACATAGTTTCCGTTGAACAATAAAGGACATGCTTCTTGCTGTAAAGAGAAAGATGGTGTGCAATTTAAACTTTATCTGCATGCTTCAAGAGATTTTTATGCATGATGCATGACAACATCTAGGCTACCAATCATAGACAAGAAAGACAACTATATGTGGACGGCCCAATATGAAAAGACCAAAAACACAAGTATGTAGTTAGGGATAGAAATGAAATATGGCTGTATTAAAAATATGCGGAAAAATAATTCTTTTAGAATATTAATTGATGAGCAAAATCTAAAACTAGACAGCGAATATAAAATCCAAAACAAGTTGATATTTAAACATCCCTCATAAGCTGCATACATACAAACGCTTTATTGATTTTGTTAACATGATATAGCAGATATATTTCAAAAAAACAACATATATTTGAAAATTTTTATATCAGGCTAGAGAAGATATTGTCTTTGAAACAATCCAACGGAAATAAAAATACCAACAAGAAAGGCATAATGCGTTAATTTCACCTCTCAGTAAATATGAAAGCACTCCATGCCATTCATGTCATAGGATTAACTTACAGACAGCATCATAACGAGCAAACGCTAACATTCAAAAATGGTGGCAAAATCAACTTGGACGGGATTGAATATCTCAGTACCACTTGCGTTATTTACGCAATTTACAGCTAGTTTACCACCTTATCCTACAAAATAGCTAGATATCTATTATGCTGTGAAAAGGCAAGCTTTCGATTGAGTACGAGATTGAAGTCCTTTTTATTTCATTTAGTGTTATCTACACGCATGTTGTCAATGCAGGATGCGTTGTGTGTTTTACGGGTTATACCACGCTTACTATCAAAGGTAAATACAATCCACTTATTTGGAATAAAAAGCTTTAATGATGCGTAAATATGACATGTATAGTACATGCAAGCATAAAGGGATCGATAGGTATGGGTTGAGAGTGACCCTTGGCTCTCAGCTGATGCATCAAATTCTTTTGGGTCTTCATTTCCTAAAACACAGCAATTATGTGCAAATTCATCACAGTCAAACAAAGTCAACAGACTCACAACAACAGATGAAAGCTTGAAACCATGGGTTAAACATTCATTTATTACTAAACGCATAAAGAGATGTGATGCATCATGTCAACTGATACCGAGATGTTTCAGGAATAGCTTTTGTGATGAGCAAATAATTTGGTGAAATAAGGCAATTCGATGAGATCTCATGCACCACACACTGCATTACTATTATCCAACAGCATGACGAATGAAATATTTTCATCGATAGCGTCTAAAATAATCAAGGAAATACAGTGTGATACGGGTTATAGGGAACTTATCATCAGTAACAAATCCTGTAAACAAATGTTGATATAATCTCTGCCTTCTCAGCTGATTAAATTATTTCAATGACTAGAGTCATTACAATATTCCCAAGAATAGGCAAATAGTTGATGAACCGTGCGAAGCACACTAATATGAGACGCAAAGGTTTTAAATGTTTTGGTGAAAATGCTATCCAGAGGATCTTGTTTGTAAAGCCACACCCTCTGTAATAACAATGATGTATTCAGGTAATATTGCTCTTAATACGGATAATTGTCAAGTCTAATGGAATGAATATGTTCACTTTTATTTAGACGTATAATGGAAATTTATAGTTATTTTGGATTCGATATTGAATTTGTCTAGCCAGATGATGTGAATCTAAGTTTTCCTGTCGCAAAAATGCTTTCATTCCTTCATCGAACGCTGACTTAACTAACAAAAATAAGAAGGAAATTCAAAATTTTCCTCAGACAAAATGGTATTGAAATAATGACATTTTCTCACACTTTGATTTTCTATGCAACTATGAATTTATGTATATGATTTACTGTTTCCTATTTATGCCGACTGATGACCCATCTTCCATTTAAAAGAATAGAATCACGTAAAGAGGAAAATAAAATAAGAAAATTTATAGTGTACAGTCATACGCGCAGTCAGTCACAGTGACAAGTATTCGCATTACTTGATGGATGATGAAAGAATAACTTAATGAAACACAGTAATTTTCCAAAGTTGAAAAATTCTTCAACAAGTTTTTGCAGATACAAATCAGTAGTACAGTTTTAATTGTTTTTCTAGTAGTTGATGTAGAGAATTTTCATAGAGTTTTTCGCATGCAAGATTTTTTGCCGGTCAATACTACCAATCCTCTTCAACCACTTCACCAAGATGTCACTGAGAACTTGAAGTGACTTTACAGACAATCTCTACCAGCAGCTGTTTTACCGCATATTGAATTAGGCAAGGATATGGGGCCGGGAGATGACGACCACGATATTAGTAGTAATCCCGTGAAGACGTAAGTGCAAAATGTGAGATGATGAGTCATCATGCTGACTCAGCCCCCCCCCCTCTGGAAGGAAGGTGAGGGAGATGGCCAAGGATGTGCTGGGACGAATGGGTCCGAGAGGAGGAAACTGGTCCCTCTCCCCCTCTGGAAGGAAGGAAGGAAGGAGGAACTGTGAGGCAAGGGATGGGAAGGAAGGAAGGTGATAGGAATGTGGGAGGTATAGAATGAGAAAAACGCAGGTTTAAGGATGAGAAAAGTTGGAAATCGCCGTGAAGGAGGGTTTGGATGTGAAAACGGAGGTCAGATTTGGAATCTACGTGAAATGTTGGGTGGGGAAGGAAGGCAGGAGGAGTTTTCCTGAGAGGCATGGGGTGGAGCGGCAGAGTTGGAAAAGTCAGGTTTTGGATGTTTTGGGATGAGAAAGTCCATTTTTCGACATGAAGGAGGCCTCGGATGGGAAAACGGAGGCCAGATTCGGAATCTACGTGAAATTTTGGGTTAGGAAGGATGTTTCCAGCGACATCGGAGAGAAAAAGTTTTGAGGACGTCCCCCCCCCTCCTTTCAGACTTCAAACTTTGGTTGTAGAGATCGTAGAAAGTCGTGTGATAGCTCATTTGAAAGCTAAGAGTGAGAAAAATGCAGTGGAAAGCTCAGTTTGGTCCTATTTTCCTGGGTTGAGGGAGGAAAATGGCAGGAAAACGTCAGAGTTGGAAAAGTCAGGTTTTGGATGTTTTGGGATGAGAAAAGTCGTTTTTCGGCATGAAGGAGTGCTCGGATGGGAAAACGGAGTGCAAATTCGGACGTTTTGGCCAATGATGGGTCTAGGAACTTCTTTCCAGCTCAATCGTAGAGAAAAAGTTCTGACCTCCCCCCCCCTCGGCAACGATCTTCAAACTTTGGTTGTAGGGATCGTAGAAAGTCGTGCAATAGCCCGTTTGAAAGCTAAGAATGAGCCAAATTCAGTGAAAGACACGGCTTGTTCCTATCTGCCTTCGTTTAGATGTGAGACGTCATTGAAAATTTTGAACATTGGTGAAAAAACGACAGAGTTAGAACTTTTACGAAAACGGCTCTAGCGGGTGAATGACGCCTCGGACGGGAAGACAGAAACCAGATTTGGAATCAGCGTACCATCCTGCATCTAGAGGGTGAGTTTCAAGTCAATCGGAGAGAAAAAGTTGAAAAGTTGGGTCTCCACATGAGATTTTTTCCTGAAAATGTTAAATTGTGGCCACCTTTGGCGATGACTAGCGGAGGATTGAAAGTGAATGAAGAGCTCGGGTTTCTTTTAGGGGCAAGACGGCACTTTGTTCTCTAGGATCCTATCTTTTCAGATGCGTGGAAGGTTTCGTTTTTAAATGAGAGCCTGTTGAAAATCGAGTTTTTGTGCATTTTCCAAGATTTTAGAACTTTTTGAAAAAACGACAGATTTTTCAGCTCGGCTTCTGGTCATCGTAGAGGGTCAAGGGATGGCTTAAATGAAAGGGGAGAGCGAGAAAACCTGGCACTCAAAATTTGAAGTCAATCGGAGCACTAGAACCGGAGATAGACGGGTTTAAAGTTTTTGGATGATGAATATTACGTCATCAGCTGATCGCCACAAACTATATACGTGGAAACTCTGCTTGTGAAAATCAGTTCTCCTCCCGACTGGGTTGGGGTAGGTGAACTCCGGAGCTCTGATGAAAGCATTGGAAATCTGAAAAACCGAGTTTCTGCAAGAAACCGACTTAGAAAATTTCATTGCTGATATCAGCTAAGGCGTCAGACTTAGAGGTTCGCCAGGAGATGGCCTTCGTCTCCAGGCCATAAAAGACTCCAAAACTTTAAAGGCTTGTAACTTTGCTTCTACAAGTCCGTTTGACTTGATTCAAAAAAGGCTCGGTCGCTATTGACCTGCCCTAAGTGATAGACTACTTATAAAATTTCAGAGGTAGTGCTAAAAAGTTGATAAATTTAAATTCACTAGTTTTGGAGGTTTTCTGGGGTATTCGACCCTGCTGAAGTCAATGAAGGGATTTCTAATGATGTCTGAGCCAGTCTTCTCATGAACCAAGCATAACTGAAAGCGAGCAAGACACGAGAGTTTTGCGGTAATATTCCACTGACATGGTGATCCTTTGGGACGGCGGATGATGCCGTAGTGATAAGTGTGGCAAGGGAGTGTGTCATATTTTAGACCGAAAGCGCTGGGGCGACCCATGTTGGGCATTTGACACAGTTCTCAACGTAGCACTTTGAACGCCAATCGGTTGAGTCTTAGCTATCTTGTCATGGGTGGCATCTAAACATCTCCATTGCAAAACGCTGGTGAATCACGGCTTGATATCCCTCTCCACGGCTTGTAATCCTTGGTAATCTCTTGGTAATCCTTGTGAAACCTCTCTGTGTCATGTTTCCAAGTGGTTGCCTTTCGTCTCAACGTTGTACTCTGACCGCCAGGGCGACATTTAGCTATCTGCCACAAGTTACCTCATAAAATCTCCATTGCACTTGTCTCCCGACAGTTGGCCAACCATGCGAGAATGAACCATAAGTTCTTTTAAGAACTGCCTCTATCACAGAGACGAAATGATGAATGGAATGAAAAGGGAGGCCACCCTTGCACCACATGCAACACATCACAGACTTCTCTCTTCGCCAGTGAACAAGCTCTTGTCAGTGTAGTCAGAAACTCTATCATGTCGTACAAAAGATTTACTGCAACACAGGTTGATGTATAGTTAGAAAGTTTGATCATGACGTTTTATGAAACACAAATGTCATGAAATGTAAGCGCTAGTGTAGTCAAATAGTTTTCCCGCGACACCCGTTTGAGAAAGTAAAGTTTGATCATTGAAGTTTATTCGTAAGTCTAGTCAGAGAGTGTATCATGGTTTGCAAAGTTTAGTGTAGTCAAATAGTTTTACCGCAACGCACGTTTGTGAAAGTAAAGTTTGATCATCGAAGTTTATTCGTGAGTGACATCAGAAAGTGTATCATGGTTTGCAATGTTAGTGTAGTCTAATAGTTTTATCGCGACGAACGTTTGAGAAAGTAAAGTTTGATCATCGACGTTTTATGACTGACCGAACTCACCACAGCACTAGAAAGTTTTATCGAAAAGGTTTTACTGCACAGTGTAGATTGTCTTGTAACTTACTTTCACAGTGTTAGAAAGTTTTATTGGAGACAGTTGCCAAATGTTCCCATATTAGAAAATTCAAACTTCATGACTGTTAGATTAGCTTCATCAGGTTTACTAAAAGCAGTTTTCTACTGCAGTGAGACTGAGAGTTTAGGATGTTATATGAAAACAGTGTTCACCACAGTGCTAGAAAGTTTTACTGCACTGTGTAGATTGTTTCACAGTATTAAAAAGTCTTATAGTAAGCGTTGAATGTTTTATAAAACCAGGTAAAGTATTGTCACAAACGTTGAGTGTGTGTGAGAGCTAGTTCCATGATATTGAATCGTGTGGGTTGTAAAAGTCCATAATCCAAGGGTAGGCTCCTCTACGGTTGGATTTAGGGTTTTATATCACATGCGTGAACCGATCGTGTAGAATACGTGAAGCACATGTTCGCTTAAAAGTCTAAACGCAAACGTTGAAATAAGTTTTGTAAGAAGTCTTTGACAGGCTGTTGTGAAACTTAGCGAACGTTGAAGAAAGTTTTATGAAATGTTTCTGCAGTCACACTCGTTAGCGAACCAGCTTTACTAAATGTGTTGTTTGCCTTTATCAAATTGAATGCGTGTGTAGACTGTTTTGTAAACAAAGACAGACAGCGTCTTTACACTCTGCATCGACAGCATACAAGTATACACATAACAACCTGTAACGTTGTAAGTCGAATGCATATGAGTTAGGAAACACTCAAAACATGTGTGAGATATAAATCAACCTGCTAGATGAAGTGAAACACAAAAGTGCCACAACTATTTTACGGGAAATAAAGGAGAACTGTGACAACGTTTACACTCATCATAGACAGATGAACATATAGTCTAACTTTCTGACATTCAAATGAAATTCGTAAACAACAACTTTATGTTGGTAAAACTTTCATAGATTGCAGTCGTGTTTAAAGCTGACATAAAGACCTGTAGAAACGCATAAGTCTGAGATGCAGTTCAACGACTCAACCATTGAACTCACAAAATGACCAAGTCTAATGAACAGGCTCATTAGTAGGAAACAGCAAAGCATGTCATGTCATTGAATGATCAAGTCTGTGTCAGTGGAATTATTTCATGAGCATGAAACAGCGAACATTAGGACTGACCATGAACATTAAAGGCTAGAATCAAAGTTTGCTTTTCATGAGCTTGACAAATGAAGCCGTGTCTCATTTCTAAACGAATCGTTCATTGATAATAGAATCAACATTGAAACCTGCATCGAGTGATTTTCTGTGCGAATGCAGACGATGTAAAAATGACATACGGATTGACATTTAACATTGCTTGCAATATTCAAAACGCTGCCATTCAAAATGTTTATCATAAAACCTATCAGTGAAACAGATGTTCTCCTCCTGCACACACACAGAATCACGAGTTCACTCTGTCGCCTGTCTGTCGCGCTAGCCCATCAGCAGATAGAGTAGAACACATAGATGTATGCGCTCTCTCTCTGGCACACGTCTGTCACATTAAACAGAGATCTATCGCATCTGTCCCACGAGCAAGGATGCAGGAGCGTATCATCATCCTAGACCTCCCACCTAGCTGATTCCCACACAGCTCATTGCTATCGCACCGGAAGGGAAATTCACGCGATAAATGCATCTAAGTTTGTTGAGTCTCTGAGGATGGCAGTCAATGAAAGCATGACTTCCCTTTTCTTCCTCCAACCATACGTTTAGAGTGATTTGATTGCGCGAACCGGACATTTGAAAAGCTGTATCATCTTCATATAAAGCAGAGTGTCTTGCATTTTACTATCATAGTCATGTCCGAGAAGCCGACTGCACAAGTTACCTCATATAGAATTACTTATATGGGCGAAACTTTTCTCTCCGATGAGTGTGATGATATAGTATTTCAGTTTATGAAATACTATTCCTTGTTCGATGAATCGAACGTTATATCTCCACCCGAATCCCCGATGATGGATCCGCAGGAATCTCCGAGTGAGACCGAGACGGTGGGAGTGAGGCCGAGACGGTCGGAAGAGAGGAGATGATGTGGAGTGAGGACTCGGAAAGTGAGGAAGTGGAAGCGAGTGAAGATGTCATTGTGACATCGGATGATGAAGTAAGAGTTTTACACATGCATACGAATGGCTGTCATCTCAACTCGTTCATTTTTTCCTTCAGTGATTGAGAGAGTGATGGGCGTTCTTTAGTTCATAAAATCATCATGCACACATACGGCACATTGTTTCACCACATTTCCTTGTGAATGCATCATGAGTTCTTATAAGAACTTCCTTCTAATGCATATAAAGCGATCCCAAGCCCGCCACATATCTTCGGATATGGAATGCAGAGGGGAAGGTTAAATGATGAAATGGAATGAAATGGGAGGACACCCTTGCACCACATGCAGCCACAAACACATTTCTATCTTCATTAAGATGACATTCAATCACTTGAATTCTAATGTGACCATCACATCCTTAGATCTCAGTACAGTCAACTCTCTAACGTGCTTGTTAAACCTATTATCTCTAACTTTACAAACACTGAAAGGATTCTAACATGATGTCAAACTTTGCAAACATCAACGTTATTTCTAATTTTGCAAACAGTGAAATGCTTGTGACACTTTTTTATAGTTTATCTATCTTACAAACACTGAAAGGATTCTAACATGATTTCAAACTTTACAAACATCAACTTTATTTCTAACTTTGCAAACAGTGAAATGCTTGTGACAGTATTTTATACTTTACCTATCTTACAAACACTGAAGTGCTTGTCACTTCATTTATTCTTGACCTATAAATTGCTGAAGTCCATCATCTATGGGGATAGAGCCAGCTACGGTTGGATTAGGGATTTAGGGTTTTGTATAGCACAAGTAAATGTCAACCGTTAGTGTATAGTAGATTTATTAACTTAACCATTTGTGAATGACATTATTCCTAACATTACAAACAACTACTTTATTTCTGACTTTAGAAACAGTGAAATGGTCTTGACTTTATTTTATACTTCGCCTATCTTACAAGCACTGAAATGATTCTGATATCATTCCTAACCTTACAAACAGTAATAATGGTTGTAATTTTATTACTAAGTCAATCCACTCTGTTGAAACGACAAGAAAACGACACAGCATGTACATGATATGTTATTGAAACCCACACACAGCTATCATGTGTTACTACATGCTCATCAATATGAAAGGCTTGCAGTGACTTAACTCTTAATGTGTCCATGTCAAGCTTTTAGAAATAACTTTTCATGTACAGTTGACATACAATCAATTTGAACGGATGCTCCAGTCATAGCATGGTATTCCTGCTTTCGAACTCATGATGTCATGCTGCATCAACAAGTTGCTTCTATTTAACTTTTACATGAATAAACCAAACGTCGTGATGCTATATGATTATGTCTCGATATGCTATTGTTGTTTCTTTTAACTATGTCACTGATTCAAGCAGTTAATTACACTACCTATTCATTAAACTTTGCAATCTCAATCTTTGCTTTCATCGAATATGATATTCTAATTTACATACAACAACTATGTTATGTGTTCTATCTCAAACACTAAACCAGTAGAAACATTCATTCTGTTATATCCTTGAACATGATGTGATAAAATTCACATCATCTCAAAACCCTTTAACAGCGCTTGTCTTCAAACATATGCTGAATCCCACATCGCTTGTTTGTTACACTACCAATTCATTTCAATGTGAGCTAATATTGCATCACTCATTTCATGTAACACAACTTTTCACTTTAGATATTCCTACAATGTTACTGCAGTGGTCTCAACACAATTCCTACCATGTATTCTAACACTCCAATTACTGTGCAATGACTGCTGTGAATAGTATCGCATTCATGTACATGACTCAGGCTTGTAAATTCCTGTTACTCAGGTGTGAGAAGGTTATGAGAACCTAAGATGCTTCAGTTGTTCATTTCAATTTACACGAGTAACATTTGATGCCTTCATGTCTAGTAACATGTATGAGTTACTTCATAACTCTAGTTTAATGGAGACTTTGATTATTCATTCTTAGCTCGCTGAAGATGAGTGTTTTAAAATCATCTGTGAAGAGAGATTGCAAACTAATGAAGATAGAAATTTGATTTCTGTATACGTTTGGCGTGTGAGTGACCATCCTTTCATCCCTTTCATCAATTTCAACCCATCCTCTGAGTTCAACGGACTTGGAACCGTCAGAAAGTGAAAACACTTTCTGGCCTCATTATGGGTAGCCTCATAAAGGCTGTTTGGGACATTCACTAGCCTCATGAAGGCTGTTTGTAGCGTTCTCCGACTGCTCTCTACTTTTGCTCGAAGATCTCTGTAAGAAAGAAATATGGTGTTAGAGTTGATTGAGAGGCAATGACGTTCGAGTAACTTACTAGGAATTTTCCTCTTCACTTTTCTCACTGAAAAATCACACAGTCTACCGTCTACCTCCATACTGATATGAATGCAGGTGACCTTACCTCCCTCGTAGCACTCCTGCGTGGTGTTTAAATCATCTGTAAAAGTAGGCACGTCACATGTTTGGTTTCTGTAGATTGGCAGGTGTACCTCTACGTGTCTTCTCTTCATTTCCTTGTTGATGTCTTCAGCCTGACTAAGTCTCCTCTTCAGTAATGGGCAAAAGACCGTTCCAGGACACCATAAAATTCAAAAAAATAGTATCTTTAAAAACGACATAAATTCATGAATTTGAACCCTTTTTCAGGTTTTTAAGACCTAAATACATGAATTTAGTCCATTCAAAAAGCACCATTTTTTCAAAAGATGGTATTTTCAAAAACGACATAAATTCATGAATTTGAACCCTTTTTCAGGTTATGAAGACCTAAATTCATAAATTTGGGCGTTTAGAAAAATACCCAATTTTTCAAATTTTTCAAAATCTCAAAATTTGAGAATTACAATTTTTACTCCCAAAATCATGACCGTTCCAGGACACCGAAAATCATAAAAGTTAAGAATCTCAAATTTGAGAATTACAATTTTTACCCCCCCTAAAAACCTTGACCGTTACAGGACACCGAAAATCATAAAAGTTGAGAATTTCAAATTCATGAATTTTATCCTTCTTTCAGGTTTTTAAAATATATCATGTGTCTAATAATATTTCTTTAAAAGTGGAAGAAACAAAAGTGGAAGAAACCGCAAGAATATATCCTTCAATATCATATGAACGTAGTTCTACTACCCCCTCCCTTGTAACTTCTAGGGGTCCCTTCTGACTTCTAGGGGTCCCTTAAGAAATTTTTTATTATAAAATGAACAACATAAATGAGTTTTTAAATTATATGGAACGCAAACAACTACAAATTTTGATCTAAAGAAAATTGCAAATCAATTAGGAATAAAGAATTTTCATGTTCTAATGAGAGTCGAATTACAATTGATCAAAAATAAGCCAGCAGGAACCTTCAGTTCCCGGAACAAAGTTCAAACTGTAAATTTCATAACAAATCTTCATACGTCAGATGAAAAAGGTGTACATTGGTCTGCAGGTATGACTAATAAAAATGGAGATAATTACTATTTTGACCACCCGGTGGCTGAGAACTATTGGTTCGACTCATACGGTCTTCCACCTACAAACGAAGTTAAAAAATTACTTGAAAATGGAACTTATAATACATTTCAAATTCAAAAACTGGGAACTACTTACTGTGGTCAATTATGTCTTTATGTTTTATTTAAATTACAAAAAAGAGTACCATTACTTGATGTTTTGTTAGAACTGAACGAACCGTAGGTTCTATGGCTACGCCTAACAAGGGAATTTCATTCCCGAAACGTTAGTTCCAATAATAATGATAATAATGATAATTAAAAATCAGTTCGTTGTAATTCATTTTGATAAAATCGGCCTCTGATATTTTTATCATCTAAATCTTTGATTTCGTAAGTAATCGGATAAGTTTGGTTTATTTTACAAACTTTAAATATCTCTTTAGTCCAATAACCAACAAAGCCTTTTTCAAATTTATTCTTATACTTAAATATTCTAACTCTATCTCCAATCTTAAATTTCGGCTTAAGTTTCTGCAAATTTGGATTACTCTCATTCGAATAATTATTCTCGAATATTTTCTTTCGTATTAAATCAGGGTCGTCAGAAGCATTCTTTGGAGTTTCTTCAATACCAGAATGAACTTTATTATTGTACTCTTCTACAATTCCTGGTAATATTTTCAACCATTTCTGATTTCCTTGCTCAGTAAATTTCTTGAATAATTTATTTTTTAACGTCCGATTGAATCTTTCTATCACTACGGCCTTCCCTGCATTTTCAGTTGAATAAACAGTTTCAAATAGTGGCTGAACGTTTCTGTTATAAAATTCCGACCCTTTATCAACAAACAATTTCCTTGGCTTTCTATTACTTTCTTTAAAGATTTCTTAAAACGCATATTTAACTGATAGACCACTTTTATTTTTTAAAGGCTTTATCCAAGCATATCGTGTATATAAATCTATATCGGTCAATGCGTATTTGTAGTCCCTTTCATTCGGCATATGAATAAGATCAGCACTCCAAATATCATCTTTATTAAATACTTTTACTTTCAATAAATATTTAGGCCTTCTGTATTCTTTATGAATTTCAGACGCGTAGGTTCGAGCGTTGATCTCAGACAGCTTTGCTGTCAGTTCATCTATCCCCTGACCGAATAATATTTTAGCTCGTAAAGCTTTCTTAACAAACATTCTTTCAATTTTTTCTCTAAATGTAGGATTCTGAATACTATCTAATTCTTGAATCATCTTCTTATCAGCTGCATGACGAGAACTTAGATCATGATTTCGATAAGCTAAATCATGCCTGTAAGCTGCGGCATCTACTCTATTTATCGGTTCTTCACCTGGTTTCGGATTATTATTCTCATCTAGTCTTATATCTAATCGAGTTCCTGGGCCGGTATATGAATGACCAGGAAGATGTTTTTCTTTCGAATATTTACTCCAAATAAATCCAGGAAAGTTTTTTAATGCTTTTTGTATGTCACCTCCAATATGCTGACATTTTGAGGTTTTATGTACTTTTAAGAGATAATTCAATAAATCTAAATTAGAAATTTTTAATTTAATTAAATTTTTGGAATTTGTAGAATTCATTTTAAAAGATAAAATAAAAGTTTTACCGAATAGAACCTTGTTCAGAGGCTTTAGCCGATCGGACCAAAGGTCCTGAGGTTATTACCGAATCATACTAGGACTTAGATATATTCCAGAACCATCTTTAGTTTCTTTAATTTCAATTAAATCATCAACATTGTGGAGAATATTTTTAAGAACTCGTTTTCCTTCATCAACTAAATTTAGTTTACTAATAAAATTATCAACTACTCCTTCACCCCTAGCAACTTTCTCTAACTCTCTATTATGTCGTTTTTGTTCTTCTAATGCTGCCTTCTCTGATTTATTTTTATTTACTGCTTGGACAATACCAGCTGTCCCACCTGCAACACTTCCTGCTGCTGCTGCTATGCCACCTATTATTAGGGGAATTAATGGGAGAATCCCGCCATTCTTTTCTTCTTGTAATTGAATATTCTCTATCATTGGTTTACTTATGTAATACCTTTTTTTGTTAATCGTAATAGTTTTAGGGGTATTTTTGTCAACAATATTACGAAATTTTAATTCAACAGTTTTATTATTATTACTTTTCGCTTGCGACATTTTTAATAAAAAAATTTTAAGTTAAGAATTTTTTTAATCTATTCTAGTTATGAAAAATTTTAAGTTAAGAATTTTTTTAATCTATTCTAGTTATGAAAAATTTTTAATCTATTCTAGTTGGTCCAATTGGTATTCAATTGGATATCGGGTTTGATTTAATGAAACTTGTAAACTTCGAATTGTATTAATATGGAAGAGATTATTGTTCTTATCAAAACTTGGAGAATTATTTCTTTGAAATGTTAGTAATAAATATCTTGGAGTATTCGCAGTTCTAGTAAAATGCCAGTTAAATCTTGGTTCGGAAAAAGTTGCTGAACTAGCAGTACGCTTTAGAAAATTAACTGGAATTGGTTTGTTAGTATTCAATCTTTTTGCAATAGCTGTTTCAATCTCTAAACTAGGAGTAATATGCTTAATCCACCATTGTAGTCTATCAATTTTTAAATATGCTTTTTTTCCAGTCTCACCAAAAACGATTAATTCATTATTTGCTGTACGATGAATTATTAATTTAAATTTTAATTGATATGATATTTTATCATAATGTAAATATCCGAATAATGGAGACAATGACCAATTTACTGTCTGTTTAGTTTTCTTGTTAAATTCACGTCTTTCTTTATATGCATCATTATTTGTTTTATTTAAATGTTTTGCAATATTTTCTACAAATTTCGCAATTCCTGCTGCATCTGTTCCAGCGTGAGTTAAATCATCAACAATTATACCATCATTTGTATCAGGAAACCAACCTTCGATTTAATACTTTTTATTATTTTCACCAATTGTTACAAATCTAAGCATTGTATCAATTACACCTGGAGAATCACTTATTGTTTCTATATTTTGAGTTGCAAAACGCATTTGTGTAAATAATCTTGGAAAAAAATTATTCTCTAGTGCAATATTATCGGTATCTGGTAATGGTGTTGTAAAATTAGTATCACTATATAAAGAATATTCACAGTGTAAAAATGAATCAGGTAGATATAAATAACTTTGCTGATTATCAACTTCAAAAATTAAATCTCCTCCAGTATTTAGTCTACTGGAAGATCCGGGATTCATAGCAATTCTTATATAGTCATTCTTTTTTTGATTATAACTGACGAACGGAGGATCGTCTAATCTAAATTTATTTTCGATAAGCGAAGACATTTTTATAAAAAATAATTTGACTTTTTGTTTTTTCTCACACACAAAAAAATTTTTACTAAAATGTAATTTTTGCATTTCACCAAAAAAATTTTACTAAAAAAATTTTCGCTAAAAAAATTTTTCTAAAAATTTTACTAAAAAAATTTTAATAAAAAAATTTTACTAAAAAATTTTACTAAAAAAATTTTACTAAAAAATATATTTTAGAATTTTGCTAGACCATTGCCTCTCATTTCTTCAATTGAACGTTTTATGGCTACGCCTGATTTCTTATGTTTACTATCAGACGGAGCTCCGCTCCTCAAGGTTTCACCCCCTACAGCTATGTTAGCAATTTTATTTTTTCTTTCCTCTGAAAGTTTTTTTAAATTTTTTAGTTCTTCAGAATCACTCCTAAGTTTACGAATAGCTTCTAGTTGTTTTAATTCGTTTTGAGACTTAACAGCATTTGATATTGCACTAGCTGTATAGCTGTACTACCTATAGCAGCTGCTCCTTTTGCAGCAGATGTAATCAAATCTTTATTATTTTTAATTAAGTTAACGATACTACCAATACCAGAAAAGATGCCAGCCCCTTCTTTTTGGACGGCACCTGCGGTGCCTAGGAACTTTTGTGTTCCGACTGTTTCTACACTGTCATAATGGTAAACAGATTTCATAGATGGTTCATGAGCAATTTTTTGATTTGAAGCAAAATGTTTAAGATTGTGTTTATAAATTATAGGCATTTTTTAGGATTAAATTTGACTTTTGGGAAAAATATCTACGTGTTAAGATTTACGTTTGTGAATGGACAACAACTTCGAGATAACTTTATTAATTGACTGTTGAACTTTATCTATTGCGTCAAGTAGCGTGTGATGTACTTTAATTTCTTTTCTATTAACTTGCATTTTCTGCTGATTAATCTTCAATGCCGTTTTAAGTGCATTTAACTTAATTTTAAGAACATCTAATTGTCTTTTAACAGCATCTAACTGTTCTTTATTTTCTTTAGAGTTTTCTTGTAAATTTTTCTTTAATTCATTTTCTAAATTGATTTTAAGAGTTTTCATTTTATCAACTTTTTGATTAAGTGAGTTTACTTCATTTATTATTCTATTCATCTTTTTCATTTGTTGAGTAATTTTAGAACTCAATTCATCAACACTTTTTTGGAATGTAGCTTGTAACTGTTTTAATTTTTTTTTAATTCTTTCAGGTAGATTTTCTATTTCATCTTCTAATTGTTCTTTTAACATTTTTATCTGATGTTTATTTTTAATGACTGCAGATTTTAAATTTATAGAAAGTAATATTAAAATTTTTGATTGTTCAGAAATCTTTTTAAAAAGTTTTGCTATATCTACTTCTAGCTCTCTATCCTTTTTATCAAGTTTTAATAATTTTTCGTTTAATGATTTGTCATTAAGTTTTAGCAACTTTAATTCATTCATCAGTGGAACCAAAACATCGTTTATATATTTTTCTTTTAAGTCATTGATTTGTGTATCAACATATTGTTTATTTGTTAATTCTGTATTTTGTTGCGGAATAATAGAAAGATGCAATGGACCAGATAAAACGTCTCCAGTTTTCATGATATAATTTTCTATCTCTATTTCTAATTCACGATTATTCGGGATATATGCACCTCCACCAACATTTGGCAACATCATTTTTTAACAATAAAAAAATAAAATTTTTTCTAATAAAAATAAAAAAATGGAAAAACCAAATTTAAAAAAATTATATTTGTCCGCATCATCCTGTTCTTCTTATTCGACGAGATCAACGGGATTTGAAAATAAATGTTTTGATAATAATAATAATAATCCATGTATAGATGTTAATATTTTATTTCAATTACAAGCCGAAATATTTAGAGAACAGACTAAAGGTTTACCTTCTATAGAAACTAACTATTGTTTATTTCCGGGGGATCCATTTATTAAATTTATGGAGATTGTAAGTAAATATAATGATGTAGCTTACGTTGAATTAAATAGAGAAAATATGGTTATAATAGGTCATAATAATGTTTTCGGTTTTATTAGAGCAGTGTTGCCAATTAGTAATACTGAATGGATAGAAAATAAAATTATTAATTCGAAGGAAAAAATTAGATTATTTGTTGATGAACAAAATCAATATAATATTCATATAGAGAGTAAAAAACATAATGAAGAATTATTATGTCAAGTTTATTATAGAGATTCTATTTATAAACAAGAAACATTAGAAATGCCGCAAAGATATGATGATGATACTTATATAGGATTATATTCAAACTTAAATATTAATTTGTTAAAATCTTATATAAATGGTTTAGCTCAACAAGAGAAAATTTATATGTGGACTACACCTTATACTATTAACAATGACCATAATCATAATCATAATAAACCTCTGAATCATATTGAGGAAACTGATAATATAAATGATGATTCTGAAACATCTGAAAAAGGTGTAAATGGTAAAAAAGATTATAAAAATATTAGTAATTATAAAAATTTATCTAAATTTCATTTTCTTACAATTGAAAATAATAATGATGGTATAGTTGAAGATACTGTTAGACAACTATGTGTCGGGTCTACAAAATTTAAATTAGGATTTACATCTAATCAATTTAAAATTTTATCATCTTTAATAAAAACTAAAAGTGATTCAGATTATGGTGGTGTTATTAAATTTTCCGAAAGAGATCAAAGACCAATATTTTTCTCTATTATATTACTATCAGATAAAAAAATGTAATTTAGAGTTAGATATTCCAATAAGAGAATGGTGTCCTATCCCCAAAAGTGTAGTTTATGATGATGATGAAGAATCAATTTATGATGATGAAGAATCAATAGTTAGTGAAAATAAATTTAAATTATCTTTTGATAAAACATTATATGATGAAACTTAATATGATAAAGAAATTAAAATAACTTAGGAACGTGAAATATATAATAATATAAAATAACTCTCAAGACCTTGATATTAGAATGTTAATATCTAAAATTAAAACACAATTTTTTCTTAATTTTTCTCTAAAAAAATAAAAAAATGGAAAATACCAAGTTTTATTGTAACTTATGTAAAAAAAAGTTGCAAACAAAAAGAAGTTATCAATCTCATTTAAATAGTAAATTGCATTTACAAAATGTAGATCGAGTTGATGAAGGAAATATATTAAAATTAAATAATTATATAAACTATCTAGAAACATTACCTACTGATATAAAAGTTAAAAAAATGTTTGATGATTATTCACATTCGGAATATAAAAAAGTTTTTAATAGTGAAGATGAACATGTACCAGATGGAAGATATTTATTTAGCGATACTGATGAATTTAACGAAATAGATGAATTAAACGAAATTAAAAAAACAGATGAAGCGGTAACAGATATAAAATATTTATTTAATAAATCTGTGCGAACCGAAGGTTCTAGGGCTTCGCCCGTTGAACATAATGAAACCGATGAATTTTTTTATAGTGTATTAACAAACTTTTATAAAATATTTAAGAAATCTTTCAAATGTTATATGAATGTAGAAGTACTTTATACAAAAAAATGGACCTGATGGAATTCCTGAAGAAATAATACAAGGACATTTTACAAATTCACAAGGAATTCATAATGTAAATGATATACAACCCATATTTGAATCGATGATACTTAAATTAGAAAATTGTATAATTGAAGCCCAGTTACGTGAATCTGGTTGGAGATTTGTTAAAATACTATCTAAGAAAATAGTAATTGATAAATATAAAAATAATACTGGTGGTAGTTATGTTCCTTTGCCTTTCAGTTCACCACAAATAATCAACATAAAAAATGAAGATGATTGTTGTTTTCTGTGGAGTATTATAGCACATTTACATCCTGCAGAATATCACAAAGAAAGACTAAGTCATTACAATAAAGAAGAATATATAAAGGAATTTGATCTCTCTGATGGCTTACATGAATTTCCATATGATTATAATAGGTTAATAAAGTTTCATAAAAAGAATAAAAATTTAATTGAAGTAAATGTTTTTGAATTAAATGTGAATTATGTTTCTATTGGTAAAATTACTCCACTTTACTCAGATTCAAAAAAATTTTATTTGAATAATAAAAATTTATGTCAATCAGAAATAGTATATAATGATAGAGGAAATTACATGCATCATAATATTTTTTACCAAGGAAATATTATATGTACTGAAAAATTTCAAACTGTTAAAACACTATCACCAATAATGATTAATCATAATAATTATAAAGGACGTAATTATAATTATGATTATGATTCCGATTCTTTATCTTTATCTTTAGAATATCAACAAAAATTACAAAATTTAAATGAAAGTTTACAAAAATGTAAAACAGATTATCAACAACAAACAAAAATATTAGTACAAGAATATGGCCATAAATATCAAAATAAGATAGAAACGATTCAAAAATTAAATGAAGACAATAAAGAATTAAATAATGAAGAAAATGAAACCAATCAAAAAATAAATGAATCTTTAAAAAAATGTCTACAACAATATAAAGAACAATATGATAAAGAATATAGTTATCAGTTACAAATATTAAATCAAAATTTTCATCGAAATACATTTAATCTTACAAAAGAAATTGATGAAACACATGAAATATATCAAGATAAATTTGAAAAACTAGAACAGTCAAAACAACCAGCACAAGCGAATATTTTATATTATCAGGGTCATTTTATATTGTGTAAAGATATTTCTATATTTACAAAAACTTCAGATAATGCTAATTTTCCTTGTCTCCAATGTATGACGAGCTTTAGAACTAAAGAAGAAATGAATAGACATTTGGAGAATTGTCAACAAAATGAAGCAGTCAGAAACACTTTTCCAAAAGATGATTATTTAGAATATAATAAATGGTATTTTAAAAATAAAGTACCCTTTACTATTTATTGTGATTTTGAAGCATATAATGTTAATATGACACAAAATCGAACGGAAAGTTCCAGGGCTTCGCCCGATTCTGAAAATGATAATTCTGATAAATGTACGGGCAAGCCCTAGAACCTTCGGTTTTTAATTATGAAAAAAGTGTAGCTGAACAAAGTAAAGAAAAATATTTATTTGAACAAAAACCATTATGTTGGGGAATGTACATTCATTCAAATTATCCTGAATTATTTAAATCAGAATATTTTCAATACTATGGTGAAGATAGTTCAGAAATGTTTACAAAGAAAGTAGAAGAATTACAAAATTATTTTTCACAATTGCTTGAAACAAATATACCAATGATGCCATTAACAGAAAAAGAAAAATTAAATTTTGTTAATGAAACAAATTGTTATTACTGTGGAAAAGAATTTGCAAAAAATTATAAAAATGGCAGAGGTAGATATATTGATAAGGTAAAAGATCATGATCATCTAAATGGATTATATAGAGGTGCAGCACATAATTCTTGTAATCGTAATGCTAATAAATTTAAATATAACTTTGTTCCTCTATATTTGTATAATGGTTCTAAATATGATTTCCATCTAGTAATGAAAGATTTATTTACATCTGAAAAATTACAACAACAACAAATAAATGTACTATGTAAAACAGAAGAAGAATATTTTTCAATGCAATTAGGTTGTATTAGAATTTTAGATGCATTTAGATTTTTTACTCCTTATTCATTAGATGTAATGGGAAAAACTTTGAAATTTGAACAATGTAAAATATTAAATAAATATAATTTAAAACCTTTAAAAGGAATATTTCCGTATGAGTATATAGCCTGTGGCTCACAGTCGAAGACTGATATAACTGGAGATAAAACCTGTGGTTCACAGTCGAAGACTGATTTTAATTCTGTGAATAAAATTATGGAAGAAAAACAACTTCCTCCAATAAATAAATTTAAATCAGTATTATAACAATCACAATTATCTGACGAAGACTATGCAGAAGCTGAAAAGAATTGGAGAGAGTTAAATTGTAAAACAATGTATGATTATACAATGAAATATCTTCAGATAGATGTATTAATACTAGCTGATCTTTTCGAAAACTTTCGTGATATGTGTTTAGAATATTACGGAATAGATCCATGTTATTGTTATTCTACACCAGGTTTAACATGGCTAGCAGGATTAAAACATACTGGTGTTCAAGCCGATGGCTCTAGAACAAAGTCCGTTAAACTTAAACATTATAAAGAAAATACATATGATAAATTATTATTTTTTGAATCTGGAATTAGAGGTGGAGTTTCATCAGTTTTAGGTAATCGTTATGTACAGTGTTACAATAAAAAAGTAAATCCTGATGATTATGGAATAATGAAACCTTTATCTCCAGAAGAAAGTGATCAGTTTATAAAATTGTTTAATCAAAATATAGAAGGACTTATATCAAATGAAGATAGTCAAGCAGCAGTTGATGAAATCATGAGAGAAAACTATTTGTTATATTATGATTTTAATAGCTTATATTCTTCTTGCATGATACAAGAATTACCAACAGGTGAGATGGAATGGTGTAATATTCGTACGACATCAGAGATGTCTACTAGGGCTTCACCCGTTCTAGATTATCAAAAAACATATGATTGAAATTATAATCATGGTTATATATATGAAGTTGATTTAGTATATCCTGATGAAATAAAAGATAAAACAAAATATTTTCCTTTCTCTCCCGAAAACAAAATTCCTAATATAAAAGATTTTTCAGATTATCAAAAATCTTTAATTCCTAAAAAATACAGACCAACAAAAAAACTTATGTTAACACAAAGTAATAAAGGAAAGTATGTTGTTGAAGGAAGAATGCTAGATTGGTATTTAGATCATGGAATGATTCTCATAAAAATTCACCGGAAACTATTTTATCAAAAATCTAGGTGGTTAAAAAATTATATAGAGTTCAATATTGAAAAACGTAAAATAGCTAAAAGAAATAAAGATGATTTTGGAAACGTGTTCTTCAAATTAATGAATAATGCATTTTACGGTAAGACTTTAGAAAATGTTCGTAATAGACAAAATATTAAAATAGTTTATGATAAAGATAGGTTTCAAAATTTAACAAGGAAACCTACATATAAAAGAACTACTAGATTTAGTGATGAACTATGTGCTGTACATTTACGTCGAATTAGCGTAAAACATGATAAGTTTAATTTTATTGGATTCATTATATTAGAATTAGCTAAACTATTTATGTATAGATTTATATATGATTATTTAGCACCTGCTTATGGCAAAAACTATAAATTACACTTTACAGATACCGATTCTGTTTTCTTAGAATTAACAATACCGTATAATTCTTCACTTGATAAAGAAATTAATAAAATAAAAGATATCATTCATCCTTCTGATTTATGTAAAGTAAAAGATGAACTAGAAGGAAATGAAGATTTCATAACAGAAGCTATATTTTTAAAATCTAAATGTTACTGTTATAATACAACTAATAATATTAAAACACATAAAACATTAAAAGGAATTTCAAAGGCATCAGTGGATAATCAAATAACATTTCAAGATTATAAAAATGCATTATTTAATAATGAAATAAAAACAGCATGTAATTATAGACTTAATTCAAAGAAACATAAAATGTATTTCAAAGAAGAACATAAATTAGCATTAGATCCATTTGATGATAAAAGAAAAATTTTACCTGATGGAATAACTACTTCACCTTTTTAATTTTCTAATTTCTAAGATAGACAAATTTGATATATACATAAAATAAGAAAACATATTGTAACACTATATTTGTATATTTTTTATTACTCAGTAAACAAATCTTCTATAACTCTATCATGAATTTTTTATCAATATTAATTGTAATGAAGCCATAATCTTTTGACCAAGCATTGTTACACGATTGTTTAAATTCATCTTTATTTCTTACGCATAAATCTCTTAACAAATCACTTAAGTTTCTTGCATTTATTTCAAATAGTATAAATATATTTGCATTCTTTCTAATAACACTTCCGTCTAATGAATACATACTTTGTGTTAAATAAAAAACACTACAGTTATTATGTCTACCTCTTGTGAAATAATTTCTCTGAACTGACTGATTTCTATCATTAACACAATCATCAAAAATTACACAATGTTTCATTGTTTTATCTAGTTTACTAGGATCTTGCATATTACCACTATCATCTATTAATTGTATCTTTATATGCTTATTTTTATTGGTTTCAACTAACTGATTATTTTTTGCTGCTTCTTCACACCACGAACTTATTTCTTCTTCATCTTCAGATTTTTCATATTCTTTGAATAATGAAGCAATTGCTGTTTTTTTAAGATTATTTTCAAATCCATATTTTAAAAATTGATAGACGGGTTGTTCTGCTGTTGTTGTATAAATTATAAGATTGTTATAATCCAAAAAATTTGGAGTCGTTAAAATTTTAAATAATAGATACGTTTTTCCACATCCTGATCTTCCACAAATAACTGACAAAACTTTATTAGATAAATTTGGATGATGATTAAATTTGAGTTTTTTTTTATTTAATGGTAGTACTTCACTCATTTTTTAATAAAAAAATTTTATTTTTATTTTTTTGTTTCTAAAGAAGAAGAAGAAAATTAAACTTCTCTAGCTTCGCGTGGGAGTTTATACCTCCCGAACCAAAAGATCTATCATAATCTCTTCACCTCCAAAATTTATTTCTTGTACTTTTTCATCAGTGATTCTAATGTTAATGTTGTTAATAGTTTTTCTTGTAATAGGGAAATATATTAATGTTTGTGGAATTACATTTAATCTATAACCAATGGGTACAGTAAAAGCTGGAAAACTGAATATTAAATTTGACAATTTACCATTTATATATCCTCCTTCAATAATATCACAATGTACAACAATTGAATTTATTTCAGTTATTTTTGGAATCTTCTCACCTAAATGATAACCTTGACTATAGGTTTGTTTATTAAATCCTAATAGCTTTGACAATGATCTATCATGATTAAAATCAACTTGATGATTTTCGTCTAAAGTAAGAGAAAATTTATTAACTGCCGGTTCAACTGCGAAATGTAATTGTTTCTTATCTTCAAATGGTATACCTAAATGTCTCTTAATTTCATTTGATATTGATTCAACTTCGTAAGAACCAGGAAGAAAAGTTAGTACTTTCCACGCTTTGCCTTTATCAGTAGAATATCTAAATTGATCATTCACATCTTTGATAACGTTTTGAATAGTGTTAAATGTAGAGAAGCTAGTCAATGCAATTTGATAATTTTTATTTTGTTCCAAATGTAGAATGGCTTCTAAATTACAAGTGTGTGATGAAGTAGTTGTTATAATTTTTAACGTCGTACTAAATTTTGATGAACCCAAAATCTCTGTCAAATTTTCTAGATGATTATTAATTTTGTCTAAATCTGCTGAACACATTTTTTAGTTAAAATTTTGAATAAATATTATAGATAAAAATCGTAGATAAAAATCATAGATAAAAATCATAGATAAAAATCATAAATAAAAATCATAGATAAAAATCATAGAAAAAATTAGAAACAACATATTTCAGCTACGGACGAAGCCCTTAAAGACATCAGAGATGTCCGGTTATACTTTTATAATCCTCTTCATTTAGAATCTTATTTTCTAACAGTCTTTTCCATATAGCATGAATTTCATTGAAACTAGAATTATGTCCTTCTTTTATTGCAGATATTAAAATATTTAATCTGTTTAGTAATTCTTGTGGATCATCTGGTAATAATACAGTTTTTTCTGTTTTCTGTTTTTCAGATAAACCTTTCCCTACTTTAACTCCCGTTGATAATAAATTTTCTAATTGTTTATAACGTCTAAGAGTTTTTACTGCACCAACTCTATCTAACATAGCTTTATATTTTATGAGATCTTCTACAGCATAATTATTTAAATCTGCTCCTCTTAAAAGATCAACAAAATTTCTATCTAAATTAAAAGGAGATTTATCTGGTGAAAAAATTAAACCTCGAAAAGGTTGTGGAAATATTTCTTTTTGTCCGAGATAAAATCTAGGTATTGTTTTTCCATCTATAAATGAAATAGAATGTTCAAATTGCATAGATTTTGGTAATTTCTTATTAATGTTTGATTCTAGTAATCCATAGTCATCTAATATAGTTTTGTGCTCTGGATCTGTTATATCAATTTGTTTATCATTATTTGTACTTTCTTTTTCAAAAGTTTTAAATGGTTTCATAGTTTTTTCAAAATCAGTTTTTACTTGCTCGGTTTGCTGCATTTTTTCAAACATATCAGATTGAATACCAGCTTTTATCATTCTATGTTGAAGATGATTTTCTTTCATAATATTTCTTTGTTTTATTAACTCTTCTAATTGTTTTATTCTTTTAAAATTATCAGCTCTAATTTTATCCATTTTTAAAATATAATATTTGAACTTTGTGGTAACATTGGAATACAGCAAAAACATTTTACTGAACAAATTATTTTTTTATTGCTTTGTTGTTTGACATCTTTTCGTTTAAAGTTTTCTCGTTTTAAGTTTTGTTTAATAAAGTTTTGCTTAAATTTTCGCTTAAAGTTTTTAGCTCTTCTAAAAAAATTTTGTCATTTTCTTCATTAGAAATTTTACCATCACTAGAAATTTTGCCATCACTAGAAATTTTACCAACCTGTTTATTCTTATCATCAACTTTTTCGGACTGTAATTGAAAGGTTTGATTTACTTCATTAGCTATTTGATCAAATTTTTCAATCTCATCTAACGTAATAACATTATCATCACATACTCTTTGAAAGTAGTAATGTAGTTTATCATAGACTTCTTTAATATGTAAATGCTTAGTTTTTAATGATTTTCGTTTCTTAGTTATTAAAGATTTATCTAACATTGTAACAAGTGAAGTTGCAAAAACACCCGTACCTGTTAAAGCTGTAGCAACTACTGGAATTACTAAAACACCTGAAGATATAACAATTGTTAAAGCACCTAAACTTATTGTTAAGAATATGCCAATTTCTTGTGTTACATTCTTAACTTTGGTCCATCTCTTTCTTAATTTTTTATTTAATTCTTATTTCTTAATTTCTTTAATTTTTGCTCTAATCTTAATAATAATTGAGATTCCTTATCTTTCATATACCTAACTCTATCTTTGTGTTTTTCTTTGTTCATTTTTTCAATGTCCATTAAAGTAGAACTACGTTCATATGATAACGAAGGATATATTCTTGCGGTTTCTTCCACTTTTGTTTCTTCCACTTTTAAAGAAATATTATTAGACACATGATATATTTTTAAAACCTGAAAGAAGGATAAAATTCATGAATTTGAAATTCTCAACTTTTATGATTTTCGGTGTCCTGGAACGGTCATGATTATAAGGGGGGTAAAAATTGTAATTCTCAAATTTGAGATTCTTAACTTTTATGATTTTCGGTGTCCTGGAACGGTCATGATTTTGGGAGTAAAAATTGTAATTCTCAAATTTTGAGATTTTGAAAAATTTGAAAAATTGGGTATTTTTCTAAACGCCCAAATTTATGAATTTAGGTCTTCATAACCTGAAAAAGGGTTCAAATTCATGAATTTATGTCGTTTTTGAAAATACCATTTTTTGAAAAAATGGTACTTTTTGAATGGACTAAATTCATGTATTTAGGTCTTAAAAACCTGAAAAAGGGTTCAAATTCATGAATTTATGTCGTTTTTAAAGATACTATTTTTTTGAATTTTATGGTGTCCTGGAACGGTCTTTTGCCCATTACTCTCTTCAGGTCATGATTTTCTTCTCTCATTCCTTGACAGTTCCTCTCTATCACACCAAGTCTGTCAACCTCCTGCCTCTGATGATTCAACACGGATACTATCTCCTCATAAGCCATCTTCTTCTCCTTCCATTCCCGCCTCTCTTTCATTAATGTCTCCTCTCTCTTCTGCAGCTGTAATACTTCCTCCTGTAAGACTTTCACCGTTCCCACTTTAATTTCTAGTTTGGCTATGTCCTGCACCATGTCTTTTTTTTGTCTATTCACGGCCTCATAGCGATCTTTGAGCAGCATGTAATGGGCTTGCTGTGATGCCTTCGCCTTCAACTCATCTCTATCTAGAGCTCTTGTTTGTCCGCGTATACCACCTTTCTTTGGCGTGGAAGTGTTAAGTGGCTCCTCTACATGTTCAGATGCGTGCTCAGATACATGATCAGATTCCTGTTTACCACTAATGAAAACGGCTCTCACCTCCTGTACTTCCCCTTCCCCCTCACTGCTGCTTGTATCGCTGAGGAAATGATCGCTCCCATCATCATCATCATCCAAGTCGACAATGTGTCTTACAGCCGCCCTCTCCTCCTGCCTTCGTCTATACAAGTCATCAAACCACTTTTTGAAGTGGCAGTTAGAAATAGACGCACTAGGACACTGGTCATGTCTTTTCCTAAATTCGACAAAGTCAGAGTCTGCTTCCACAGCATGATGGACACATGTCATTATTTCAAAGACCTTCTTATGCTCTCCAATGTGTTCCACCTGTCTCAAGTGCCTTTTGTATTCGGTCCCTCTGTATACTTTATCGCATGAACATCTTGTGACACTGTAGCGCGAAGACTTTGATAAAACCTTGCGTCAGAACTTACTTTTTATGTTTTGAGATCCACCAGAACTGCGACTTTAATTTTATCAATCTACAGTGTATTGCAATTCTATTCAATTTTAAAAAAATCGATCGGTGAAATTTCGAGAAAATTTCGATTAAACATTTTATACTACTTTTACCGATATTCTAAGTAGTAGGTATAAAATGTCATACGAATCCAGTATGATTGCCATTATTTTTTCTTGAAAATTGAGTCAACATGATAGCCTAAGACGGAATTTCATCATTCGCTTCATTTTATTTGGTTTGGTTTACTGACATTTCCCTGTAGATACCGAAGTCATGGGTAGGGTCATAGGTGGGCCTATATAAAATTAGGCTCTTTGATATCAAAATTATGATTAGTAAAATCACCTTCAAATATATTGAAAATCAGCAATCATGTGACTCAGATCATTTCTAGTCTTGCTACATGTCTTTTCTGATTAAACTACATGTACGAGCGTAATCTAGACAATTTATTTTGTTTCTCCAATATTCAATCACCTATCAAATTTTCTTTTGCTTGTTACCGATTTCCATTATTCATGCTAATGACACTTATCACTTGATTTCCGTAGTCTTACTAAATCTTCTTTACTGTTTTACTTGCGACAGATAGATGTCTATGAATCGATGTTTGGGTGCCGGCGAGAGTGCTCGTTAAAAATTTCTATGAACTATTGTCATTGACGACGGTGATATCTACATATCAATACCGATCGCAGTCAGTGTTTTCATCAGAACCATATCGCGCACAGTCATTAATTACACCGCTTGAATGAAAACACACGCAGAGAATCGACTTCGAGTCTGCTTGATATGCTTGAGAATGGCGAAAGAAATCAGGGCTATTACTAACACCGTGTCCTCATTGATCAAAGAACATGTTTTGAATGGTTATGATGTCAACGACGAAAGATTACCAGTGGCGATCTGTGGAACTTGTCGTTCGTATGTTATGTTGAAACAGCAAGGGAAAAGGGTTAACAAAATTGAAGTGTTTGATCATTCATTGCTTGGAGTTCTTCCTCCGACTACCCGATTTACTGCAGCAAATGGATGCACATGCAAGGTCGGCTGCATTGCTCGTCAAACTATTACGTCATCCAACCCATCATCGTCAACATCAAACAGCAGACTGTCGGAGAGACCTATTAAACTGTGCGCAGTGTTTGTCAGCGATCTGGAACTGCGTGGACTGAATCATAAATGTTCTCAAGCATCTCTCCTTTCGAAAATGATGGATTTATGTGCTTCTTCATCTGGTGTTCCTGCAGATCATTTCGCTTCAGAGGTCATCCGTCGAAAGGCTGATGTCGATCCCACTTCACCAACGGTTAATTTATCCAACGTACGTGGTCGTCCAACATCAATCAGTGCCACTTGTTTGTCTTCAAAAGTGAGTAGCCCTTCAGTTCGACGAACCGCACTTTCTCTGCTAATGACATGTCAGATTTTCGTCTTGATTTAGGACTGAGTACGCGTCAGACTTTAAAGCTTGGGCGTGACAGTAGACAGTCAATGAATTGCAGGAAATCAATTGAGCTTAATCTAAACTCCAAACTAGAAAATAAGGATCATATCTTGGATAGTTACTTTGATGTTAAGCAAATGTCTTTCAGAAGTATGGAGGGCGACAAAGTTGTTAGTACTGAATCTAGACATGCAGATTTATGTACTGATCTGAGTTGTTTGTTCAATAGAATAGTTCATGAAAGACATGACTGTGACCAGCGAGATTTCATTATCAAAATCGGGATTAACGGAGGAGGTGGTTTCCTCAAAATTTGCATGTCAATATTTCCAAAAGATGAGAACGAATTCCGCAGACATTTTACAGATTCGGGTGTTAAACGCATTTTTTTACTAGCGATTGTCAATGATATTCAAGAAAATTATGTGAACATCAAATCTCTCTGGGTCGAGCTTGGACTCAACCATTTCGCAGAGGAATTCACAGTGGCAGCTGATCTGAAACTGTGTAACATAATGACTGGTATAACATCACACTCTAGTATACATCCATGTACTTGGTGTAATGCAAATAAGCATCGTCTCCACCTCTCTGGAGCTCCAAGAACTATTGAATCTCTCCATGACTGTTTTTGGCAGTACTTTGAATGTGGAAGCCAGAGAGCTACAGCCAAGCGATTTGACAACGTATTACATCCCTCCCTATTGATAGGGCCTGAGGCTGACTTGGTGTTGGATCATCTACCATCCCCTGAGTTGCACTTGTTGACTGGTCCAGTTGCTACCATATACAGTAGTCTTGTTTCGATATGGCGAGAATCTTGTCTGTGGCTAAAGGCATGCAACGTCGAAACTGAGTCTTATCACGGGCAAAGTTTCACTGGCAATAGTGCCAGGCGGCTTTTGAAGAATGTTGACAAACTTCAGTCTATGTGTCCAATAGAATGTTTAAAGTACGTCAAGGTTTTTCGTGCATTTGAGCGTGTTGTTACGTCTTGTTTTGGTACTAGTCTTGATTCCAATTACAGAGAAAACATACAAAGATTTCGTGATGCATACATGGATCTATCAGTTAGAGTGACCCCAAAAATCCATGCTGTCTTTCACCATATCGCCGAATTCTGTGAGAGGAAGGGATGCGGTCTGGGACCTTACAGTGAGCAGGCTTCGGAATCGGTACACCATGATTTCAATAAGATCTGGCTTCATTCCAAACGTCCTTATTCCCATTCTGACTTTGCCGATAATTTATTGAAGGCATTACAAGTGTACAACAGTCGACACATTTAGATCTATGTTTTCGAAGTGGAATTGTTTTATCAATAAAGAAAATATATCTGTCAGAATTCAGGTGGTTTTCAATTATTCACGTTGATGTTATGGAATATATGAATTTAATGGTTATGATGAATATGCCTACATACGTCCGTATATCAAGGTAGGTTCAAATAAACTACTCAATCAAGATTTGATAATTGTGCATATATCTACGATTAATATCATGATCAATTGATTATATCACGAGAATGTGCACCTATAATGAGCATTATAGCAAAGCTATACTTGTGAAAAGCTGCCATTTTAATACTGAGTGGACTAGATGATATTCTCGTTCATAACGCTCTCGACCACAAGCAAAAGAAAATTTGAAAGGTGATTAAATATTGGAGAAACAAAATAAATTGTCTAGATTACGCTCGTACATGTAGTTTAATCAGAAAAGACATGTAGCAAGACTAGAAATGATCTGAGTCACATGATTGCTGATTTTCAATATATTTGAGGGTGATTTTACTAATCGTAATTTTGATATCAAAGAGCCTAATTTTATATAGGCCCACCTATGACCCTACCCATGACTTCGGTATCTACAGGGAAATGTCAGTAAAACAAACCAAATAAAATGAAGCGAATGATGAAATTCCGTCTTAGGCTATCATGTTGACTCAATTTTTAAGAAAAAATAATGGCAATCATACTGGATTCGTATGACATTTTATACCTACTACTTAGAATATCGGTAAAAGTAGTATAAAATGTTTAATCGAAATTTTCTCGAAATTTCACCGATCGATTTTTTTAAAATTGAATAGAATTGCAATACACTGTAGATTGATAAAATTAAAGTCGCAGTTCTGGTGGATCTCAAAACATAAAAAGTAAGTTCTGACGCACCGTGTTCCCCCTCACTGCTGCTTGTATCGCTGAGGAAATGATCGCTCCCATCATCATCATCGTCCAAGTCGACAATGTGTCTTACAGCCGCCCTCTCCTCCTGCCCTCGTCTATACAAGTCATCGAACCACTTTTTGAAGTGGCAGTTAGAAATAGACGCACTAGGACACTGGTCATGTCTTTTCCTAAATTCGACAAAGTCAGAGTCTGCTTCCACAGCATGATGGACACATGTCATTATTTCAAAGACCTTCTTATGCTCTCCAATGTGTTCCACCTGTCTCAAGTGCCTTTTGTATTCGGTCCCTCTGTATACTTTATCGCATGAACATCTTGTGACACTGTAGCGCGAAGACTTTGATAAAACCATGTTGAAACTGCAAGATAAAAGCCAGTTATTTACTACAGTTCTCGCAAGAAAGCACTGTTTATCAGAAACATGTTTGTATTAAATGGCATAGGACAGACAATGAAGACCCTAACCTTAAGACCCTAATGTTAGAAAGTGTATCAATGATACCTGTAAGATCTGACTTTAAATCTGTAACTTAGAACGTTTGATAGCAAACTTCAGACGACTCACCGTTGAAGAGAGGAGACAGGAGTGAAATTGGCAGGGGAGAAGCACCTTACATACTTCTCTCTCACAAAGACAGAATATGCCAATGTTCAAATTTGGTCATGTCTCCTTCGAACGATTTCATCTCACCATATTTGGAATCTCAACCGCTGATTTTCCTGACTGACGCAGGGAGTCAAGATTACCATAAATGGATATTCTCGCTTCGATGTGACGGAAGGGGAATGACGCGCGACTCACGCTTTGTGATAGCGGTGTCATTATCCTGAGTGGCAAGTTTGTATGACCCTCAAGTGAACTGAATGTATACGAAGATGAAAAAGATGAACAGATTGAATAGTTCCTAGCATGTGATAAAATACATGGAATGACAAACGTACAGATGCTCACAATGATACTTAGGGGCTTCACGCCATTTGAATGTTTTCTTATCATGCCCACTTTCGAAGAGGCTTGATTCAATGGTTCATTCGAAGGATGCTTGCAAAGTTCAATACTGCATTCCCATGAATTTCAATTTTATGTGTTTATACAAGTGTATAAGCTTTCACTGGACTCGCATCGTCTTATAAAGCGTTCGTTTACGCAGCGCACGAAGTTATATCTCTCAATAATGTTGAACTCAATCTGTCACGCACACACATTGTCACTTTAACCGTGACTGGAATACAGTTCTCCCACATCAACTTTATTTCTAACGCTACAAATGCTGAAAGGATTCTAACATTATTTTATACGTCCCCTATCTTACAAATACTGAAAGGATTCTAACATGATTTCAAACTTTACAAACATCAACTTCATTTCGAACGTTACAAACAGTGAAATACTTCTGACACTATTCTATACTTTACCTATCTTACTAACACTGAAATGATTCTGACAAATTTCCTAACTTACAAACGGTGACATGGTCACGACTTTATTTTATACTTCGCCTATCTTGCAAACACTGAAATGATTCTGATATTACATGTATTCCAAACTTTACAGACAGTAAAATGGTTGCAACTTTATTACTAAGTCAATCCATTCTGTTGAAACGACAAGAAAACGACACAGCTTGTACATGATATGTTATTGAAACCCACACAGCTTTTTGTTACATTAACAATTCAGTTCAATGTGAGCTAGTTTTGTATCACTCATTTCATATGACATAACTTTTCACTTTACTTATTCCTACAATGTTTACTGCTATGTCTTCTAAACTTTATGAGATCGCTTTCATTTCTATCTCACACTTTCTTCATCATCTAACCAAGTGAATGAAATTGATGATACATTATCTGACTAAACACATTGAGTCACATTCTACACGAACAGATATTACTAACATGGATTATATAAAAAAGCTAAGTCTTGTCATAGGGTTGACTATGCTATGGACTTAGTGATTTATTTATGTAACTTACACTTTTAAAACGCTAAATCCCTAAATCTCAACACAGGGACACCTATCCTATGGATTTAGGGATTTAGGAGTTTTGCTGTATAATTTAGTAAACTGCTGTCTCTGTCAGCATACGACTTTTAAAATACAACACTCACTGATGAATGATGTTCATATATTCCTAGCTTGGATAACAAGAAACTTTCCTGTGTTGACTATTATATATTTTCCTCTTCAACTCTTTGCACACTTATTATTCCAATCACTAAGATACATACAACTCTTCTATTGAACATGCATCAATCACCTTTCAGCTGACCACATCAAATGTAAAGTGTATAACATAATGAGCATGTAACTATCTTTCATCAACGATATGAAATCTGTCTTTTCACCATGAAAATTAAGTCTTGCTTTCAAAGTCATTTTATAAAGCGTACATATGCATCACGTATTCTACACTAAAAGAGATCGTTCATTTGTGTTATCCAAAACGCTAAATCTCTAAATCCAACCGTGACTGTCATTGCCCGCATTACTATAGAACATGTTGCTCTGATGATTCTTCCACCACCCTTACTATTTCCATTTGAGGGGTAGTGAAGAAATAAATTCATGACTTCAGGCCAAATTCTCTCTCTCTCCGTACGTTTATATTTCCCACCATGTAAAAGATCCTTGCTACTTATCATAGGGACTTTAAACATGATGATTTCATGGCAGTTAGGACTTTGAAAATGTGTGTTGGACAAGTTTAACACTTGTCATGAAGTTGCTTTCTCATCAGATGAATTTAATAAGAGCTTTTTCATTTTCTAAGAAAGATAGAGATCCTTAAATCTAGTGTTTTTGTGTGTGCACGGTCTGTAACTTTTATTTGTTAATAGGGTGGCCTCCAACGAATTGGTGACCGGGCCCTCGGAAGGACCGATGATATACTTCGATTACTCGAAGTATTCCGGACGCTTAGTTCTCAGCAACGCCAGATATTCTAACGCCATATCCCTAAATAAAGGGTTTTCCACAAGCTCATGTGGAATGAGGAGGACGGGGCAGCGAATTGCTTCGCTTTTCTCTGCCAGCAAAGCAGCCAGGAGAAACACTTTCCCCATCTTCACTCTGCATCCACAGAGGAGCTCAAGGGTTCGGCTCATGTCAAAGAAAGTGATATCGAGCGACATTGCATCAAACGACTTGTATTTGATGAATGACTGTGAACGTCCCTCTTATATTTCTCCCACATTTTTGTAACTGGCTAGCAAGGCATTGAAGAATTGAAAAATTCGGCAGTGTCCATGCTTTAACAGCAAATGGTTACTTGCGCGCGCGGAGTGCACAGTCAGTTGTCAACGTAAGAATCCTTTCAGTCACCCACGATGATCTCTCTTCCGGTGCGATAGCAATGAGCTGTGTGGGAATCAGCTAGGTGGGAGGTCTAGGATGATGATACGCTCCTGCATCCTTGCTCGTGGGACAGATGCGATAGATCTCTGTTTAATGTGACAGACGTGTGCCAGAGAGAGAGAGAGTGCATACATCTTTGTGTTCTACTCTATCTGCTGATGGGCTAGCGCGACAGACAGGCGACAGAGTGAACTCGTGATTCTTTGTGTGTGCAGGAGGAGAACATCTGTTTCACTGATAGGTTTTATGATAAACATTTTGAATGGCAGCGTTTTGAATATTGCAAGCAATGTTAAATGTCAATCCGTATGTCATTTTTACATCGTCTGCATTCGCACAGAAAATCACTCGATGCAGGTTTCAATGTTGATTCTATTATCAATGAACGATTCGTTTAGAAATGAGACACGGCTTCATTTGTCAAGCTCATGAAAAGCAAACTTTGATTCTAGCCTTTAATGTTCATGGTCAGTCCTAATGTTCGCTGTTTCATGCTCATGAAATAATTCCACTGACACAGACTTGATCATTCAATGACATGACATGCTTTGCTGTTTCCTACTAATGAGCCTGTTCATTAGACTTGGTCATTTTGTGAGTTCAATGGTTGAGTCGTTGAACTGCATCTCAGACTTATGCGTTTCTACAGGTCTTTATGTCAGCTTTAAACACGACTGCAATCTATGAAAGTTTTACCAACATAAAGTTGTTGTTTACGAATTTCATTTGAATGTCAGAAAGTTAGACTATATGTTCATCTGTCTATGATGAGTGTAAACGTTGTCACAGTTCTCCTTTATTTCCCGTAAAATAGTTGTGGCACTTTTGTGTTTCACTTCATCTAGCAGGTTGATTTATATCTCACACATGTTTTGAGTGTTTCCTAACTCATATGCATTCGACTTACAACGTTACAGGTTGTTATGTGTATACTTGTATGCTGTCGATGCAGAGTGTAAAGACGCTGTCTGTCTTTGTTTACAAAACAGTCTACACACGCATTCAATTTGATAAAGGCAAACAACACATTTAGTAAAGCTGGTTCGCTAACGAGTGTGACTGCAGAAACATTTCATAAAACTTTCTTCAACGTTCGCTAAGTTTCACAACAGCCTGTCAAAGACTTCTTACAAAACTTATTTCAACGTTTGCGTTTAGACTTTTAAGCGAACATGTGCTTCACGTATTCTACACGATCGGTTCACGCATGTGATATAAAACCCTAAATCCAACCGTAGAGGAGCCTACCCTTGGATTATGGACTTTTACAACCCACACGATTCAATATCATGGAACTAGCTCTCACACACACTCAACGTTTGTGACAATACTTTACCTGGTTTTATAAAACATTCAACGCTTACTATAAGACTTTTTAATACTGTGAAACAATCTACACAGTGCAGTAAAACTTTCTAGCACTGTGGTGAACACTGTTTTCATATAACATCCTAAACTCTCAGTCTCACTGCAGTAGAAAACTGCTTTTAGTAAACCTGATGAAGCTAATCTAACAGTCATGAAGTTTGAATTTTCTAATATGGGAACATTTGGCAACTGTCTCCAATAAAACTTTCTAACACTGTGAAAGTAAGTTACAAGACAATCTACACTGTGCAGTAAAACCTTTTCGATAAAACTTTCTAGTGCTGTGGTGAGTTCGGTCAGTCATAAAACGTCGATGATCAAACTTTACTTTCTCAAACGTTCGTCGCGATAAAACTATTAGACTACACTAACATTGCAAACCATGATACACTTTCTGATGTCACTCACGAATAAACTTCGATGATCAAACTTTACTTTCACAAACGTGCGTTGAAGTAAAACTATTTGACTACACTAAACTTTGCAAACCATGATACACTCTCTGACTAGACTTACGAATAAACTTCAATGATCAAACTTTACTTTCTCAAACGGGTGTCGCGGGAAAACTATTTGACTACACTAGCGCTTACATTTCATGACATTTGTGTTTCATAAAACGTCATGATCAAACTTTCTAACTATACATCAACCTGTGTTGCAGTAAATCTTTTGTACGACATGATAGAGTTTCTGACTACACTTTCAAGAGCTTGTTCACTGGCGAAGAGAGAAGTCTGTGATGTGTTGCATGTGGTGCAAGGGTGGCCTCCCTTTTCATTCCATTCATCTTTTCGTCTCTGTGATAGAGGCAGTTCTTAAAAGAACTTATGGTTCATTCTCGCATGGTTGGCCAACTGTCGGGAGACAAGTGCAATGGAGATTTTATGAGGTAACTTGTGGCAGATAGCTAAATGTCGCCCTGGCGGTCATAGTACAACGTTGAGACGAAAGGCAACCACTTGGAAACATGACACAGAGAGGTTTCACAAGGATTACCAAGAGATTACCAAGGATTACAAGCCGTGGAGAGGGATATCAAGCCGTGATTCACCAGCGTTTTGCAATGGAGATGTTTAGATGCCACCAATGACAAGATAGCTAAGACTCAACCGATTGGCGTTCAAAGTGCTACGTTGAGAACTGTGTCAAATGCCCAACATGGGTCGCCCCAGCGCTTTCGGTCTAAAATATGACACACTCCCTTGCCACACTTATCACTACGGCATCATCCGCCGTCCCAAAGGATCACCATGTCAGTGGAATATTACCGCAAAACTCTCCGTGTCTTGCTCGCTTTCAGTTCTGCTTGGTTCATGAGAAGACTGGCTCAGACATCATTAGAAATCCCTTCATTGACTTCAGCAGGGTCGAATACCCCAGAAAACCTCCAAAACTAGTGAATTTAAATTTATCAACTTTTTAGCACTACCTCTGAAATTTTATAAGTAGTCTATCACTTAGGGCAGGTCAATAGCGACCGAGCCTTTTTTGAATCAAGTCAAACGGACTTGTAGAAGCAAAGTTACAAGCCTTTAAAGTTTTGGAGTCTTTTATGGCCTGGAGACGAAGGCCATCTCCTGGCGAACCTCTAAGTCTGACGCCTTAGCTGATATCAGCAATGGAATTTTCTAAGTCGGTTTCTTGCAGAAACTCGGTTTTTCAGATTTCCAATGCTTTCATCAGAGCTCCGGAGTTCACCTACCCCAACCCAGTCGGGAGGAGAACTGATTTTCACAAGCAGAGTTTCCACGTATATAGTTTGTGGCGATCAGCTGATGACGTAATATTCATCATCCAAAAACTTTAAACCCGTCTATCTCCGGTTCTAGTGCTCCGATTGACTTCAAATTTTGAGTGCCAGGTTTTCTCGCTCTCCCCTTTCATTTAAGCCATCCCTTGACCCTCTACGATGACCAGAAGCCGAGCTGAAAAATCTGTCGTTTTTTCAAAAAGTTCTAAAATCTTGGAAAATGCACAAAAACTCGATTTTCAACAGGCTCTCATTTAAAAACGAAACCTTCCACGCATCTGAAAAGATAGGATCCTAGAGAACAAAGTGCCGTCTTGCCCCTAAAAGAAACCCGAGCTCTTCATTCACTTTCAATCCTCCGCTAGTCATCGCCAAAGGTGGCCACAATTTAACATTTTCAGGAAAAAATCTCATGTGGAGACCCAACTTTTCAACTTTTTCTCTCCGATTGACTTGAAACTCTCCCTCTAGATGCAGGATGGTACGCTGATTCCAAATCTGGTTTCTGTCTTCCCGTCCGAGGCGTCGTTCACCCGCTAGAGCCGTTTTCGTAAAAGTTCTAACTCTGTCGTTTTTTCACCAATGTTCAAAATTTTCAATGACGTCTCACATCTAAACGAAGGCAGATAGGAACAAGCCGTGTCTTTCACTGAAATTGTCTCATTCTTAGCTTTCAAACGGGCTATTGCACGACTTTCTACGATCCCTACAACCAAAGTTTGAAGATCGTTGCCGAGGGGGAGGAGGTCAGAACTTTTTCTCTACGATTTAGCTGGAAAGAAGTTCCTAGACCCATCATTGGCCAAAACGTCCGAATTTGCACTCCGTTTTCCCATCCGAGCACTCCTTCATGCCGAAAAACGACTTTTCTCATCCCAAAACATCCAAAACCTGACTTTTCCAACTCTGACGTTTTCCTGCCATTTTCCTCCCTCAACCCAGGAAAATAGGACCAAACTGAGCTTTCCACTGCATTTTTCTCACTCTTAGCTTTCAAATGAGCTATCACACGACTTTCTACGATCTCTACAACCAAAGTTTGAAGTCTGACAGGAGGGGGGGGACGTCCTCAAAACTTTTTCTCTCCGATGTCGCTGGAAACATCCTTCCTAACCCAAAATTTCACGTAGATTCCGAATCTGGCCTCCGTTTTCCCATCCGAGGCCTCCTTCATGTCGAAAAATGGACTTTCTCATCCCAAAACATCCAAAACCTGACTTTTCCAACTCTGCCGCTCCACCCCATGCCTCTCAGGAAAACTCCTCCTGCCTTCCTTCCCCACCCAACATTTCACGTAGATTCCAAATCTGACCTCCGTTTTCACATCCAAACCCTCCTTCACGGCGATTTCCAACTTTTCTCATCCTTAAACCTGCGTTTTTCTCATTCTATACCTCCCACATTCCTATCACCTTCCTTCCTTCCCATCCCTTGCCTCACAGTTCCTCCTTCCTTCCTTCCTTCCAGAGGGGGAGAGGGACCAGTTTCCTCCTCTCGGACCCATTCGTCCCAGCACATCCTTGGCCATCTCCCTCACCTTCCTTCCAGAGGGGGGGGCTGAGTCAGCATGATGACTCATCATCTCACATTTTGCACTTACGTCTTCACGGGATTACTACTAATATCGTGGTCGTCATCTCCCGGCCCCATATCCTTGCCTAATTCAATATGCGGTAAAACAGCTGCTGGTAGAGATTGTCTGTAAAGTCACTTCAAGTTCTCAGTGACATCTTGGTGAAGTGGTTGAAGAGGATTGGTAGTATTGACCGGCAAAAAATCTTGCATGCGAAAAACTCTATGAAAATTCTCTACATCAACTACTAGAAAAACAATTAAAACTGTACTACTGATTTGTATCTGCAAAAACTTGTTGAAGAATTTTTCAACTTTGGAAAATTACTGTGTTTCACTAAGTTATTCTTTCATCATCCATCAAGTAATGCGAATACTTGTCACTGTGACTGACTGCGCGTATGACTGTACACTATAAATTTTCTTATTTTATTTTCCTCTTTACGTGATTCTATTTTTTTAAATGGAAGATGGGTCATCAGTCGGCATAAATAGGAAACAGTAAATCATACACATAAATTCATAGTTGCATAGAAAATCAAAGTGTGAGAAAATGTCATTATTTCAATACCATTTTGTCTGAGGAAAATTTTGAATTTCGTTCTTATTTTTGTTAGTTAATTAAAGTCAGCGTTCGATGAAGGAATGAAAGCATTTTTGCGACAGGAAAACTTAGATTCACATCATCTGGCTAGACAAATTCAATATCGAATCCAAAATAACTATAAATTTCCATTATACGTCTAAATAAAAGTGAACATATTCATTCCATTAGACTTGACAATTATCCGTATTAAGAGCAACATTACCTGAATACATCATTGTTATTACAGAGGGTGTGGCTTTACAAACAGGATCCTCTGGATAGCATTTTCACCAAAACATTTAAAACTTTTGCGTCTCATATTAGTGTGCTTCGCACGGTTCATCAACTATTTGCCTATTCTTGGGAATATTGTAATGACTCTAGTCATTGAAATAATTTAATCAGCTGAGAAGGCAGAGATTATATCAACATTTGTTTACAGGATTTGTTACTGATGATAAGTTCCCTATAACCCGTATCACACTGTATTTCCTTGATTATTTTAGACGCTATCGATGAAAATTTTCCATTCGTCTTGCTGTTGGATAATAGTAATGCAGTGCGTGGTGCATGAGGTCTCATCGAATTGCCTTATAACACCAAATTATTTGCTTATCACAAAAGCTATTCCTGAAACATCTCGGTATCAGTTGATATGATGCATCACATCTCTTTATGCGTTTAGTAATAAATGAATGTTTAATCCATGGTTTCAAGCTCTCATCTGTTGTTGTAAGTCTGTTGACTTTGTTTGACTGTGATGAATTTGCACATAATTGCTGTGTTTTAGGAAATGAAGACCCTAAAGAATTTGATGCATCAGCTGAGAGCCAAGGGTCACTCTCAATCCATAGCTATCGATCCCCTTATGCTTGCATGTACTATACATGTCTTATTTACGCATCATTGAAGCTTTTTGTTCCAAATAAGTGGATTGTATTTACCTTTGATAGTAAGCGTGGTATAACCCGTAAAACACACAACGCATCCTGCATTGACAACATGCGTGTAGATAACCCTAAATGAAATAAAAAGGACTGCAATCTTGTACTCAATCGAAAGCTTGCCTTTTCACAGCATAATAGATATATATCTAGCTATTTTGTAGGATAAGGTGGTTTTGTAGTAAACTAGCTGTAAATTGCGTAAATAACGCAAGTGGTACTGAGATATTCAATCCCGTCCAAGTTGATTTTGCCACCATTTTTGAATGTTAGCGTTTGCTCGTTATGATGCTGTCTGTAAGTTAATCCTATGACATGAATGGCATGGAGTGCTTTCATATTTACTGAGAGGTGAAATTAACGCATTATGCCTTTCTTGTTGGTATTTTTATTTCCGTTGGATTGTTTCAAAGACAATATCTTCTCTAGCCTGATATAAAAATTTTCAAATATATGTTGTTTTTTTGAAATATATCTGCTATATCATGTTAACAAAATCAATAAAGCGTTTGTATGTATGCAGCTTATGAGGGATGTTTAAATATCAACTTGTTTTGGATTTTATATTCGCTGTCTAGTTTTAGATTTTGCTCATCAATTAATATTCTAAAAGAATTATTTTTCCGCATATTTTTAATACAGCCATATTTCATTTCTATCCCTAACTACATACTTGTGTTTTTGGTCTTTTCATATTGGGCCGTCCACATATAGTTGTCTTTCTTGTCTATGATTGGTAGCCTAGATGTTGTCATGCATCATGCATAAAAATCTCTTGAAGCATGCAGATAAAGTTTAAATTGCACACCATCTTTCTCTTTACAGCAAAAAGCATGTCCTTTATTGTTCAACGGAAACTATGTAGGCCCATTGCAGTTCTGTTCTCAATTTTTTGATCTATTGTATTCTCTGAATGACACATTACCTCTCATAAGTAAAATGCTGAATTTGTGAGCTCCACGTAATCAGTGGCGGACGCAGAAATTTCTGGTAGGGGGGATGATTGGTGTTCTACTCAAGCAGTCAAACAGGTGCCTGAATGCTCTAGTTGAATAAATCCGTAGATTCAAATTCAGGCACGGCATTATGTTTTACAATTCAACAGTCATAAGTTACATCTTCTTTTCAAATAAGCTTATTAGTTGACAACAATTTGATATAGCATTGATAGTCTTTTGTTATCAGCAATGATTTCAGCCTATTTTCCTAGAATCATTGAGAAATCTCATTAAGGCAAGAAATTTGACTGTAATATTCATGCGGCCTAAGGCTAAATTTGTAGTTGTGTAGTCTTTATAAATCCATTCCTTTAAAATGCAATATAAGTTAGTGATAACGCAATAATGTTTTCATATGACGATTACTTGTGGCTTATTAAAGCAGCTATAGCTTACATGTATATAGGTACATACTATGTAATTTAATTTTTTCTGATTTTTCTTAGGAATTTTATAAATCTGATGTGAAGAGCAAATTACTCGTCATTTTTTGTGTATTCTTGTGGAAAATCAACGCTGAACAAAATAGTTGAAAAAATTGGCTGTGAGACTTGCTGCTGTACGTGTAACCTCAGCGACTTCTCAAAAGTAACTGGAAATATACAAGTTCAAATTTTACCCCTAACTTAACTACTTCCGAGATGAGACGCGCTACTGACTCATGACTGGAGCTGCTGGCGAATCGATCGCAACTTTAAACTTCCGTCTCCACTCTCAGGTCGGTCCTTCTCAGATGGCATCCGATCAGGGTACATGCTGGCTTCTCAGACTGTCAAAGTTGTTGCTCTCGACACTACACCTAGACAGGTCATCCGGACGAAGTAGGGGAGGAGTTCTAAACTTGCTATTAAAACATACAGTAAGTGGTGGCCAGCCGTCACTGGGGTCATCCTACTTCTCACGGCCAAGTCGGTGGTACGCTAAGCCCTTGAGTTATTCTTCCTCCGGCGAAGCTTCGATAGCGGAGCTCTTCCGCTTTGCCACCAAAGAGGAACACCCAAGCAGTTACCCGGGGCCGATGTTCTTCGCGCCGGAGTTTTAATCGAATCTGCTGTCAGAAACGACGCAGCGACAGGGCTTCTGGTGCCGCTGAGGGGGTTACCCCATACTGTATTGTACCACCGACCCTGAATGTGAATGCATCATTTCATCATTTTCATCTTCAAAATTTGAATGCTTACTTCTTTAAATCAAAATAACCAATGATGAAGGACAGACAGGGATGAAAGTTTGCACGAAAAGTAGCAGCAGTAATTCAACTTGGCTCTGCTCTCAGTTGACATCGTTTATAAAGCTATCAAGAACGAATAATGCGAGAATGTGCAAATCATACGTTCTCATTGGAAATTCAGGAACAAGTGGATAGCTCACTCGCCATTCGCCGCTCGCGTAATTCGGTTGGTCGTCAGGTCCAGAATCACTTATTCAACCTTAACGAAATCTTACCGGAGTTGATAGGAATAACATCTGCAAATTACATAATTCAAGTGGAACTTCTAAAATCGGCATTAAACAGCAGGTCACCTGCGCCTTGTGCGTCAGAGCATGGATTCCTTTATAGTAGTGGCCACTACTATTAAGGAATCCATGGTCAGAGATGCTACAGTTTAATGTAAGCAAACTTCTGCAGAGACCTCTTCATTCCTTGGTTAGAGGTTCTCGCCTTTCCTTAATTCATGTCTCCATGCTGATAAGAAATCCAGATGTTTATTATTTAATCACAAGAGAAACTGGGCCAAATATGTTCCAGACTGCGATCATTACTTGTACTTTTAATGAACTAATTGCCAAAATGTATTGCTTACATTTACAATCCACAATCAAATTTGAGCTGGTTGGGGGGGGGGATGCATCCCGGCATCCCCCCCTTGGGTCCGCCACTGCACGTACTTCCCTGGGAATGACTGTGATTTCTTTTGTGACATAATCAATTGGACTGACCATCAGTTAATGTTTGTATGCAGTTCATCCGATATAATCGACTTTTGCTTTCAGTTTCATAGCCAAATTATTATCCCTAAAGATATATTTCTTATAGACATTTCCTTCAGAAGATGATAAGTTCGTCCTTTTTCCATCTAGATGTACGAGTATCCTCACCTTAATAATGAAGAACTTCAGGGTATTATTGATTTTGCTGTGAAAAGGCTAATAACGTCTTTGTTGAATTCTTGAAATAATTCTTTCCAACAAATACCGTAAATGTATTTCATTGATAGTTATATGAAACAAATTTGTATAGTAGAATGTTGAAATTATAGAACAAATTTTTATCAAATTACTTTGTAGGATAAGGTGGTTTTGTAGTACAGTATAATATGGGCATGTGCGGCTTTAATGCATGCGTTTTACTGGCACAGAATAATAATGACAGAATAATACGGGCAATTTGGCGGCATATCAAGACTAAAAATAGTATAAATTTAAGACATAAATTAATAGAATTTTTTTCGTGATAAGGTAAATGGGTTTGTGCTTATATTATGTAAATGCAGAGTTGGGCAATCGGTTATCCGAATATTCGGAACTTCATTTTCGAATCGGATAATCGAATCGGAAGTAGATCGAAAAATCGGTTCGGATAATCGAATGATAACCTGTTCGAATGATGATCTGTTTGATAATTTAAAGTGATTCACGATTCGGCTGGATCGTTGTCATCACATAGCCTAGAATCACACTGACTTTATGACTTTTAAGTGATCTTTAATCAATCATTTTGCCCTATCATTAATCCAACTTTGATCGCAGACAATAAGAGAATAATTTTGATTAATGACTGCATACTTTTAAAAGTAGGCTACAAACTTTCGTTTTTCTTCAACACTCATGTAGCCGGTGGAAGACAATCTTGTTCAATTAGAACAGGAATTGGTTTTACATGTAGAATTACTCTCTCAATCTCGTCTGTGGTCTCACCGCACCGACCGACCGAATGGCGCCTTAGGAATGTTGACTATCACTATCAAAGCAGTAAGACCAATGCTCGCTGAATCTTTGCGCTCAGCAGTCACTCAGACAACAAGCGCCCGACAATCCCACTTTCTGTACTTTATGCAGCGTCACAGTAATCGTGTGTAAGTCATTGATAAAGGAAAATCCTCTAACTTTTATGTTGGAATTGTACCAGCTCACAGCCACATAGCCACATAGAAGAATAAAGAATTAAGGAATTTTTAACCAACGCTAAGAACGCTTGTAATGGACAGAGCTCCCAACAACAAGGGACACCATCAACCACAACTGCAATCATAGATGTCGCTGAACAGGCGGACAGAGACAGCTTGAACCCTCCGAGCTATTTGGAACTGTTCTTCAAAATCCGCGAAGATATCTCATATTGTACGAAATGTTCTACTGTTCTTAAAGTTCAGGAAGGAACTACGTCGAATTTGAAATTAAACACACTACTTACATTGATTTTACTTTATAACTCGGATTCGATCGGTGGGATACTTTAATCAAATAAAATTCTTTCGATCATGTTAGTGAACTTGATTGACGTAGGCCTAATATCCTGTTATCCTGTAGATAGGCCTACATATATGCGTCACGCTTAGTATATTTCCTTATGATTAATGTCATCACAGATTCCCAAAATACATGGAAGTTTGCATGCATATGGAAATAGTTAGGAGATTACTATTAATAGAGGCGTCAAAATGTTTTCAACAAATGACATTACGTGCCAACTCACAGCTCTATCACAAAACATCAAACATCTCGACTCATTACAATATATCCCTGATTGCTGATAAGTCAATATCACATCCACATTTTAGGGTAGCCCAGCGGTAGGCATTCAAAGATATTACCGATCTCGTAACTAAACTTCTCCTCACTGGTATGGCCTGCGCCAAGAAAACTTTATCGAGCGTTTAAATTTAGATTTTCTTCTGTGTAATTGTCAGCTGTTCTAAGTGCACTCGTATTTTTTATTATCCCTAGTTTAAAAAGTTGAATTTGAATTGATATTTGGAGTACAAATTTTATATGGAGCACTAGGATGATTAACTCGAATTGAATTTCGTTACATCTGATAATCGAATCGGATGATTTAGTCACTTTGACAAATGGTAATCGAATCGGGTAATCGGATAATCATAATCGGAAGTCTGAACTGGTGAATCGGACCTTCATTTTTCCGAATCGCACCCACCTCTGTGTAAGTGCATGTAGACCATACATTGGAATTTAAGAAGAGATTAGCTTGCCAACTGCTGATTTTAGTCGTATCAATACACATTTGCGCACGTAGTTTAAACCAGCAGCTAAAAGCAAAAATGTCTGGCATTTGATCGGGTCTCAGCTTTAAAATTAAAGCTTCAGTATTAGTTTCTAGAGAACTTGTATGCATGTATAATCTGTTCAATCTTGAGGAGTATCTCAAGACTTGAGGTCAGTATCCCTAGATTTATCAAGATCCAACCTTGTGTTTACTCTATATAGTGTAGTCATTCAATCAGGCTAAATCAAAAACATGTCGATTATTTGATGGGTCATGGTGATCGCTCAAATGCCTCGCTTACTACATAATCATTCGTTCAAACATACTGAGTAATGATCATAAGAACCCACACATCTTTTTTGCCATCCGACGAAATATAAGAAGCAATAAGCAGAATCTAGACAGCAGAGACAGATAAAATCTAGATTTTTTAAGCAGAAAGCGGCAGAAAGTGCATTGCTTTGATTGCTACTATTGTAAAATATGAATGCAATCAATGACTTAACTTAATAAAAACCCAAACTCGAATGATTCTGGTAATGAGCAAGGTCGTCATCACACTTGTTGGTTTTGATGCATATTATTTATGATGACGATTTCTGGTCTTTTATTTCAGTATCTAAATGAAATGTGCTAAATTCGAGATAGGTTTGATTACTGACTTCTCCAACCGATAATAACAGCTTATACTTATATATCAATGCGATTAATGAGCTACAAAATTGAGAGATACACGCACATTATGTAAACACATTCGGACTGATATTGTCACTTATTGTCTCTTAATCATGAAGTTTATTTGCAACTGTTAATTGTTTTTGTTACAGTTGGGCCCCACTTCGATGAAATGAGTCCGCCGGTAGCCAGAACGACCTTCTGCAGGGAACGAGGCCGAAAAAGATCCAATGGGACGCAGATCGCAGTTTTTGGCAAAAATAAAATTTTCTATGTTTTCTGTTATCAACTGAAAAGTAGTAAGGCTAGAGCCAAAATTTTCGGCATAATGAGTCTTCATTTCTTATCATGTTCATGAACATTTATTTATGAAGCTATACACATTCAGATTTGGCAAGCCTCCTTCTGCGGTCAACACGAACATGTTGCTCCACCACATACACATTGAACCATATTCTCGCATACATCGCTGATCAGATGTATGACAATATAACACACAAATGAAACCTTTTAGGAAATGACCTGAATTTCATGCCAAAATTATGGCTTTAGACTCAAAATTTTTGAGCTGATAGAAACAGAAAATTAGCGAACAACTGCAATCTGCGTCCCATTGAATTAACATGTGTTTTTCTTTGATCATGTCTGACAGGAAGAGGAACTAACTAGCACTCGGTAGACGTGAAGATTTCGTAGTAGGCATGGGGTGTACATCATTCTGTGAAAGTCTCATATTCGGCCTTGATCCCTGCAGAAACTCGTTCTGGCTGCCGGCCTACATGGCGCAGAAAGTTCAGCGTTCGAAAGGTACGCGCCTGAAGAAGTTACTATCAATGAAGTGAGACAATAGAAACTTTCGCACAGTCATGACAAGGGTTATTTGCAAGAAATTTCCAAATAATAGCATTCGATAGAATCCGTACATTGTTTAGATGTGTTTGTTGATCACTTATTAGGCCTACACATTTGTGCAGTAATGCTCGGCACCTGATAAACACATTAGAGTCAGGCATAATGTGCTAGATAAGATCAGGTTTCCTACATCAATTCGATTGGTGTATTGTGAAAGGGACAAAAATATCAGCTTTAGCTCAATGTTTTATCTCTCGCAATTAATATGGCTAGAAACCACGCTCTGAAAATATGCTTCATACGATACTATGACATGGTTGTAAAATGTTGTCTTAAAAATGACATATTTGAAAAATGTTTTTTAAACCCTGGTCATAAAGCAACTTCGGGTATTTGATATTATAGCAATAATGCATAAGTATATGATAATATATGCCATTGAACCGTGTATGAACCGTGGTTCATCCGCTCAATCAAGAAAACGTAAATGGAGCGAACACTGCGGTTCATGAGTTGCTGAGAGCTGCAGAGGCACGGAAGGTCACTAAAAATGGCGAAAAATGTCGCGAACTAGGATGGGTTTGCCTCCCGTTTGCAATGAGTGCATATGGAGGGTTCGGTGAGGAAGCTATGACTTTTATGGAGCGCATCGCACAGAGACTCTCAACCCAGACAAATGCCAAGATTTTGGAATGCAGAGAGTCAATATATGGTCTGCTTTCAGTGACTCTTGTTCGTACGAAGGAACACTCAAGCGATCCTGAAACGAAGACCTCCCATTGGCCACTTTGAGCTAGAACACGCATGTATTTAGGATTAGCTTTTGTTACTGCTTTGTACACGTATTTTTATCTTCTGTTTCTCTCCAATAGGTTCAGGTACATTGTTTTTATCTTGATGTAAACTAACTAATATAATAAAAGTTCCATAATGTACAGTAAAAAAAAAATAGAATGTGTTAGGGATTTCCAACTCTCAGTCCATGGATTTGACCAGAAGTCTGTGATTTAACCATGGACTCATAGATATATAACACCTGGACTGAAAGCTGAAATTCATTTATACACAAGACTGCTAATTTGACTCTGACAGGAGATAGAGAAAAGTATTAGTTATCAAATGAAAGTGAGATGATTTGAGAAAAAGAAGTTAGGATTTCTGGAATCAGAGGAACATGGGATTGAAACCAACTGATCATCGTTGACTGAATATGGAATATTGACAATATCAAATGGAACAATAGCGTTTGACAGCATATATCTAGGAGTCCATGGATTTAGCGTAGGCCAGTTTTAAAATACAGGTTGCAGAATTTTCATCAAAGATGTTGAGAACGTGTACTGTCGTAAATCGTAATTTCCGAACAGAAATTCTATGCTTCATAGACATCCCTGGTATGATCAAGTGAACATAGAACACTAAAGATTGACTGCGTTATTGATAAGCTCGGCAAATTAGTCCTAAAGGCGTAGAAAAGATTATTCATGCAGAATTATTTCATGTAAGTTTTTGAGCACATAATATTTTTTATCATGTCCACATCTTTTGAAATCCCACTCGCCTAAAACACAGTTTCAGGAGTATCTAACGTAGACTGATTATTCATGGATCTGATCATCTTGAAGTTTATGGGTGAGTTATCTTCTAGCACTCGAAAAGGCGCACAACCCACGTGACCAATTACTCTACGGGCGTGACTGTCACGGCACCCTAGCGCATAGGTTTGGCCTAGTGAAGAAGGCGCGAGCTCGTATTTATTGCGGATTTTGGCTCAATTCCTGAGTCAGGCTTGTACGGTTGGGGAATCAAGAAAGTTATTGCCTTTTATGAATAGTTGTCATGTTTTTGCAATATTTAATAAAAATCTTTTTTACATATAGATCTATACAGATCTAGATATTATTTAAACTGTGATAAATGTATAATGAAACTGTAATAACACATTTGCTATTAATTTCGACACGTCAATGTATAGTATAAATTCATACGGCATAATAATCACGGCACGTAAAAGTTAGTATACCTAGTACTTGGTACCTTAGTACCCGTCAGTGGCGTCTTCTCCGCACCTGCGAGGCCTTCGGCGCATCCTCAAAAATAATTTTCCAACAATTACAAAAATGAAAAGTGTCATCATTCATTTAAATTCGATAGCTTCTCGTGATACCTTTCCACAGCTTTTCGTCTCAAAATCAAACTCTCAACCTCAAGAGTGAACAGCTTTGCAGCACGTTCTCGAATCACAGCTGTTTTTGATGAGGATGAGAAAAAATATATGGCACTCCCTTTAATAACGGCTTTAATAAAAACTAGCTGCTAAAAATATTTACACGGCAAACGTTTCGCGACGCAGTCGCTGCCTCAGTGCACTAAAAAGAAGGTAAAAGCAGTCAGAGCGCGTGGCTTATATATCAGGATGATAATACCGTAGACAGAGTATGTCTAGAGTATGTCTTCAGTAAGGCGGTTAAGCGACATGAGCAATCACTTCTCATGTGGACATTCACTTGGCCTTAAAAAACATAAACATTTGTTGAAACATAAAAAATGTCTGATATAGAAATAGTATTCCAATGCCGAGTGAAGGCCTATGATCTGGGAGCACGCGACGCCACTGGTACTCGTATAGATAAAATCCTCATCAAGATAGCTTCAAGCAATCATAGGACAAGAATAAACTTGAAGACTTCAAGAATAACTTCGAGAATAAAAAACACTTAAAATTATACAAATGATTGAAACTTCAGCTCTCCAACTCAAGTAGAAATGCATTATACTTATAGCTGTTTAGAATTACATAATCTCCTTGGTTGACATTTGAATAGATCACTCTCAGCTGGCAGTTCTCAAGTGTAATGTGGCGTTAACATCCAGAATGGATTTTTCAGATGCGCTCTCAGCTTTGAAATGTGATGGTGCCTCAAGAGCAAAGTGGCACTTTGCTCAAGAGTGCTCAATATTCAAACTTCAAACATTGGAGACATAACTTTTGGGTATTCTCCATTTGTATGCAAAACGTCAGCTGGATCGAATGGAAAATGACGAAGATATTAGCATGAAGCTTCCGGCACTTTTTTTGGGAAACCTTGTATACATGGCAGAGTTGGAACCGGCAGGGGACGGCGTGATCAATGCCGGTCGGCCTAGGTTTTTATGCCCATTTCTTATCTTCGTCTACATGTATAATAGGTCTACTTTCTACTATTTCCACTCTGTTTCGTTTTTCATGCCCTATGGATGCTGCAACATTATGATTATGGCAAATCAAAATCTTCCAAGTCATTTGAGGAAAGATGTGTAATTCGCAATATCTTCAAACATAGGTAGCTAACAGGCATACCGCCTATCGTAGTAAATAGTGGACCTGGGTATGACATAATTGTTCGCTATTGGTGAAAACCCCAGTATGGTAGTTTGTGTCTTATGGCTAACAGCCATAGGTCCTACTGGGGTTTTCACCAATTGCGAACAATTAGGCCTACCGCCTACTGAACAACTTGAACAAACACATAAGAACCAAAGTTTGTGGCTTGTATCGCTCAACAAGTCGGTCATGTCCAGTTCCTCAAAACTTTCTTCCTGATTAGCTATCTGAGATGTGATTATACTTGCATTTGGTTCTTCCATCTTTTCAAGAAAATTCTCCTTCATCTTCTTCACCGCACCATCTGTGACAGAACGTCGCTTTCTGGATCCCAACCATTTATCTGCCATGGCTGCTGCATCTTGATGGCCAAGTGCTGGCCAAGTATTCAGCAATGCCGAAAGGGTACAGTCCAACAGTCGGTTTCTCTGTCGAGTTTTGATTCGTTTTATGCCTGAGAAACCACGTTCGGCGTCAGCTGTCGAATACGGCATGGTAAGCGCAATCGCGACCAACTGAGAAAGTTCAGGGTAGCCTATGCCATCCTGCAGAATTCTTGCCGAGATAACAAATGGCATACATTCCTGCATCTTTGCATTGCCCGAATTCCGATCCCACCATTCGCCCCTTTAGAAGCACATAACCGAGATCTGCTCTTTGGGACTCTCCATCGATCATGTGACCATGAGAACTTCTCCATGAGAAAATCCAAAAACGAGTTACCACACTTCTCCTGGTCAGCTCTGTCCTTCGGCATTCGAGCTGCATCAAAAATGTAAAGAAGATCTAGTTCTGGGAATCGCTTGTCTTGCTTGTCCAGTAGTCCCGCGCAGTAATTATTGGCCATGCTGCTTATTGACTTCTAGTCATCATCCGTCAGCTCACCCAGAATCGCATTATATTTCTCCCAGTTCCAGTGGTCCTACGCAGCAAGCTTCCATTTTTCACGCAGGCCGAGGGAATTTGCATATGTGATGCATGAAAGTACCGTATGCACAGATAGAATTTCAACGTGATTACTACTTTCACGCTTGAATTGGATAAATTTACAATGCAATCACGAATGAGTTACGAATGCAAGTAATCGTTTAATCTACAAAGTGCTGATTATGAATTTGTAATATCTATGAAGGATCAACTAATAGTCGATCAACTCAACGCCCCTGGCTTTCACGATGTTAAAGGAAACTTCGTTTTTAATCTTGTGTCAAAGGACATTTCGCTTCAAATCTTGGCACAATCGCGAAAAGTGGTTTTGGGTGTCCTCGTAAAAGTCAGCAAAAGTCGCAAACGTCGTAAAAGCATTGTATTGATCAAGGATTCTCCGAGGTGATCTGGAAGTGTTTGTTATGATTGTTCTTTAAATAGTTACTTTTTGTAGGTATTTCTCACTGAAGTATCAGACAAGGGCCAAACGAAGTAACATTCTATCTCATTAATTGTGAAAAGCAGATCGAGTCAATAAATACTGATATTTGTTTAATACGAGGGAGGGGGAAATATGCATGCACAATTGCTTGCTTCTAAGCTCAGTGTGAAATTCATTATACATGTAGAACGCAAAACAGTTCTGTTAATGAATCAATTTCGGACAGAAATGTTCCTGAATGTCCACTCCGATGTGCTCATTTTCTTCTTTGGAATAGCATAATCCACAGCATCATAATCCATTAAACACAAGTCTGAAGCTGAAATTTGAAGATACACCATGACTCCTGAGTCATCTTTTGACTGATTCCTGCTTGTAGGAAGACAAAATGTTTAAATCTATCAAGTGTGGAACCTCCCCATTACTCTTATGTATTTTTAGTGGCGTCAGATCCGCCATCCTTTTATCCTTTTTAGCCAAAGATGATTTTCAGATATTCATATTTATCAATTTCAGGAAGTCTCTGTGGCTAAAATTTACCTCATGATGAATGTTATACGAAAAGCTTACTATGTTTAATAATGAACGCTCGTTAAGAACAGTTTGAGTAAGCCTACTAAAGAAAAAGTAATGTCAGCTGACGGGAGGTGCTTTATGTGAGTTAGTACTATCAATTTAAGAAAATAAGCGGTTCTGCAATTCAATTAGAAAAAATAGTTGCTAATTAATTGTTTAATTAATAACTAGTTGATTAATTAGTTAGTAAAAATTAGTTAGTTAATTGTTAATTACCAACTCAGGACCTGGTTTGATCCGACACTAAATGACGTGAGGTTATTTGCACGCAACGTTGCGTGAAAATAACCGGGCAACTGAGGCCATGATATTCCTATGTTAAAGTGGGTACCAGCAACCATAACTATACAGTGAGGTTTTTAGACGCAACAATTCGTTAAAAAAATATTTTTTGCTGAATTTTTTGCATGATCACTGCCAAATGTTATTGCATGATCACGGGCATTGTGACTTTGCTTAGTAATTCGGTGGAAGCTTTTTTGACATAGGGTAAACTAAGGTGAATCATACACGGTTGGTAAGAAATCTATTTCTTTGCTCAATGATAGCCACTATGACATGATGATTTATATCATAGTGATTATTAATGCATGTCTATACATGCCTATCGGCCTACATGTGAATCATAGTGGTTATTAATGTTGGCCTAGGCCAATACATACAGAATTTGCATTTTCACAACACACCAAAAAATTTACAGATCTAGTTGATTACATTATAATTTCTTGTACAATATCGACCGTCAGATGAATCGAACACCTGTGGTGCGTCTGACACCTGTGTCATGTTATTTTTTATTTAAGCCTTTAACCGAAGCTTAATAATCAAATATTGATCAATTTAGAAAAGATCCTTTTTCAACGGTAATTTGTATACATCATGCATTGCAAGTATACTCAATAACTACGCTGCATTTTATTTTATACGTTTAGCTTAAATCAATTATTTCTGGGGCTGTGCGCTAGCCGCAGCTGTTCACACCGGTGCAGCGAAAATTTTCTAAGTCACACAGAAGCAACTGTTAGACGAAATATAATTTGATATAACATAGATAACCTACGTTTTCCAAAAATGAAATGCTCCACGACGCAAAATGTTTCTGTTTAAATTGGAGCAATACACTGCCGATATTTCACGACTACCTCGGATCGCGTCTTCAGGACAGAGACTGACATCGATATCTCTAAAATGAACTAACCATCAATCATTCGCCAGACAATTTGATAGGCGAAATCGATAATGAACAATAAAGAAAGTATTAAGACAATACGATAATAACAAATGAAGAGAATAAAATCCGAAAGCTACAGCCTATTATATACGGAAGAGAAAGTTGATTCACAACGATTTAAAGTTTGTCGACTTTTTGAATGCCACGCTTCGAGAAAAAGTCTTTTGTGGTAGTTGTTCTCAGTTTCCAGTATTTTTGCTTCATCCCACATTATGAGATGACCACTCTCTAAAGCGTGTTCTGCAACTGCAGACTTCTCCGGATACATGAGACGTAGGGCCGAGTGATGCTGATTAACTCTCTTTCCCAGACTGTTGTCATATTTTCCAATGTAAAATTTATCACAATTGTTACAAGGCAATTTGTATGCCACTCTCCTCTTTTGAGAAAACTTAATGGGATCCTTGGGATTGAGAAGAAAATTGCTTATACGTTTACATGGTCTGTAAAAAGGCTCTACTTCACATGGGCTGAGAAATCTAGCTATGGCTACTGAAGTCTTAGCAACATATGGAAGATTTCCTGCACTCAACTTCTTGAGTAGATCGAACATTTGTGAACATAGAGTAATTATAGTAGGTGGAGTGTCGACTCAAAAAGTGTCTATATACAGCGAAAATTTTTATATGAAAATATTCAGCTTTTTGCGGAGATTACTATAATGTGGTCCAAAAAATTATTTGAACAGTTTTTCAATAGCTGAATTTTTGCAAATTTACATATTAGCGACTTGAAGCCACGTTATAAGTAGTATGAAACAAGTTGGATATCAAAAGGAATATTTTCGCGAAAAATCATCTTAATTAGGCGGAAATGAAGCTGATGAAGAAGGAAATTTCATGAACTGCATCATAATGGAAGTCCCTGCAAGTTTTCAAGGAATCGTTTAGAGCTTCTTGACTGTGATGTCATGTTTTTAATTCCATTTTCATCGGCATGATTTTATGATTCACAAATGGTGTCATTTCTTGAAGTGATAGCAATGTGTACCCATTTGCGATGTGTACCCTTTTGTGATAGCAATGTGTACCCTTTTAAAGCTAATTATGATCAGTTTCTATGATTATGATGCTCTGTTCTTTCAGTGGCAGATAGTTTGTGTTATGTTTACGCTTAAGAAAATTATCTTATTATATACTGTATAATAAAGCTGAGCTTTTAGTAATGGTAACCCATCGAATTGATAATTTAACAACATACATTACTTCTTCAAGTTGGCATGACATGGAGGATTTGTGGAATACTATTCTTCATTCTGTATTGCTATCATGATCAGTCAAATTCGTGTGCATTTCTGCAAAAGTGCAAAAATTTGCAATTTGCATAACTGACAGGTAGTACGTGGTCTCGACACATGTTCATTGAGTGAAGTCGAAACTGCATATACATTGGGGATTTAATAAATGCAAAAAACCTACTCTATGTTTGTAAACATATGGCCATTGGCAACTAACGATGGTGTCATTCGACGTCAAAGCTTTATTTACCTGTGTTCCGGTTAATTTAGCTATTAGTGTTGCTAAAGATAGACTAAACAGTGATTGAAACTTGTGTGAATGTACGAATCTCACTGTGTCTGATATCATACGCTTCTTGAGTTTTGTCTGAGTTCTTCAGATTTTGTTTTGATGGTTCTTTTGATCAAAAAAAGTTTAGGTGCTCAATGGGCATTCCTGTCTCTGTTGCTGTTGCTAATTCGTTTATGAAATTTCTTGAAAATCGAAATTTATCGGATAGCACGTGCGGTGTATTACACTGGCGTCGTTATGTCGATTACACATGGGTAGTTTACCTGAGAAAAATGTATGTTTTTCTTGAATACATCGATTCTGTTCATGGGTCGAGACAATTTACTTCTGAAGTTGAAAATGAGAATCTCCCTATTCCATTTCTAGATGTTCGTGTTTCTAGAAATGTGGAAACGTCTTCTCTTTTTGTTTCTCTCTAATTCTCTTTCTGCTACTGAGTCTAATCGTTAAATGAACTTCTCATCCCACAACCCTGTTTGTCAAAATCGTTCTGTTGTCAAGTGCTTGACTAGGAGATCTGTGGTTTTTTTCTTCTTCCGAGGAAGATTGTGCAAACTAAGGAAATGTCAAATAAATTAGTTGCCAATGGCCATCCCCCTGAAATTGTTGAACACAATATGTTCACAAATGTTCGATCTGCTCAAGAAGTTGAGTCCAGGAAATCTTCCATATGTTGCTAAGACTTCAGTAGCCATAGCTAGAATTCTTAGCCCATGTGATGTAAAAACTTTTTTGCAGATTTTTACAATGTTTCTGGCGAATGATTGATGGTTAGTTCATTTTAGAGATATCGATGTCAGTCTCTGTCCTGAAGACGCGATCCGAGGTAGTCGTAAGATATCTGCAGTGTAAGTAATGTTTATATTCTGGTGTTTTCAAATGCAAATGATCATAAGTAGACAATTACATGGTTGGCACAAATTCGCAAATCATAAGAAGCAAAAGTCATTTCTGACACGTGTTGAAGAGACGAGCACAATAAGGGAATAAGAGGAGCTTCTGCCTTTAGTCTTACAAAAAGGTAATTGGACTTGTTTAGTTCATGGTAGAAGTTGAGGTGTCAAAGAGTAGTATATGATTGCTACGTAGTGTCTGGCGAAAAACCTGAAGAGCTCTTGCTTCCCGACCAGTCGAGAAGCTACTCAAAAGCTGACAACAACATTCAAAGTTGCATTACATATAATTCTATGACAGCGCTTTCTGATTTTCTCGATCTTGTTTGTATTCTTTGTTGACAAACCGACATGAGCTGGGCAGTTGTTTTCAATGATGCCTGAGTCAGACCGATGTACACGATTCTTTACAGACTCGAGGTAGTGGCGATGAAGAGAGCCGATGAAAGAGTTCATGGAATTCCCCAGAAGACGGGCGAACGCTCGAAACGTCGGGAGTGTGTAAACATAGTTTTAAGTAGTAAAAACCTGCTGAAAACAAAGGAGTGAACATTCTCGTAGTGGTCTACGTTTTTCATCACGAAAGGTCTCCTGTTGTCGGTATGGCTGTATTAAATGCGTTTTTGGATACCATTTAATCTACTGCTGAATTAGTTAGAGATTATAATGTACATGAAGGATTCGTCAGAAAAGAATGTAAGCTTAGTTCATGTACCTGTAATTGAATAAAAATATGACATAAGAAAATTCCCGGTCGACCGGCCGGTAGGGTAGATATTTTCCAAACCCCTTTCCAGGCTGGGGTGGTTCAAGCAGGGACTACTAAGATATCTATAGCTACCGGAACGTACATGTACAACTCTCGGGCAGTTACTGCCAGCCGTAGACCGGCGTTTCAGGTGACTCAAATATCTATCACGTGTGACATTACATTGGACATAGAAAAGAGATCATACATCTCTGCGTAATGTCATGCATCATTTTCAATCATAAAAATGCCAAGAAAGTTTAGTGTGGCAGAATGCTGCAGTAATTACAAATCAACTAAAATAAAAATGAAAAAGTTAGTATCTGAAAGTTTCCATTGATGGTGCGACAGATCTAAAGTGAAACATCTTTGTCAATCAATTTATTCCAATTCATAAATTGACCGGGAAAATTTCGTTGAATTTCTTAATGAGTCTCATTGACATCATGGAAACAGCATGATGACGTAGGCTACTCTACCGCTTTCATATTTGATAATGTCTCTGTGAATCGAAAGCTAGGTGGATTCTTCGAGCACAGTAGAGACCATTCAATGACCTTGGCATCTTTCGACACGGAAAGAACATTGCCTGCTTTTTGATAAACTGATGAGAAATTAAAAGATTGATGTTTTGTTTGTCGGACGAATCAACTGGTCACATCGCACAATGGGAGGATTTGATGAATACTAAATGGAATGAAGGTAATATTGATGAGCTGATCATAAAAAAACGGAGCACCTGAATTTCGATGAGATTCAATCGATTCTCATGCCTTCCAATCGCATCGCACAACAAAGCAACATGCATCATTCGATGGCCTCTCAGCTTTAAAATGAGCTATGATAGACTTGTATCCGTAATTGCATATGTTGAGCAGTGCTGAAAATATGAAAGTTGCTGAATTTACACATCGTAATTTTTCACAAAGGAAACATGTGAGTACGATTATGAATCAGGCAGTGGGAGAACGACCATTTTCTGAGCTCTCTTTTGACATACTGTTCATCAAAATTGGTTGACTAATAAAAAAACAGTGATATTGAAAGTTATCACAAAATCATGACTTCTTAGGTTGAAAATTTTATGTTCTCTCTCACTTTTTCGTCAAAAATGCTCATGTTTAGTATCCTTTGAATCCTTGGGATGTGAGGTGCACGGATGTGTAAGTTATATTCATATAAGTTCAATAATTCTTTATCAAACTACCTCAATATTTTTTTCTCATTTCCGCAAAAGTACACAAACACCAGGCAAGGTGTACTTTATGTCAACTTTTCTGTTAAATCATTCACAAATCGCACTCCCAATTCTCCGGTGATACAGTGGGTTTTGTTAAATGATTCATATTGCCGCGCACGACCCCAATCAAACATTCAGAAGATTCTGTGAAAAAGTTTGATGATGATGTGCGACTGACCTTTGAAGACGCTACAGCAATTTAATGCTCGTACAAAGTTTGGAAACAAGCTCAGTTATCAATTCGCAATGGTGGCCTTGGTTTGAGATCAACAGCAAAACATGCAGGTGCCGCATACATAGCTTCATATGCAAAATATCAATTACCCCCACCAACATGTGTAATTCGATAGAACAGTATAACAACAAAGTCTCAAACGGAGATCAAGTGACAGTTCAAGATTTGATCAATAAAATCAGTCAACTAATACAGCATAAACTGTCGACAAAGATCGAAAAGCTTTCGATGGAGCACCTCAGATCTGAAGCTAGTCCGCAGATCTTATTAGACCTGATAATATCGTCGCTCCTCACGCTTCTGATTGGCTACGAGTCATTCCGTCATGAAATGAGTACTGCTTTAAAGTAGTGGTTGGGTCAACCATTGCCTGGCTGCAACTCAGCATGCCCGTTTCATCCCACGAAGTCACTGGATCCTCATGGACATCATGTATTACATGCATGAGTGATGGTGATGTTGTTAATCGACATAATAAAATTCGGGTTTTGTTGTTTCAACATTGCAATCGAGCACTTATAAGAGCGCGTCTGGAATGTGGAGCTGGTGCGGGCAATTCCATTCCTGAATCACGACCAGCTGATCTTTTTATCCTAGACCGGATTCGCGGACGGCCTGCTGCTGTAGACGTCACTGTCGTGCACTCGTTCAATCGCAAATACGTATCAAAAGCGAGCATGTTAGTACATGACATAACAACAGACGCTGAAGAACGCAAGCATCAGCAAAGCCTCAGCTATAATGAGCTTGGATGGATATGCCTTCCATTTGCCATCACGGCGTACGGCGGTTTTGGCAATGGAGCTATGGAACTAATCCATAGACTGGCTTACCGGTTAGCCATTCAAAGCGGAGTGACTTTGTCAGAGACAATTTTCTCAATCTGTGGGTGAGTTTCAACTTCCATTTTGAGAAGTGCCATTGCAATTAATAAGCGATCAAATGGTGTTAGTGATGGCTGGAATTTCTAAACAATTAATCAGGAGCATTTATTGGATTTTTTGTAGGTTATCTTATAAGGAATTTGTCATTTCTTGTAGGTAGTCAGCCGCATTATTTTCATGTCGCGAAACGTTGAACAAAAAATCTCGCTCTTAATTCCTGCGACAGCCATTGTCAAAATTTTACATTAACATCATCCAGGAATGACCAACAGAAATATTAAATGTCTTAACAGAAGATGAATTAGCAATAATGGCAACTAGACAGTGAATTATCAATTTAATCGAAACTCGACCATTTCGGTGCACCGGCGCGAAAATTGGTGCAGGCAGAAGAACCGGTTCACCGCGCACAGCTTTTAATGTTGAAAGCAACTTCATCTGCTTCATGACACCGGTTCGTTTCGTAACATATTCATTCAGACATCACAAATCGAATCACTTTCTATGAAATGCCGATTGATTTATGCGATGAATTTTCTTTGGCAATCTGCTCAATTATCTGCATGGATTTGTTATTTCAGCTACGTTGGTGTTGATCTGTAACGCGATATTCTCCCAATGCGAACTGAAATATTTTTGGAATCGTTTCACTTCACCAGTTATGTTAGCCATGATAGATTATTCATGAACTCTTTCGAAATGATCGTAGCAAACTTCCCTTCTTCATAATCAATTAGCATAAGATAAACCTGTCATTTGTCTATCACAGATCTTTTCATCATGTCTTGACATACAAGAAAATATCAAAAACTCAAATTTCAATGTTTTCCAAAATGTAGGAATTCCAGCATTTAACAAGCTTCCGTCAAGGAGAAAGCTTTTAGCTACCCTATTCCTGAAAAATAGAAAAGCAATGAGCTATATTAATTCAGACTCGGATCGGTCCTCAGTTTCCACATGCAATTTGAAATTGTTTAAATGTGCCAAGAAGACACTGTTGAATCTTGCAACTGAAACTTTGATATGAAATATGGAATATTTTCTTTGAAATAGCAACCGACTAAAAACATTATTTTGCGTTGTGTACCATGTGCATCCACTCAAATATTTCATTTAATGTGGGAAATATCAGAATACCTCAAAATGTTGTTTAGGAAAGCTAAATCTAAAGAATTATATTGCTACTGAATAGCTAAGGTTGTCAACCGATATTTCAACCGTCGCTTTTCTGTGAAAGTCCATCATTTTCAAATTAGACGGCCTTAATTGCAGAATTAATCGAAACTTAGAGCCAATCCAGTCCTCCTTGATATCAGCAATTACAACACTCGCATATAATGATTGATTTAAGCGACAGCGGAACCTTTCTGAGCTTTTGTATTATCTTCCTGACTGATGAAGTCATCAAGTGCCATCAATATATTCAAAAAATTCAAAGCACTTCCACCGTGAAGAAACCATGTAGTTGGACTATTACTTGCATAATTTGCAACATATTTTCACAATGATGAGGTGGATTGCGTATGTGAGAGATTGTGAGTGAGTGAGTGAGCGAGCTTTGAACTATGAAATATATTTTTGAAAAACCAATTACAGGATTTTCGTTCAAATTTGACAAATCGAGTGTACATAAATTGAAAAGATAAAAGAGCAGTTTTACAAAGGAAGTACACGATTACAAAAGAAGTTATGAAACGCGATTGTCTTTTTCGACAGAAAGCGAGAGAGAGAGAGAGAATGCAAAGAGAATAGAAAAGTCAAAATCAAAAAGCTAAAGTGACAAGTATAATTTATCAGATTAATTTTAGATGTTTCTCCTCGAGAGCATCCGAAACTTTATTGTAATCAACATTATCAATTGTGTTAACAGATAATGGCAAAAATTTCATTTAATATTTGACAGTTTCATATACGGTTTATGTTTAAACCTCATCAGCCCGACGAAACTACATGTGCAGTTTTGTGATTTTCATTTCAATATAAACCTGGATCGAAGTTCAACTCCAATTTCAATAAAATTTCATGTTTAATTGACACAGGTTATTAGCATTTTCCATGAGTGTTTCCAACTGATTGTATCAATTTAAACAAAATTTCAACGCAATTTCCCATTATTCCGCCCACCGGACTGCATATGTAGTATATCACCTGAAGCCATCCATTGCTATCCATTGAGGAGAAAATTGACACGGCAACAGAATTTGAGCAATGAACTCAATATCAACTATCATTTTACGATTCTGGCATAATCTTTTATACCTCTATGTATCAATTTCTATGTTCCTGAATAATATTCGATGGAATTATTGTGTTATGTTTCTATTTAGTGAATCGCCGCCTTCAAGCCATTCTTTAGTTGATTACCCCTTATCAGTTATCACAGATCCAATGGGAACTTATTAATGTACCTGGATAGACATTTCACTTATCATTCTCTGTCCATCAATTTGCTACGCTAAGGTCTGATACAAACAGGAACTCTTCCTGCTAGCGGCAAGATGTCTCGCACGAGTTTCAAATTATCCAATAGAGAGAGGTAAGTGACACGAAATGTAGGCCAAGGAGCACGAATAATGAATAATGAATAAATACTTTATTCCTAAGTCTTCCCATCTCAACAAAATCTTGAAGTACCGACCAGTTGTGATCATTGATTACATGCAAAGGACTGACAGATCTAATGGACAGTAGAAAATTAAGACCTCAGTTGTATGCGTAATACTCGCTGCAATCTTGTAGAACTATTCTGTAATGCTTTCATTCTTAGCTACTCACTCTTATAATAGAAATAGTCCGGGAGCTAGCGCGAACTTGTGCAGGGAACGAGGTAGTACATAAAACTTTCACATAGCATAGTACACCTCTAACCTACTGCAAAACTTCGCGTCTGCCGGATCAGATCATTTGCTTTTAAGAAATATAGAGGATAACACAATCCTATGTATTTCCAGTAGTAAAATTGTGACATCTGAGGTGTTGACTCCATTTTTTCGAGTTTTTGCTCATAAAAGTTACACAAATTGGTATTTTGTTGAACTGGTTATTATAGAAATCATCTACAGATCATGATCATTCAGTGACAGAGGATGAAGTAAAGTGTACAAACAGACACTTTTTGTTAAAGTATATCAACAATTTTCCTGAAATTTCTATGTTAAAATCTGCAGTTACACCAACGAAAAGTGTCGGTTTGCACACATTACTTCATCCTCTGTCACTGAATGATAACTCATTTGAAAGATCATGATCTGTAGATGATTTCTATAATAACCAGTTCAACAAAATACCAATTTGTGTAACTTTTATGAGCAAAAACTCGAAAAAATGGAGTCAACACCTCAGATGTCACAATTTTACCACTGGAAATACATAGGATTGTGTTATCCTCTATATTTCTTAAAAGCAAATGATCTGATCCGGCAGACGCGAAGTTTTGCAGTAGGTTAGAGGTGTATTATGCTATGTGAAAGTTTTATGTACTACCTCGTTCCCTGCACAACTTCACGCTAGCTCCCGGACTAAAATGAGAGTGTTTCATCAAGACAGTTGCAGAGCTGCTGGTTTAAGTTGTCTGCAAAAATTTTAATTAAATTTATGCGCAACCTAATGTAGCTTTTCACCAATGCCGTCTGAAGTGAGTTGTTTCAAAAAGGCTTTAATAGGCCTAAGACAAGTGGATCTCGAAAATAACAAGTATCATCTTCTAGGTGCAAAACATTAAGATAAAGATGTAGCTTCAATTACATGGTGGATGTAGCATGCGCAAATCACTATATATATCTCAATTGCAACGTTGCTTGCCGCAATTCCGCTACAGCTGTTAGTCATGTTATTTGTTATGAAAAGAATAATAGTTTTCTTCGACCGATTTCTATTTATTATAATAGAATCGAAATTATCAATATTTCGCCGTGAGAAAGTCTACGGCCGTAGACTTTCTCACGGCAAAATATTGATAATTTTGATTTTATTATGATACAAATCGATCGAAGAAAGCTATTTTTCTTTTCATTTAGCTTTACCGACGGATGCATTTCGAATATGTTAGTTGCTGTCTTTGAATACGTGAATCCTGCATATAGGCCTAATGTTAATCAAATTGGTTTACCCAGTTAATCATACTTCCTTTTCAAATACACTTTTTTAACTTATTGTATCTCATCTTATACATATTTCTCTCGTGGAATTCAATCAAAGCTTACTTTTGATTTTGCAATTCTAGATAAATTTCGTATAATGGAGCAATCGTTATACCAGTAGGCCTACGCCACAAAATTAGTCAGCAGCACATACCAATGTCCAAGTGAACATTGTATGACAAGAATCTGAGCTGGCATGTCAAGGATATCAATATATGTACATTAATACATTTGAGCAATTAATAACCAATGAAAATATACAAAACTACATCTGGTGGTGGAAAGGTAGAATTTGCCTGGCTGATGAGGGGTAATCAAGATGAATATCCTTAAGCCAACCCAACCGATAGAGAAAAAGCTGACATAAGGGGAAGCAAATTACTTTCACCTATAAAAATGCATATGAGTATTCAATAGCAGAAGCAGCGAGAGAAATTAGCTTTGAGACAGTATCATATACCGGTAATAAAAGTTAGCACATAATATGTCGACGCTGAAATCAACTTGTACGGGCTATATTCAATATACCCACTGCAATGCTCGAAAATACTCTATTTCCCACTCGTGCATTGAAATAATAGCAAAAAAACAAAAGTTTCGATTTTTGTTTTAATAATCGATCGCATTGGCTCTTCTTTTCAACAAGCGTTTACACGATCTATCAAGGCAATATTTAAAGAACAAAATAAGTTCCGAAGATTTTTTCTGTATCTTCAAATATGAAGAATCTAAGAACTCAATGTATCAAGAGAGATTTCAGATAACAAGAACTCAAATTGCATGGATTATGGAATGTTTGAGGTTAAAGAGGGTCCAGATATGGATCCATAAACCGTTTAGAAGTTCTATGATTTCCATGACTTCTTCGCTTTCGTTTCAAAGGATCTAAGTATGGATCCATAAATCTTTTTGACGACATGAATTGGCGTTTCTCTAAGATCCTCTTCACCGGATCTAAGTATGGATCCATAAATCGCTTGGCTTTGAATGAAGTTGAATCGTGTACTCTGTCACTGCTTCTTTTCTTGAGGGGTCTAAATAAGGGTCCATAAACCGCTTTTCTACGCTTCGCTTTAAAGGATCAAGGTAAGGATCCATGAATCGCTTTCGTAAGGGATCTAAATAAGGATCCATGAAGCGTTTCTTTCTCAAAGGATCCAAATATGGATCCATGAATCTTTTTCTTAAAGGATCCAAATATGGATCCATGAAGCGTTTCTTTCTCAAAGGATCCAAATATGGATCCATGAATCTTTTTCTCAGAGGATCCAAATATGGATCCATGAAGCGTTTCTTTCTAAAAGAATCTGAGAAAGGGTCTTTCGAGAGTCTTGAGTGGTGTTTTGGACTTGCTGCACTGTCACTAGTTGAGTCAAATGAATCACCATTAAGATTTACTGAGAAAACAGTTGAAATCGACAATATCGCCAATACACACGACACTCGGAGAATCATGTCGGGAGTCGCCCGTTCGAAGGAGAGAGCCATCTGAAAATGCACAAATGCTTTTTTTCAAGAAAATGTTCAGATAATCATTTAATAAATCATTCACAATATTCTAATAGATCTTGTGTTTCATGTTTTATTTGTTGAAGAATTTTCTGTTCTCTCCTATTTAAGGGTCACTAATGCAATTACATGTATCTCAAGTGTATCAGTCAAGGTTGGCGTGGGTTGTGGTGAAGTTTTTTCCAGCAGGTACACCGGTGCCGGTTGAATATCCGGTCGAGGATCATCCAAAATAAAGATTCCAGAAAAATGAGCCTGCTCAAAAATAGTTTATTGAAGACTTCAAGGCGCAAACCTACGCAAGATCGCCTCTGTGAATGCTGTAAATATTTTATGCATTGTACAGTGAATTGATGTAACTACATGTACATGTATGTAAATTAAGCGGTGGTTAGAAGGCCCAATGAATACTTTCACTTTCGGCATCGGTCTATTGTGTTTCATATTAAAAGAAAATTAGACTGATAACTTCAAATCAACATGGTCAATCGATTTGCTTATGCCTGTGACATCAACTATGTTGACATTCAGAGAGCTCCAATGATTACAGGTTATTGGAGGGATTGCAGGTTATGTGCTTGTTATCTTTAGGACAAACCGTAATGTATGAAAAATATCCTGTTTTGCATTCTATCGCATTAGCCAAGATGTGTGCTGGTTGTTAATGTTAATGGTCTTTGATTGCTCACATGGATGGTACTTGGCATCAACTGTAATCGATCAGCTTTCATATTGATTCAAATTATTCATATGAATTGATGTTGTAATTATAACTCATTCCTGCATAATGAAGGAAGTTTTTGAAATGCTAAATTTATGCTGTAGATGATTGCTTTATAGCACAATCATCTACAGCAAAAATTCATAATTTTCAGAAATGTCTAGAAGTTGGAGATCCAAAATTTTGAATATGTGTTTGTCTCACGATGAGCTACTGGACGCCTCCACAAGAAAGTGGACACTATTCTGTGAATTCTGTATTTTACACGTCGTTCTAAGCGCTCGGCGGTCATTCTAAGCTGCCTTGCGGGTTAGGTCTCAGGCCAAAGGCTAAGGGTGGGGTAACCCTGACAGAAACCCTACGTCAGCGGATGACACAAGGGCGAACCACTTAATACTTGTGGTTTCTGCGGCCAACCGCGCTCGGTACGGAGTGGCGACCCCCGAGCTACTAGCCTATAGTCCCTTATGGAATGGAGATGCAAATGACAATGAACAGAGATAGGAGCGCAGCAGCTGAGTCCCCCAGGGATGTTCGATCCTCTGATGCTACTGCGGAAGGGGCAATATCGCATGGAAACGGCGCGGAGCAGCATGACGAGCTTGGTCCAAAGCCTTCGGGAAAATCGGGGTCTGATGAACAGTGCACGACCGGTGGACTGCCAGCTGGTGGACTGCCGCTGGTGGAGGCCAGCGGAGACGAAATCTAAATGTGGCTACGTAGAATGAGCAGAACTCTACATAGCTTTAGAAATCCACGCCTTTCTCCGTCTTCCACTTCACCTTCGATCGTCGCCAACACTAGGCTGTCGGGTCTCCGCTTCCAATGCGCGTACTTTGCCCATTTCCTCCGCTTGATAGTCTCCAGCAGTCCATTGTTTTCTGGCACTTCCACTTTGTCTCGCACCCATTCGTTTGTTTTCCGCTGACACCAGCTGATCCTTAGGAGTCTCCAGCAGGTCAACATCTCGAATGCATTGATTCTCCTTTCGTCCACTTTTCTCAATGTCCAACTCTCTGCTCGTACGACGCGATACTCTATATCAAGTCCTTCACAAGTTGTTTCTTCAGGCGCAGACTGATGTCTTTACTCTTCCACGCATCCACAAGCTGGTAGGTGGCGTTTCTAGTTATGGCCAAACGTACTCTAATGTCTTGCTCACTGGTGCCTTTCGTCGTTACAATGGATCCCAAGTACATGAACTGCTGCACGCAGTTTATTGCTGTGCTCCCAACTGCAGGTGATTGTTGTACTTGTTGTTCAGAGATTACCATTGAAACAGTCTTTGAGGTATTGATTTCCAGCTCGAATCTATCGCTATGCTTCTTCAGCAGCTGTGATCCCAACTGGATCCGACTGCTCGCCAGTAAAGCTGTGTCATCAGCGTATCTGAGGTTCCACAGCGCACGTCCTCCAACTATTATACCTGTGGGTTCAGTCAGTTCGTCCTTCACTCTTCGCGAGATGTCTTCTCCGCACGTGAGAAAAAGGAGCGGAGACAGAGGGCAGCCTTGTCTTACTCCTCGTTGGAATCTGAATTTCTCCGTGTGGTCTTGACCCACCCGTATCATGCCTTGTGCGTTATCGTAGAGGGATTTCAGGAGCCAAAGTGAATGCGTTGGGACGCCAAATTCATGCATTGACTACCAAAGGGCCTGATGGTCGACCAAATCAAATACCTTCGCATAATCCACAAACATCACCCGCACTTCTTTCTCTTGCCTTTTCTGTGTTTTCTCGATGACGTTCCTCAACGCACGTATGGCATCGGTAGTGCCTTTGTCAGAAATGAAGCCGAATAGTTCTTCTGCCATTACAGGGTTCAGATAATGGGCCAAGCGGCTGCGCATAATTTGCATCATAATTTTTCCTGCGTGTGAAATCAAGCTAATGGTTCTGTGTTTGGCACAATCTTGCGTACCACGCACCTTCGGTATTGTCACTAGCTCGGACATTGTCCAATCCTCCGGCCATATCCCACAATGCCAAACGTTATCAATAATAACTTTAAGCGCCTTAGCCACGGTGTCGCCGCCTGCCTTCAACATTTCCGATGTCACTCCATCAAGACCTGCCGCCTTGTGCCGCTTTAATTTCTTTTTTGCTACTCTTATCTCGTCCATCATCACTTCTGGCTCGTACTCATCAGGTGTTGGTACTCGATCTGGTCACTGTGTTCAGATGAAATTCGTGACCTCTTACTAAACAAACCTTTTCCATATTGGTACCATCTGTTTTGTATTTTCTCAAAGTCACAGATCATTTCCCCATCTTCGTCTCTGATTCCCAGCCCAGGACTTGCCGTTCTTCCTCCACCGATTTTCTTTATCAGCTGGAAAACCTTTCTAGAATTTCCTGCCATGTAGGCACCTTCAGCTTTCTTGTATTGATCCGCCATCCACTGCCGTTTGGCACGCTTTTTTTGCCTGTCTACAAAGATGACGACATTCAGAACCCTGAAACTTCATCACTTTTTGATGTCTCCTTTGCTCAATGAGTTGTAGACATTCCGGATTTTCTGCAATCCAGGGCTTTTTTTGCTTTCTGTGCGATTGGGCAATGCTTCTTAGCTGTCGCTTTCATCTCATCGGCCAGCCCAGTCCAAGTAGCAGGCATCCCTTGTATTGCTTCACTCAGGCTCTCTTCATGTGAAACCGCTACCCTTTTGTCCTTCAGCGCTTCCAGCTGCAGACGTTGCCTTTGCTCTCTCTTTGGTCTTGCATTCCATGCTCTGCCGCTCAGATTGGCCCACACCATCTGATGGTCAGAGCCGCAGTCGGCACTGTTCAATGTTCGGCTATTACCACACTCTTTTCTGTCACGTCTAATCGCGATGAAATCAATTTGAGTCCTCGTACTGCCGCTCGGTGACATCCAGGTATAACACAGGCCTTCTCTATGGCGAAAACAAGTATTAACTGCGACGAGCCCATTGTCTACGAGCCAATCCAATAGTAATCGTCCTCTGTCATTTAACTCTCCATATCCAAAAAGTCCACAGGCAGCTGGCGTTGTCTCGCTTCTAACAACTTGCTCACCATGAAACCGACTCCTTTGTGATGGTACTTCCTTGTAATAAAAGACACTTCTATCGGTCTCAACCTTGCCAGAATTTGTCCACCTTACTTACTATGATCCTCAGCCTCATAAATTCTCTTTCAACCTCTTGAAACGGTCTTCGAAGGACGCCCACGCCCGTTGAACGGGCTACGGCATTGAACCTGAACCTCTAAGCGTTCTGGCATGAATCAGCAGAGGACCGAATCGTCGATGCGGTTTGACTGTGCAGTGGTGATGTTTATTGAAATGCGACGGCAAGTTATATGGATGAAATGATGCTTCATTTCTTTTTATCTACGGAACAATTGAAATTTGATGGTGATCCACAGTTTTTAATACAAGTTTGTCAAACCATATTCACGACTACAATTAAAAAGTTAAGGTCCTGCTATTATTGCAAGTCAGAATCCTTTGTTTAATGTCAGTCATCTTCATGTAATTTAAAATGCTGCTAGAGTTGTCAGACCGTATATTATGAAAATATTTCCTGCTTGAATAACAGATTCCATGTAGAATTACCCGAGAGACAAATGTTAGAAAACAGCTTTAAAAATCTTGATAAGGCGGCTTTATGTTCTGCTTAGCTTAATGGAAAAGTGCCTCAAATGTCTACTATGGGAAAATGCATAGAAATCCAATTTGTTTGTACTTGTGGCTTGAATGGGCAACTAACCTTAGTTGCAAGCAAATTTATGAGTCACTAATAGGGCAATTATTCTTTGACATTTTCTTTCTATTAAGGATCATCTTATAAACAGTGATCAGATTTGGATGTCCGTTATGTGAACGTTCCTTGAATAATTTGAGTGTCGTCATTGTATCTAACTAAAGCCATCATTGACATCAAAGAAATTACATTCTTCATAAAAATAACAACATGGCTACGATGAGTGGATAAAATGCGCATCAACAGAATTAATTAACCACCAATGTGCATGTGGAGTTGAAAGCAGCTCCATGTTGCTTGAAACAATGCCTTCTGACTTCACGCTATCAGGGGATGGTGGTGTGCATTGTTTGTGGAAAAGATCACCGCTTGCTGCTTTTATAGGTCCGGTATCAGTTATAGCTCCATCCAAACCACAGCTACATAACTTGTATTATAAACATGACTTACGGTGAGATTTTTGATTCAAACCTTTGAAAGTTTTTAGAATTTTTCAACATAAAATAATAGATAATAAGATAAGCCTTCATTATAATTTTTTTATGATTTTTATGATTTTATAATTTTTTCTCGCTCACAATGTCGCTTGATATACTAGTAACAACATTTGTTTTCCATTGCAATTGATAGCATTTGGAACTTTCCTATCAATAAAACACATCGTCAGCTGAAATATTAAGATGACGTTCAAGAGATACAAAGAGCGCATTTTCATTATGGTCGTGGTGATTCGCTTATTAAATAATGGCAGCTCTATAAATTTGGTGATCATAACTACAATGTAACGTAGCCACATGTGAGGGACTACCGACAAAAAAAACAGATGCTAACATTGGCGAACTTCGAAATTAACACGTAGGTATAGCAGAATAGCTAAGTAAAGAAATTCGTCAACTTCGCATAATAGTGGGCATAATAAATACGAACGAATGGAATACATTTAAATATATTACAGAAGCAGTACAAATAAGTAACACGAAAGAAAATATAAAGACACAAAGACTCGTTAACAATTGAAGGCATCCAAGGTTGGGCTTCTATAAAGTAGCATGGTAGCATTGCCGCGTTGTAGCGAAACAGAGTTTCTGGAAAATCGAGTCGATCGCTTTGCCATGCTGCTCTCCATGCCGATGGGCCCATCTGCCACCTATCAATGGTGAATTTGAGATGGTGATGTCGCCAGGGCGGTGATGTGAACCGGGGATGAATGGCCAGTCTCGAGGGTGGGGGAGAAATAAATCATAAATTGTGATATATTAAAATCAAGTCGCCATAATTGAAAAATTATGGCTTTGTATATGACGGAAGTATGAGAAATGATTTGAACAATAATCGCTTCATGGGATGGTGGAGTCTTGGTTCTTTTTCAGTGGAAGTGCTGGAACATATACCACATTAAAGAACAACAACATCATTTTTCATTCCTGTGATGATAACATTGTTATAAACTTTTGATGTCGTTGTGCTATAATCATTTTATCAAAGAGTTTGAAGATACTACAAGCGGCCCTTGCAGTAAACTGCGACATGTTTCAGGTGTACGAGCAAGTTTACATGAACTCTTGCAATCTTCGTATTCGTAATTGCATGTAACTAATTGTGTGAATGTTTTCACGAAATGCACATGCATTGTACAAATTTTGTCTACAAACAACGAAAATGGTGATGATATAGCTGCATTTGCTAAATAATTATGAGAACAAAGAGTTAAATCTTATAGGACTATCCCCGGAGTAGCCAAAATCTGAAAGAATTGGGACATTATCGTTTGTACTTGCTGTAAGATGATCGACATTTGCCTTTTACAGCGACTTTTGAATCACTCAGCATAAGCAAAGAAAGTCTCACAACTTAAGAATTCGTTTTAGATAGAAATTGTTGTCTCAAGATGATGTAAGAAGGCAGCAAATTCGTATGCACTTTGTAGAACGTGCACATGCAATTTTGTAGAAACGTTCATGTAGTAGTTGCAAACGAACATAATTCACACATCTACAGCTTTTCACATGAATACATCCTGTATAATTCAAGCGAGCTGAAAAGTAATTAAGTGAGTCAATGACTATCAGAAGGTTAGCGATTATAAAATCTCTAATCTTGCGATTGTATCGCTATACAATGATCAGCACGATTCCAATCAAAATCAGGTGGATACGGCAGTTTACAGTCAGAGTAGCTGAAAGGATCATGTTTGTCAGAATTTGTTCAAACTTTTTTTGACAGTGATAACGTTTCATTCGTTTTTTGAACGAGGTTAAGAGCATTACTCTCACACAAACTGTTTTTGAAAATATCTACGCAGAACAAAATCTTTCAAAGCTCTCATACATTTACTGATTGCTGTAGCATGATAATGAATGTAGAAACGCAAAATATTTCATTGTGGTAGAAAATTCAGATTTTATCAATTTAAGAAAACGAGCAACGGTATCAATTCAAATCTATAACTTACTATTCGATTCAAGTGAGCATCATTGATGGGCATGTAGAAAATCAAAATTAAAATTAGCAAATGGCATAGTTGAGCCTGTAAATAATGATCAACGAGTTTGACCGAAGAGAGCGAGAGATGAAGAATTTACGCAGCAGTTTAATAATCCAACCAAAGCATAGAAATTGATAGCAGTAAAATCATAGAGCAAATACAAGGTGTTTCAAAAGTAGGCTAACAGTTGATTTTGCCCTAGGAAATCTATGTTGACCGTTCTATTGGCGATTTACACCTGAATCAGTCGATGGATATCCATGATCAGTCCAACATGAGCCATAGACTTCGAAGTAATTGCTACTATCATTTAGAAGTCTATGCAGTAGCATTCCATTGGCAAAGGAATTTTGAAATCTATCATGGACAAGATATAGCACCAATCTGACATTATGTACATGGATATGTTCAATTAATTTGATTTGAATCAAACACTGTTAGTTTGACTTGAAGTGAATTAAACAAGCTTGAAGCTTTTTTGAATTTGCTGCTTCTGTCATGTCAGGTCATCTAAAAGATGATCAGAGAAAATGGATTTTGAAATCCTTTTGGAAAAACAAGAATGCTGAAAAGGTGCGAATGGAATGGAGAGATGCCTTTCACAGCAATCCTCCATCAAGATTTGCTATTTATCGCATTCGAGATAAATTTGAAAAGACCGGTTCGGTAGAGAATGCACCGAAGTCAGGACGCCCTCGATCAGTTTCAATAACATCAAACGAGGAGCTAGTGGCCCAAACATTTGTTCAAAGTCCGAAGAAGTCAACAAGAAGAGCCTCATTGGAGTTGGACATTTCTCTAAGCTCTACTTGGAGACTGATGAGGAAAGTTGAGTTGAAACTATACCGACCCAGACTGTTGCAGCACCTTCCGGATGATGCTGAACGACGCTTGCAGTTTGCTGTGCTCATGTTGTCGGAAATTCGGGAGAACCCAGATTTGCTTGACAAGATAGTTTGGTCTGACGAAGCCAGTTTCAAACTATCAGGTCACGTAAATAGACATAACTGTGTCTACTGGTTCCCTGAAAATCCGCACATGGTATCAACAAATGAGCTGAACCAGCCTGGCTTAACCGTCTGGGCCGGTATGTCAAGCAACGGTGTGATTGGGCCAGTATTTTTTGAAAGAACTGTGACGGCTGAGGTGTACCTTCAAATGCTCCAATCCTTTGCGATTCCTGAGATGCAGTCATTGAACAACTTCAATGAGCTGTACTTTCAGCAGGATGGTGCACCAGCGCATTTTTAAGTGAGTGTCAGAAGCTATCTGAATGACACTTTTCCAGGAAAGTGGATCGGGAGATGTGGTAGCATGCTTTGGCCTCCTCGCTCTCCCGATCTAACTCCGATGGACTTTTTCTTTTGGGGCGTTGTAAAGGAGAAAGTGTACGGACGAAAACCTCACACACTTTCTCAACTCCGCTCCTACATCACAGATGCCTGTCAAGAGATCAGTGATGACAGGAACATATGCAGAACTGTGTGCCACAGTGTGGCCGAAAGACTACAAGAATGTGCCGATGTCCATGGTGGACATTTTGAGCATTTGCGTTCGTGAATTTTTGCAACTTTAAGTTGATTAATTTTTTGATATGTTGAATAGGCCTTGGTTATTCATTTGTTCATTTTTTTGTTAGGAAACCAAGCAAACAAAATGGTAGTTGTTTTAATGTTAATACCTTTATTAATTTCAGCCTCCTCTAGGCCATCGTCAGAAGCTTCTCCGCATATATTAAATCACCAATGTGTATACACCAATGTGGATATATAATTGGTAAATTGTCAAATTTAATATTCAGTTTTCCAGCTTTTACTGTACCCATTGGTTATAGATTAAATGTAATTCCACAAACATTAATATATTTCCCTATTACAAGAAAAACTATTAACAACATTAACATTAGAATCACTGATGAAAAAGGACAAGAAATAAATTTTGGAGGTGAAGAGATTATGATAGATCTTTTGGTTCGGGAGGTATAAACTCCCACGCGAAGCTAGAGAAGTTTAATTTTCTTCTTCTTCTTTAGAAACAAAAAAAATAAAAATAAAATTTTTTTATTAAAAAATGAGTGAAGTACTACCATTAAATAAAAAAAAACTCAAATTTAATCATCATCCAAATTTATCTAATAAAGTTTTGTCAGTTATTTGTGGAAGATCAGGATTTCGAAAAACGTATCTATTATTTAAAATTTTAACGACTCCAAATTTTTTGGATTATAACAATCTTATAATTTATACAACAACAGCAGAACAACCCGTCTATCAATTTTTAAAATATGGATTTGAAAATAATCTTAAAAAAACAGCAATTGCTTCATTATTCAAAGAATATGAAAAATCTGAAGATGAAGAAGAAATAAGTTCGTGGTGTGAAGAAGCAGCAAAAAATAATCAGTTAGTTGAAACCAATAAAAATAAGCATATAAAGATACAATTAATAGATGATAGTGGTAATATGCAAGATCCTAGTAAACTAGATAAAACAATGAAACATTGTGTAATTTTTGATGATTGTGTTAATGATAGAAATCAGTCAGTTCAGAGAAATTATTTCACAAGAGGTAGACATAATAACTGTAGTGTTTTTTATTTAACACAAAGTATGTATTCATTAGACGGAAGTGTTATTAGAAAGAATGCAAATATATTTATACTATTTGAAATAAATGCAAGAAACTTAAGTGATTTGTTAAGAGATTTATGCGTAAGAAATAAAGATGAATTTAAACAATCGTGTAACAATGCTTGGTCAAAAGATTATGGCTTCATTACAATTAATATTGATAAAAAAATTCATGATAGAGTTATAGAAGATTTGTTTACTGAGTAATAAAAAATATACAAATATAGTGTTACAATATTTTTTCTTATTTTATGTATATATCAAATTTGTCTATCTTAGAAATTAGAAAATTAAAAAGGTGAAGTAGTTATTCCATCAGGTAAAATTTTTCTTTTATCATCAAATGGATCTAATGCTAATTTATGTTCTTCTTTGAAATACATTTTATGTTTCTTTGAATTAAGTCTATAATTACATGCTGTTTTTATTTCATTATTAAATAATGCATTTTTATAATCTTGAAATGTTATTTGATTACCCACTGATGCCTTTGAAATTCCTTTTAATGTTTTATGTGTTTTAATATTATTAGTTGTATTATAACAGTAACATTTAGATTTTAAAAATATAGCTTCTGTTATGAAATCTTCATTTCCTTCTAGTTCATCTTTTACTTTACATAAATCAGAAGGATGAATGATATCTTTTATTTTATTAATTTCTTTATCAAGTGAAGAATTATACGGTATTGTTAATTCTAAGAAAACAGAATCGGTATCTGTAAAGTGTAATTTATAGTTTTTGCCATAAGCAGGTGCTAAATAATCATATATAAATCTATACATAAATAGTTTAGCTAATTCTAATATAGTGAATCCAATAAAATTAAACTTATCATGTTTTACGCTAATTCGACGTAAATGTACAGCACATAGTTCATCACTAAATCTAGTAGTTCTTTTATATGTAGGTTTCCTTGTTAAATTTTGAAACCTATCTTTATCATAAACTATTTCAATATTTTGTCTATTACGAACATTTTCTAAAGTCTTACCGTAAAATGCATTATTCATTAATTTGAAGAACACGTTTCCAAATTCATCTTTATTTCTTTTAGCTATTTTACGTTTTTCAATATTGAACTCTATATAATTTTTTAACCACCTAGATTTTTGATAAAATAGTTTCCGGTGAATTTTTGTGAGAATCATTCCATGATCTAAATACCAATCTAGCATTCTTCCTTCAACAACATACTTTCCTTTATTACTTTGTGTTAAATAAGTTTTTTTGTTGGTCTGTATTTTTTAGGAATTAAAGATTTTTGATAATCTGAAAAATCTTCTATATTAGGAATTTTGTTTTCGGGAGAGAAAGGAAAATATTTTGTTTTATCTTTTATTTCATCAGGATATACTAAATCAACTTCATATATATAACCATGATTATAATTTCCATCATATGTTTTTTGATAATCTAGAACGGGTGAAGCCCTAGTAGACATCTCTGATGTCGTACGAATATTACACCATACCATCTCACCTGTTGGTAAATCTTGTATTATGCAAGAAGAATATAAGCTATTAAAATCATAATATAACAAATAGTTTTCTCTCATGATTTCATCAACTGCTGCTTGACTATCTTCATTTGATATAAGTCCTTCTATATTTTGATTAAACAATTTTATAAACTGATCACTTTCTTCTGGAGATAAAGGTTTCATTATTCCATAATCATCAGGATTTACTTTTTTATTGTAACACTGTACATAACGATTACCTAAAACTGATGAAACTCCACCTCTAATTCCAGATTCAAAAAATAATAATTTATCATATGTATTTTCTTTATAATGTTTAAGTTTAACGGACTTTGTTCTAGAGCCATCGGCTTGAACACCAGTATGTTTTAATCCTGCTAGCCATGTTAAACCTGGTGTAGAATAACAATAACATGTATCTATTCCGTAATATTCTAAACACATATCACGAAAGTTTTCGAAAAGATCAGCTAGTATTAATACATCTATCTGAAGATATTTCATTGTATAATCATACATTGTTTTACAATTTAACTCTCTCCAATTCTTTTCAGCTTCTGCATAGTCTTCGTCAGATAATTGTGATTGTTTTAATGTTGATTTAAATTTATTTATTGGAGGAAGTTGTTTTTCTTCCATAATTTTATTCACAGAATTAAAATCAGTCTTCGACTGTGAACCACAGGTTTTATCTCCAGTTATATCAGTCTTCGACTGTGAGCCACAGGCTATATACTCATACGGAAATATTCCTTTTAAAGGTTTTAAATTATATTTATTTAATATTTTACATTGTTCAAATTTCAAAGTTTTTCCCATTACATCTAATGAATAAGGAGTAAAAAATCTAAATGCATCTAAAATTCTAATACAACCTAATTGCATTGAAAAATATTCTTCTTCTGTTTTACATAGTACATTTATTTGTTGTTGTTGTAATTTTTCAGATGAAAATAAATCTTTCATTACTAGATAGAAATCATATTTAGAACCATTATAGAAATATAGAGGAACAAAGTTATATTTAAATTTATTAGCATTAACCCTCCAGGCGGTGGGGGGGCATATTTATGCCCCCCTTTGTATTTTTTGATCTAATTCATGAAATATGAAACGTATGATTCTGAAATTTTCAGTAGCTTATTTTTTGCGTATTTTTGACAATTTCCTGTAAAATTATTAAAATTGGATCACAGAAACGACCTTTACATGACCTTTATTGAAAAGTACTTTCGAAATTTTATCAAATCAGTGAAATTCTTCAGAAATTTTGTCTATGAATGAATTGCTATTGCTTGGAATCACTCATTACGTATAGAATAACTTATTTGACTATAAATAACTTTATGCTTATCACGGTTTACCAATTCAAATTTGAAAATAAGCTGCATATACTACTTACAATGATATTGTAAGTACTTTATAGAGTAATATTAGTTTTTACATCTTTTTCATTACTGTTATGTATTGAAAATATATTCACATGTATATGTTATGTATTTTCTACATGTAGGCAATGTATTTTCTACATGTAGGCATGTACATGTACTATTTGAACATAAATATATGGAATACTGTTTTCAAAATTTGTAGAAAAAATGAGTTCTAAACACTATAAAAGATTTTCTAAACACCTTGGCAGTAGAGGCAATAAGTCTGCGTATCACGTTCAATCGCCTTCCCACTGCATCCTTTCATCACTTACAAACACGCCGAAGGCGCTATTGCGTGACTAATTTGACTGCATTGGAATCGGTAACAGTTTTCTTCATAATCAGCTGTAACCAAATTTGATCAACTTGAGTTGTATTCAACAATGAAAAACATTTGTTTAAATCAAATATGCTTCTATGACATTAACAAAAAGCTCTTTTGATAAGAGTGATAAATGTTTCAATATTTTTAGAGTCCTCTCTGTTGATTATCTCAAAAAAAACTATATATATAATTTTATTTGATAATAACTAAACAAATAAATTTTCAAAATTTAAAATGCTATTTATGCATATATTCAAATTTTAAAGATATGCGAACATCACCATTGTATTCAGAGAACTTGAAACATGTTTGAGTCAATTTTTGCGATAATCTGATGATAAAATTTCGCTAAAAACATAAAAAATACATTTTTCTGAAAAAAAACGCATTTTCAAATTTTGAAATGCTATTTATAGCATGAAGACAGTCAAATTAAGTAATGCAAATGGCACCACTGAATTCAGCATGTCCGAAATGTGTAAGGGCCAGCATTTCATAAAATTCGCACACTTAGTTTAGGATATCCTGGGGGGGGGCATAAATATGCCCCCCCCACCGCCTGGAAGGTGGTTGAAGGGCCCACCGCCTGGAGGGTTAAGATTACAAGAATTATGTGCTGCACCTCTATATAATCCATTTAGATGATCATGATCTTTTACCTTATCAATATATCTACCTCTGCCATTTTTATAATTTTTTGCAAATTCTTTTCCACAGTAATAACAATTTGTTTCATTAACAAAATTTAATTTTTCTTTTTCTGTTAATGGCATCATTGGTATATTTGTTTCAAGCAATTGTGAAAAATAATTTTGTAATTCTTCTACTTTCTTTGTAAACATTTCTGAACTATCTTCACCATAGTATTGAAAATATTCTGATTTAAATAATTCAGGATAATTTGAATGAATGTACATTCCCCAACATAATGGTTTTTGTTCAAATAAATATTTTTCTTTACTTTGTTCAGCTACACTTTTTTCATAATTAAAAACCGAAGGTTCTAGGGCTTGGCCCGTACATTTATCAGAATTATCATTTTCAGAATCGGGCGAAGCCCTGGAACTTTCCGTTCGATTTTGTGTCATATTAACATTATATGCTTCAAAATCACAATAAATAGTAAAGGGTACTTTATTTTTAAAATACCACTTATTATATTCTAAATAATCATCTTTTGGAAATGTGTTTCTGACTGCTTCATTTTGTTGACAATTCTCCAAATGTCTATTCATTTCTTCTTTAGTTCTAAAGCTCGTCATACATTGGAGACAAGGAAAATTAGCATTATCTGAAGTTTTTGTAAATATAGAAATATCTTTACACAATATAAAATGACCCTGATAATATAAAATATTCGCTTGTGCTGGTTGTTTTGACTGTTCTAGTTTTTCAAATTTATCTTGATATATTTCATGTGTTTCATCAATTTCTTTTGTAAGATTAAATGTATTTCGATGAAAATTTTGATTTAATATTTGTAACTGATAACTATATTCTTTATCATATTGTTCTTTATATTGTTGTAGACATTTTTTTAAAGATTCATTTATTTTTTGATTGGTTTCATTTTCTTCATTATTTAATTCTTTATTGTCTTCATTTAATTTTTGAATCGTTTCTATCTTATTTTGATATTTATGGCCATATTCTTGTACTAATATTTTTGTTTGTTGTTGATAATCTGTTTTACATTTTTGTAAACTTTCATTTAAATTTTGTAATTTTTGTTGATATTCTAAAGATAAAGATAAAGAATCGGAATCATAATCATAATTATAATTACGTCCTTTATAATTATTATGATTAATCATTATTGGTGATAGTGTTTTAACAGTTTGAGATTTTTCAGTACATATTATATTTCCTTGGTAAAAAATATTATGATGCATGTAATTTCCTCTATCATTATATACTATTTCTGATTGACATAAATTTTTATTATTCAAATAAAATTTTTTTGAATCTGAGTAAAGTGGAGTAATTTTACCAATAGAAACATAATTCACATTTAATTCAAAAACATTTACTTCAATTAAATTTTTATTCTTTTTATGAAACTTTATTAACCTATTATAATCATATGGAAATTCATGTAAACCATCAGAGAGATCAAATTCCTTTATATATTCTTCTTTATTGTAATGACTTAGTCTTTCTTTGTGATATTCTGCAGGATGTAAATGTGCTATAATACTCCACAGAAAACAACAATCATCTTCATTTTTTATGTTGATTATTTGTGGTGAACTGAAAGGCAAAGGAACATAACTACCACCAGTATTATTTTTATATTTATCAATTACTATTTTCTTAGATAGTATTTTAACAAATCTCCAACCAGATTCACGTAACTGGGCTTCAATTATACAATTTTCTAATTTAAGTATCATCGATTCAAATATGGGTTGTATATCATTTACATTATGAATTTCTTGTGAATTTGTAAAATGTCCTTGTATTATTTCTTCAGGAATTCCATCAGGTCCATTTTTTGTATAAAGTACTTCTACATTCATATAACATTTGAAAGATTTCTTAAATATTTTATAAAAGTTTGTTAATACACTATAAAAAAATTCATCGGTTTCATTATGTTCAACGGGCGAAGCCCTAGAACCTTCGGTTCGCACAGATTTATTAAATAAATATTTTATATCTGTTACCGCTTCATCTGTTTTTTTAATTTCGTTTAATTCATCTATTTCGTTAAATTCATCAGTATCGCTAAATAAATATCTTCCATCTGGTACATGTTCATCTTCACTATTAAAAACTTTTTTATATTCCGAATGTGAATAATCATCAAACATTTTTTTAACTTTTATATCAGTAGGTAATGTTTCTAGATAGTTTATATAATTATTTAATTTTAATATATTTCCTTCATCAACTCGATCTACATTTTGTAAATGCAATTTACTATTTAAATGAGATTGATAACTTCTTTTTGTTTGCAACTTTTTTTTACATAAGTTACAATAAAACTTGGTATTTTCCATTTTTTTATTTTTTTAGAGAAAATTTAAGAAAAAATTGTGTTTTAATTTTAGATATTAACATTCTAATATCAAGGTCTTGAGAGTTATTTTATATTATTATATATTTCACGTTCCTAAGTTATTTTATTTTCTTTATCATATTAAGTTTCATCATATAATGTTTTATCAAAAGATAATTTAAATTTATTTTCACTAACTATTGATTCTTCATCATCATAAATTGATTCTTCATCATCATCATAAACTACACTTTTTGGGATAGGACACCATTCTCTTATTGGAATATCTAACTCTAAATTACATTTTTTTATCTGATAGTAATATAATAGAGAAAAATATTGGTCTTTGATCTCTTTCGGAAAATTTAATAACACCACCATAATCTGAATCACTTTTAGTTTTTATTAAAGATGATAAAATTTTAAATTGATTATATGTAAATCCTAATTTAAATTTTGTAGACCCGACACATAGTTGTCTAACAGTATCTTCAACTATACCATCATTATTATTTTCAATTGTAAGAAAATGAAATTTAGATAAATTTTTATAATTACTAATATTTTTATAATCTTTTTTACCATTTACACCTTTTTCAGATGTTTCAGAATCATCATTTATATTATCAGTTTCTTCAATATGATTCAGAGGTTTATTATGATTATGATTATGGTCATTGTTAATAGTATAAGGTGTAGTCTACATATAAATTTTCTCTTGTTGAGCTAAACCATTTATATAAGATTTTAACAAATTAATATTTAAGTTTGAATATAATCCTATATAAGTATCATCATCATATCTTTGCGGCATTTCTAATGTTTCTTGTTTATAAATAGAATCTCTATAATAAACTTGACATAATAATTCTTCATTATGTTTTTTACTCTCTATATGAATATTATATTGATTTTGTTCATCAACAAATAATCTAATTTTTTCCTTTGAAAAAGATTTTAATTTTTTAACTAATTCTTTAATATTGATATAATTAATAATTTTATTTTCTATCCATTCAGTATTACTAATTGGCAACACTGCTCTAATAAAACCGAAAACATTATTATGACCTATTATAACCATATTTTCTTTATTTAATTCAACATAAGCTACATCATTATATTTACTTACAATCTCCATAAATTTAATAAATGGATCCCCCGGAAATAAACAATAGTTAGTTTCTATAGAAGGTAAACCTTTAGTCTGTTCTCTAAATATTTCGGCTTGTAATTGAAATAAAATATTAACATCTATACATGGATTATTATTATTATTATCAAAACATTTATTTTCAAATCCCGTTGATCTCGTCGAATAAGAAGAACAGGATGATGCGGACGAATATAATTTTTTTAAATTTGGTTTTTCCATTTTTTTATTTTTATTAGAAAAAATTTTATTTTTTGATTGTTAAAAAATGATGTTGCCAAATGTTGGTGGAGGTGCATATATCCCGAATAATCGTGAATTAGAAATAGAGATAGAAAATTATATCATGAAAACTGGAGACGTTTTATCTGGTCCATTGCATCTTTCTATTATTCCGCAACAAAATACAGAGTTAACAAATAAACAATATGTTGATACACAAATCAATGACTTAAAAGAAAAATATATAAACAATGTTTTGGTTCCACTGATGAATGAATTAAAGTTGCTAAAACTTAATGACAAATCATTAAACGAAAAATTATTAAAACTTGATAAAAAGGATAGAGAGCTAGAAGTAGATATAGCAAAACTTTTTAAAAAGATTTCTGAACAATCAAAAATTTTAATATTACTTTCTATAAATTTAAAATCTGCAGTCATTAAAAATAAACATCAGATAAAAATGTTAAAAGAACAATTAGAAGATGAAATAGAAAATCTACCTGAAAGAATTAAAAGAAATTTAAAACAGTTACAAGCTACATTCCAAAAAAGTGTTGATGAATTGAGTTCTAAAATTACTCAACAAATGAAAAAGATGAATAGAATAATAAATGAAGTAAACTCACTTAATCAAAAAGTTGATAAAATGAAAACTCTTAAAATCAATTTAGAAAATGAATTAAAGAAAAATTTACAAGAAAACTCTAAAGAAAATAAAGAACAGTTAGATGCTGTTAAAAGACAATTAGATGTTCTTAAAATTAAGTTAAATGCACTTAAAACGGCATTGAAGATTAATCAGCAGAAAATGCAAGTTAATAGAAAAGAAATTAAAGTACATCACACGCTACTTGACGCAATAGATAAAGTTCAACAGTCAATTAATAAAGTTATCTCGAAGTTGATGTCCATTCACAAACGTAAATCTTAACACGTAGATATTTTTCCCAAAAGTCAAATTTAATCCTAAAAAATGCCTATAATTTATAAACACAATCTTAAACATTTTGCTTCAAATCAAAAAATTGCTCATGAACCATCTATGAAATCTGTTTACCATTATGACAGTGTAGAAACAGTCGGAACACAAAAGTTCCTAGGCACCGCAGGTGCCGTCCAAAAAGAAGGGGCTGGCATCTTTTCTGGTATTGGTAGTATCGTTAACTTAATTAAAAATAATAAAGATTTGATTACATCTACTGCAAAAGGAGCAGCTGCTATAGGTAGTACAGCTAGTGCAATATCAAATGCTGTTAAGTCTCAAAACGAATTAAAACAACTAGAAGCTATTCGTAAACTTAGGAGTGATTCTGAAGAACTAAAATATTTAAAAAAACTTTCAGAGGAAACAAAAAATAAAATTGCTAACATAGCTGTAGGGGGTGAAACCTTGAGGAGCGGAGCTCCGTCTGATAGTAAACATAAGAAGAAATCAGGCGTAGCCATAAAACGTTCAATTGAAGAAATGAGAGGCAATGGTCTAGCAAAATTCTAAAATATATTTTTTAGTAAAATTTTTTTAGTAAAATTTTTTAGTAAAATTTTTTAGTAAAATTTTTTTATTAAAATTTTTTTATTAAAATTTTTTTATTAAAATTTTTTTATTAAAATTTTTTTATTAAATTTTTTTTTGTAAAATTTTTAGAAAAATTTTTTTAGCAAAAATTTTTTTAGTAAAATTTTTTTGGTGAAATGCAAAAATTACATTTTAGTAAAAATTTTTTTGTGTGTGAGAAAAAACAAAAAGTCAAATTATTTTTTATAAAAATGTCTTCGCTTATCGAAAATAAATTTAGATTAGACGATCCTCCGTTCGTCAGTTATAATCAAAAAAAGAATGACTATATAAGAATTGCTATGAATCCCGGATCTTCCAGTAGACTAAATACTGGAGGAGATTTAATTTTTGAAGTTGATAATCAGCAAAGTTATTTATATCTACCTGATTCATTTTTACACTGTGAATATTCCTTACATAGTGATGCTAATTTTACAACACCATTACCAGATACCGATAATATTGCACTAGAGAATAATTTTTTTCCAAGATTATTTACACAAATGCGTTTAGATGTTGCAACTCAAAATATAGAAACAATAAGTGATTCTCCAGGTGTAATTGATACAATGCTTAGATTTGTAACAATTGGTGAAAATAATAAAAAGTATGAAATCGAAGGTTGGTTTCCTGATACAAATGATGGTATAATTGTTGATGATTTAACTCACGCTGGAACAGATGCAGCAGGAATTGCGAAAGATGTAGAAAATATTGCAAAACATTTAAATAAAACAAATAATGATGCATATAAAGAAAGACGTGAATTTAACAAGAAAACTAAACAGACAGTAAATTGGTCATTGTCTCCATTATTCGGATATTTAGATTATGATAAAATATCATATCAATTAAAATTTAAATTAATAATTCATCGTACAGCAAATAATGAATTAATCGTTTTTGGTGAGACTGGAAAAAAAGCATATTTAAAAATTGATAGACTACAATGGCGGATTAAGCATATTACTCCTAGTTTAGAGATTGAAACAGCTATTGCAAAAAGATTAAATACTAACAAACCAATTCCAGTTAATTTTCTAAAGCGTACTGCTAGTTCAGCAACTTTTTCCGAACAAAGATTTAACTGGCATTTTACTAGAACTGCGAATACTCCAAGATATTTATTACTAACATTTCAAAGAAATAATTCTCTAAGTTTTGATAAGAACAATAATCTCTTCCATATTAATACAATTCGAAGTTTACAAGTTTCATTAAATCAAACCCGATATCCAATTGATCCATTGAGATTCGATGATACCAATAATCAATTTATGGAAGGATATGATTCTTATCGAAATCTTTGTATAGAATTTGGAGTTGAACCACAATTAACTCCTGGAGATTGGAGACATTTATATCCTGTTTTCTGCTTCGATTTAAGTGCACAATCTGAAGATATTATCAAGACTGGTTGTGATGTAACAATTAATATTGAAAAGAAAGATTCCACAACTTCATTGATGGCTTATGGTTTATTGCTAGAAGATGTAAAATATTCTATTGAAATTCTTAATGGAAAGATGGCTAGGATAGGTTAAAGCCCAAGACTTCGTCGATTAATTAATTTTTTTTCATAACTTAAAATTTTGATAACTAGAATAGATTAAAAATTTTTCATAACTTAAAATTTCTTCATAACTAGAATAGATTAAAAAAATTCTTAACTTAAAATTTTTCATAACTAGAATAGATTAAAAAAATTCTTAACTTAAAATTTTTTTATTAAAAATGTCGCAAGCGAAAAGTAATAATAATAAAACTGTTGAATTAAAATTTCGTAATATTGTTGACAAAAATACCCCTAAAACTATTACGATTAACAAAAAAAGGTATTACATAAGTAAACCAATGATAGAGAATATTCAATTACAAGAAGAAAAGAATGGCGGGATTCTCCCATTAATTCCCCTAATAATAGGTGGCATAGCAGCAGCAGCAGGAAGTGTTGCAGGTGGGACAGCTGGTATTGTCCAAGCAGTAAATAAAAATAAATCAGAGAAGGCAGCATTAGAAGAACAAAAACGACATAATAGAGAGTTAGAGAAAGTTGCTAGGGGTGAAGGAGTAGTTGATAATTTTATTAGTAAACTAAATTTAGTTGATGAAGGAAAACGAGTTCTTAAAAATATTCTCCACAATGTTGATGATTTAATTGAAATTAAAGAAACTAAAGATGGTTCTGGAATATATCTAAGTCCTAGTATGATTCGGTAATAACCTCAGGACCTTTGGTCCGATCGGCTAAAGCCTCTGAACAAGGTTCTATTCGGTAAAACTTTTATTTTATCTTTTAAAATGAATTCTACAAATTCCAAAAATTTAATTAAATTAAAAATTTCTAATTTAGATTTATTGAATTATCTCTTAAAAGTACATAAAACCTCAAAATGTCAGCATATTGGAGGTGACATACAAAAAGCATTAGAAAACTTTCCTGGATTTATTTGGAGTAAATATTCGAAAGAAAAACATCTTCCTGGTCATTCATATACCGGCCCAGGAACTCGATTAGATATAAAACTAGATGAGAATAATAATCCGAAACCAGGTGAAGAACCGATAAATAGAGTAGATGCCGCAGCTTACAGGCATGATTTAGCTTATCGAAATCATGATCTAAGTTCTCGTCATGCAGCTGATAAGAAGATGATTCAAGAATTAGATAGTATTCAGAATCCTACATTTAGAGAAAAAATTGAAAGAATGTTTGTTAAGAAAGCTTTACAAGCTAAAATATTATTCGGTCAGGGGATAGATGAACTGACAGCAAAGCTGTCTGAGAGCAACGCTCGAACCTACGCGTCTGAAATTCATAAAGAATACAGAAGGCCTAAATATTTATTGAAAGTAAAAGTATTTAATAAAGATGATATTTGGAGTGCTGATCTTATTCATATGCCGAATGAAAGGGACTACAAATACGCATTGACCGTTATAGATTTATATACACGATATGCTTGGGTAAAGCCTTTAAAAAATAAAAGTGGTCTATCAGTTAAATATGCGTTTGAAGAAATCTTTAAAGAAAGTAATAGAAAGCCAAGGAAATTGTTTGTTGATAAAGGGTCGGAATTTTATAACAGAAACGTTCAGCCACTATTTGAAACTGTTTATTCAACTGAAAATGCTGGGAAGGCCGTAGTGATAGAAAGATTCAATCGGACGTTAAAAAATAAATTATTCAAGAAATTTACTGAGCAAAGAAATCAGAAATGGTTGAAAATATTACCAGGAATTGTAGAAGAGTACAATAATAAAGTTCATTCTGGTATTGAAGAAACTCCAAAGAATGCTTCTGACGACCCTGATTTAATACGAAAGAAAATATTCGAGAATAATTATTCGAATGAGAGTAATCCGAATTTGCAGAAACTTAAGCCGAAATTTAAGATTGGAGATATAGTTAGAATATTTAAGTATAAGAATAAATTTGAAAAAGGCTTTGTTGGTTATTTGACTAAAGAGATATTTGAAGTTTGTAAAATAAACCAAACTTATCCGATTACTTACGAAATCAAAGATTTAGATGATAAAAATATCAGAGGCCGATTTTATCAAAATGAATTACAACGAACTGATTTTTAATTATCATTATTATCATTATTATTGGAACTAACGTTTCGGGAATGAAATTCCTTTGTTAGGCGTAGCCATAGAACCTACGGTTCGTTCAATTCTAACACAACATCAAGAAATGGTACTCCTTTTTGTAATTTAAATAAAACATAAAGACATAATTGACCACAGTAAGTAGTTCCCGGTTTTTGAATTTGAAATGTATTATAAGTTCCATTTTCAAGTAATTTTTTAACTTCGTTTGTAGGTGGAAGACCGTATGAGTCGAACCAATAGTTCTCAGCCTCCGGGCGGTCAAAATAGTAATTATCTCCATTTTTATTAGTCATACCTGCAGACCAATGTACACCTTTTTCATCTGACGTATGAAGATTTGTTATGAAATTTACAGTTTGAACTTTGTTCCGGGAACTGAAGGTTCCTGCTGGCTTATTTTTGATCAATTGTAATTCGACTCTCATTAGAACATGAAAATTCTTTATTCCTAATTGATTTGCAATTTTCTTTAGATCAAAATTTGTAGTTGTTTGCGTTCCATATAATTTAAAAACTCATTTATGTTGTTCATTTTATAATAAAAAATTTCTTAAGGGACCCCTAGAAGTTAGAAGGGAGGGGGTAGTAGAACTACGTTCATATGATATTGAAGGATATATTCTTGCGGTTTCTTCCACTTTTGTTTCTTCCACTTTTAAAGAAATATTATTAGACACATGATATATTTTTAAAACCTGAAAGAAGGATAAAATTCATGAATTTGAAATTCTCAACTTTTATGATTTTCGGTGTCCTGGAACGGTCATGATTATAAGGGGGGTAAAAATTGTAATTCTCAAATTTGAGATTCTTAACTTTTATGATTTTCGGTGTCCTGGAACGGTCATGATTTTGGGAGTAAAAATTGTAATTCTCAAATTTTGAGATTTTGAAAAATTTGAAAAATTGGGTATTTTTCTAAACGCCCAAATTTATGAATTTAGGTCTTCATAACCTGAAAAAGGGTTCAAATTCATGAATTTATGTCGTTTTTGAAAATACCATTTTTTGAAAAAATGGTGCTTTTTGAATGGACTAAATTCATGTATTTAGGTCTTAAAAACCTGAAAAAGGGTTCAAATTCATGAATTTATGTCGTTTTTAAAGATACTATTTTTTTGAATTTTATGGTGTCCTGGAACGGTCTTTTGCCCATTACTGAAGAGGAGACTTAGTCAGGCTGAAGACATCAACAAGGAAATGAAGAGAAGACACGTAGAGGTACACCTGCCAATCTACAGAAACCAAACATTTGACGTGCCTACTGTTACAGATGATTTAAACACCACGCAGGAGTGCTACGAGGGAGGTAAGGTCACCTGCATTCATATCAGTATGGAGGTAGACGGCCGACTGTGTGATTTTTCAGTGAGAAAAGTGAAGAGGAAAATTCCTAGTAAGTTACTCGAACGTCATTGCCTCTCAATCAACTCTAACACCATATTTCTTTCTTACAGAGATCTTCGAGCAAAAGTAGAGAGCAGTCGGAGAACGCTACAAATAGCCTTCATGAGGCTAGTGAATGTCCCAAACAGCCTTTATGAGGCTACCCATAATGAGGCCAGAAAGTGTTTTCACTTTCTGACGGTTCCAAGTCCGTTGAACTCAGAGGATGGGTTGAAATTGATGAAAGGGATGAAAGGATGGTCACTCACACGCCAAACGTATACAGAAATCAAATTTCTATCTTCATTAGTTTGCAATCTCTCTTCACAGATGATTTTAAAACACTCATCTTCAGCGAGCTAAGAATGAATAATCAAAGTCTCCATTAAACTAGAGTTATGAAGTAACTCATACATGTTACTAGACATGAAGGCATCAAATGTTACTCGTGTAAATTGAAATGAACAACTGAAGCATCTTAGGTTCTCATAACCTTCTCACACCTGAGTAACAGGAATTTACAAGCCTGAGTCATGTACATGAATGCGATACTATTCACAGCAGTCATTGCACAGTAATTGGAGTGTTAGAATACATGGTAGGAATTGTGTTGAGACCACTGCAGTAACATTGTAGGAATATCTAAAGTGAAAAGTTGTGTTACATGAAATGAGTGATGCAATATTAGCTCACATTGAAATGAATTGGTAGTGTAACAAACAAGCGATGTGGGATTCAGCATATGTTTGAAGACAAGCGCTGTTAAAGGGTTTTGAGATGATGTGAATTTTATCACATCATGTTCATGGATATAACATAATGAATGTTTCTACTGGTTGAGTGTTTGAGATAGAACACATAACATAGTTGTTGTATGTAAATTAGAATATCATATTCGATGAAAGCAAAGATTGAGATTGCAAAGTTTAATGAATAGGTAGTGTAATTAACTGCTTGAATCAGTGACATAGTTAAAAGAAACAACAATAGCATATCGAGACATAATCATGTAGCATCACGACGTTTGGTTTATTCATGTAAAAGTTAAATAGAAGCAACTTGTTGATGCAGCATGACATCATGAGTTCGAAAGCAGGAATACCATGCTATGACTGGAGCATCCGTTCAAATTGATTGTATGTCAACTGTACATGAAAAGTTATTTCTAAAAGCTTGACATGGACACATTAAGAGTTAAGTCACTGCAAGCCTTTCATATTGATGAGCATGTAGTAACACATGATAGCTGTGTGTGGGTTTCAATAACATATCATGTACATGCTGTGTCGTTTTCTTGTCGTTTCAACAGAGTGGATTGACTTAGTAATAAAATTACAACCATTATTACTGTTTGTAAGGTTAGGAATGATATCAGAATCATTTCAGTGCTTGTAAGATAGGCGAAGTATAAAATAAAGTCAAGACCATTTCACTATTTGTAAAGTCAGAAATAAAGTAGTTGTTTGTAATGTTAGGAATAATGTCATTCACAAATGGTTAAGTTAATAAATCTACTATACACTAACGGTTGACATTTACTTGTGCTATACAAAACCCTAAATCCCTAATCCAACCTTAGCTGGCTCTATCCCCATAGATGATGGACTTCAGCAATTTATAGGTCAAGAATAAATGAAGTGACAAGCACTTCAGTGTTTGTAAGATAGGTAAAGTATAAAATACTGTCACAAGCATTTCACTGTTTGCAAAGTTAGAAATAAAGTTGATGTTTGTAAAGTTTGAAATCATGTTAGAATCCTTTCAGTGTTTGTAAGATAGATAAACTATAAAAAAGTGTCACAAGCATTTCACTGTTTGCAAAATTAGAAATAACGTTGATGTTTGCAAAGTTTGACATCATGTTAGAATCCTTTCAGTGTTTGTAAAGTTAGAGATAATAGGTTTAACAAGCACGTTAGAGAGTTGACTGTACTGAGATCTAAGGATGTGATGGTCACATTAGAATTCAAGTGATTGAATGTCATCTTAATGAAGATAGAAATGTGTTTGTGGCTGCATGTGGTGCAAGGGTGTCCTCCCATTTCATTCCATTTCATCATTTAATCTTCCCCTCTGCATTCCATATCCGAAGATATGTGGCGGGCTTGGGATCGCTTTATATGCATTAGAAGGAAGTTCTTATAAGAACTCATGATGCATTCACAAGGAAATGTGGTGAAACAATGTGCTGTATGTGTGCATGATGATTTTATGAGCTAAAGAACGCCCATCACTCTCTCAATCACTGAAGGAAAAAATGAACGAGTTGAGATGACAGCCATTCGTATGCATGTGTAAAACTCTTACTTCATCATCCGATGTCACAATGACATCTTCACTCGCTTCCACTTCCTCACTTTCCGAGTCCTCACTCCACATCATCTCCTCTCTTCCGACCGTCTCGGCCTCGCTCGTCACCGTCTCGGCCTCACTCCCACCGTCTCGGTCTCACTCGGAGATTCCTGCGGATCCATCATCGGGGATTCGGGTGGAGATATAACGTTCGATTCATCGAACAAGGAATAGTATTTCATAAACTGAAATACTATATCATCACACTCATCGGAGAGAAAAGTTTCGCCCATATAAGTAATTCTATATGAGGTAACTTGTGCAGTCGGCTTCTCGGACATGACTATGATAGTAAAATGCAAGACACTCTGCTTTATATGAAGATGATACAGCTTTTCAAATGTCCGGTTCGCGCAATCAAATCACTCTAAACGTATAGTTGGAGGAAGAAAAGGGAAGTCATGCTTTCATTGACTGCCATCCTCAGAGACTCAACAAACTTAGATGCATTTATCGCGTGAATTTCCCTTCCGGTGCGATAGCAATGAGCTGTGTGGGAATCAGCTAGGTGGGAGGTCTAGGATGATGATACGCTCCTGCATCCTTGCTCGTGGGACAGATGCGATAGATCTCTGTTTAATGTGACAGACGTGTGCCAGAGAGAGAGCGCATACATCTTTGAGTTCTACTCTATCTGCTGATGGGCTAGCGCGACAGACAGGCGACAGAGTGAACTCGTGATTCTTTGTGTGTGCAGGAGGAGAACATCTGTTTCACTGATAGGTTTTATGATAAACATTTTGAATGGCAGCGTTTTGAATATTGCAAGCAATGTTAAATGTCAATCCGTATGTCATTTTTACATCGTCTGCATTCGCACAGAAAATCACTCGATGCAGGTTTCAATGTACACGGCTTCATTTGTCAAGCTCATGAAAAGCAAACTTTGATTCTAGCCTTTAATGCTCATGGTCAGTCCTAATGTTCGCTGTTTCATGCTCATGAAATAATTCCACTGACACAGACTTGATCATTCAATGACATGACATGCTTTGCTGTTTCCTACTAATGAGCCTGTTCATTAGACTTGGTCATTTTGTGAGTTCAATGGTTGAGTCGTTGAACTGCATCTCAGACTTATGCGCTTCTACAGGTCTTTATGTCAGCTTTAAACACGACTGCAATCTATGAAAGTTTTACCAACATAAAGTTGTTGTTTACGAATTTCATTTGAATGTCAGAAAGTTAGACTATATGTTCATCTGTCTATGATGAGTGTAAACGTTGTCACAGTTCTCCTTTATTTCCCGTAAAATAGTTGTGGCACTTTTGTGTTTCACTTCATCTAGCAGGTTGATTTATATCTCACACATTTTTTGAGTGTTTCCTAACTCATATGCATTCGACTTACAACGTTACAGGTTGTTATGTGTATACTTGTATGCTGTCGATGCAGAGTGTAAAGACGCTGTCTGTCTTTGTTTACAAAACAGTCTACACACGCATTCAATTTGATAAAGGCAAACAACACATTTAGTAAAGCTGGTACGCTAACGAGTGTGACTGCAGAAACATTTCATAAAACTTTCTTCAACGTTCGCTAAGTTTCACAACAGCCTGTCAAAGACTTCTTACAAAACTTATTTCAACGTTTGCGTTTAGACTTTTAAGCGAACATGTGCTTCACGTATTCTACACGATCGGTTCACGCATGTGATATAAAACCCTAAATCCAACCGTAGAGGAGCCTACCCTTGGATTATGGACTTTTACAACCCACACGATTCAATATCATGGAACTAGCTCTCACACACACTCAACGTTTGTGACAATACTTTACCTGGTTTTATAAAACATTCAACGCTTACTATAAGACTTTTTAATACTGTGAAACAATCTACACAGTGCAGTAAAACTTTCTAGCACTGTGGTGAACACTGTTTTCATATAACATCCTAAACTCTCAGTCTCACTGCAGTAGAAAACTGCTTTTAGTAAACCTGATGAAGCTAATCTAACAGTCATGAAGTTTGAATTTTCTAATATGGGAACATTTGGCAACTGTCTCCAATAAAACTTTCTAACACTGTGAAAGTAAGTTACAAGACAATCTACACTGTGCAGTAAAACCTTTTCGATAAAACTTTCTAGTGCTGTGGTGAGTTCGGTCAGTCATAAAACGTCGATGATCAAACTTTACTTTCTCAAACGTTCGTCGCGATAAAACTATTAGACTACACTAACATTGCAAACCATGATACACTTTCTGATGTCACTCACGAATAAACTTCGATGATCAAACTTTACTTTCACAAACGTGAGTTGCGGTAAAACTATTTGACTACACTAAACTTTGCAAACCATGATACACTCTCTGACTAGACTTACGAATAAACTTCAATGATCAAACTTTACTTTCTCAAACGGGTGTCGCGGGAAAACTATTTGACTACACTAGCGCTTACATTTCATGACATTTGTGTTTCATAAAACGTCACGATCAAACTTTCTAACTATACATCAACCTGTGTTGCAGTAAATCTTTTGTATGACATGATAGAGTTTCTGACTACACTGACAAGAGTTTGTTCACTGGCGAAGAGAGAAGTCTGTGATGTGTTGCATGTGGTGCAAGGGTGGCCTCCCTTTTCATTCCATTCATCATTTCGTCTCTGTGATAGAGGCAGTTCTTAAAAGAACTTATGGTTCATTCTCGCATGGTTGGCCAACTGTCGGGAGACAAGTGCAATGGAGATTTTATGAGGTAACTTGTGGCAGATAGCTAAATGTCGCCCTGGCGGTCAGAGTACAACGTTGAGACGAAAGGCAACCACTTGGAAACATGACACAGAGAGGTTTCACAAGGATTACCAAGAGATTACCAAGGATTACAAGCCGTGGAGAGGGATATCAAGCCGTGATTCACCAGCGTTTTGCAATGGAGATGTTTAGATGCCACCCATGACAAGATAGCTAAGACTCAACCGATTGGCGTTCAAAGTGCTACGTTGAGAACTGTGTCAAATGCCCAACATGGGTCGCCCCAGCGCTTTCGGTCTAAAATATGACACACTCCCTTGCCACACTTATCACTACGGCATCATCCGCCGTCCCAAAGGATCACCATGTCAGTGGAATATTACCGCAAAACTCTCCGTGTCTTGCTCGCTTTCAGTTCTGCTTGGTTCATGAGAAGACTGGCTCAGACATCATTACAAATCCCTTCATTGACTTCAGCAGGGTCGAATACCCCAGAAAACCTCCAAAACTAGTGAATTTAAATTTATCAACTTTTTAGCACTACCTCTGAAATTTTATAAGTAGTCTATCACTTAGGGAGGTCAATAGCGACCGAGCCTTTTTTGAATCAAGTCAAACGGACCTGTAGAAGCAAAGTTACAAGCCTTTAAAGTTTTGGAGTCTTTTATGGCCTGGAGACGAAGGCCATCTCCTGGCGAGCCTCTAAGTCTGACGCCTTAGCTGATATCAGCAATGAAATTTTCTAAGTCGGTTTCTTGCAGAAACTCGGTTTTTCAGATTTCCAATGCTTTCATCAGAGCTCCGGAGTTCACCTACCCCAACCCAGTCGGGAGGAGAACTGATTTTCACAAGCAGAGTTTCCACGTATATAGTTTGTGGCGATCAGCTGATGACGTAATATTCATCATCCAAAAACTTTAAACCCGTCTATCTCCGGTTCTAGTGCTCCGATTGACTTCAAATTTTGAGCGCCAGATTTTCTCGCTCTCCCCTTTCATTTAAGCCATCCCTTGACCCTCTACGATGACCAGAAGCCGAGCTGAAAAATCTGTCGTTTTTTCAAAAAGTTCTAAAATCTTGGAAAATGCACAAAAACTCGATTTTCAACAGGCTCTCACTTAAAAACGAAACCTTCCACGCATCTGAAAAGATAGGATCCTAGAGAACAAAGTGCCGTCTTGCCCCTAAAAGAAACCCGAGCTCTTCATTCACTTTCAATCCTCCGCTAGTCATCGCCAAAGGTGGCCACAATTTAACATTTTCAGGAAAAAATCTCATGCGGAGACCCAACTTTTCAACTTTTTCTCTCCGATTGACTTCAAACTCACCCTCTAGATGCAGGATGGTACGCTGATTCCAAATCTGGTTTCTGTCTTCCCGTCCGAGACGTCGTTCACCCGCTAGAGCCGTTTTCGTAAAAGTTCTAACTCTATCGTTTTTTCACCAATGTTCAAAATTTTCAATGACGTCTCACATCTAAACGAAGGCAGATAGGAACAAGCCGTGTCTTTCACTGAAATTGTCTCATTCTTAGCTTTCAAACGGGCTATTGCACGACTTTCTACGATCCCTACAACCAAAGTTTGAAGATCGTTGCCGAGGGGGAGGAGGTCAGAACTTTTTCTCTACGATTGAGCTGGAAAGAAGTTCCTAGACCCATCATTGGCCAAAACATCCGAATTTGCACTCCGTTTTCTCATCCGAGCACTCCTTCATGCCGAAAAACGACTTTTCTCATCCCAAAACATCCAAAACCTGACTTTTCCAACTCTGACGTTTTCCTGCCATTTTCCTCCCTCAACCCAGGAAAATAGGACCAAACTGAGCTTTCCACTGCATTTTTCTCACTCTTGGCTTTCAAATGAGCTATCACACGACTTTCTACGATCTCTACAACCAAAGTTTGAAGTCTGACAGGAGGGGGGGACGTCCTCAAAACTTTTTCTCTCCGATGTCGCTGGAAACATCCTTCCTAACCCAAAATTTCACGTAGATTCCGAATCTGGCCTCCGTTTTCCCATCCGAGGCCTCCTTCATGTCGAAAAATGGACTTTCTCATCCCAAAACATCCAAAACCTGACTTTTCCAACTCTGCCGCTCCACCCCATGCCTCTCAGGAAAACTCCTCCTGCCTTCCTTCCCCACCCAACATTTCACGTAGATTCCAAATCTGACCTCCGTTTTCACATCCAAACCCTCCTTCATGGCGATTTCCAACTTTTCTCATCCTTAAACCTGCGTTTTTCTCATTCTATACCTCCCACATTCCTATCACCTTCCTTCCTTCCCATCCCTTGCCTCACAGTTACTCCTTCCTTCCTTCCTTCCAGAGGGGGAGAGGGACCTGTTTATTCCTCTCGGACCCATCCTTCCATCGCATCCTTGACGAACTCCTTCCTCTCTCCAGAGGGGGGGGGCTGAGTCAGCATGATGACTCATCGTTGCGCATTTTGTCCTTGATTTTGGTACGGGATTACTACTGATATTCGGTGGATCAGCATTGCTATAAAGAAGATTCATCCATCACGTTAAAACGGTGTTTTAAAAAGGCTGGAATCTTCAACGAATTTGTTGATAATGACATTCCAGAAGACAACATGATGTCCCTTTGTTCAATTGCTAACGCAAGACAACCTCAAGGCAGTTCTACTCCAACCGATATGACTAAAAACGAATTCATCTGGGGTAACGACGGTTCTAGGTCAAAAAGATCTTTTTATAAAATATTCCTGAAACTAATTTTTAAAAAATTGCTAAGGGATAGCCCAATTTTGTAACACATTTGAGTTACAGAAACGATTTCTGCATGTATGAAACGAGCTGTGAGTTCGTAGGTACACCTACCAAGCGCATTAAAAATAAAATAAACAGAAAACGTTCGCTAAACTTATTTGAAATTTGGCCAAAGTTCGGAATAGAGCGTTTGATTTGAGATGGTTGACAAGAACTAAAATTCTAATATTGGTGAGCATCCGTCGGTTTATAAGAAAACATCTGTGACGATCTTCCCTTCATTTTCTAATTACAAGGATATTCAGGAAGGGAATTTCATTTAAATGAATACCATGATAAATTCTATATTAGGATTTGATTTATTCAAAATATGATGGAAAGCATGTAATCTATATCAAATTGCCATATTAGGAAGTAATCATCAAAATAATGTTACCAATTATTTGAAACTGATTTTGCGAGATCTTCTGTCCACGTTTCGATGAGCCTTTCCTTTTCATTTCAAAATTTTAAAATCTCAGTGATTTGAATTATGGCTCTTCTCATCAAGCGTTCAATTCCATTCAGTCTTGCTAGTCAGCTAGAAGAACATTGATGCATCAATCCTCAGCAAGCGACAAGATGAGTTGAAATCATTCTTAAAGCAAAACAGTGTTATCCTGATTCTTTAATCAATGATGGTATCTCCAAGGCGTTAAAGCGTGATCTTTCAACTTAACCGAATGATATTGATGTAAAAAGAAATAGCAACAGGTTGCTGACGTCAGTCATCGTTTGGCTTGTGAAGACAGAGGTGAAAAAATGTGGTTCACTTTAATGTTTTTATGGTTCAGAATTATTCTCACAACTATCTGCATGCCTGACGATGTGGAGCGGCCGCTTTGTGAACTATATTGCGAGAATCAAAAAGTGAACCACCTTTTTCACTTGTCTTCCCAAACCAAACTCCCTGATTCCTTTCGTATTCACACATAATCCGCAAAATGTAATTGTTCATTCAAGTTTTTGCGCAGATTACGCTCCTGCGGTCCAAAAAATTATTTGAGCAGTTTTTGCCAATTTAAATACTACCAACATGACGCCCCGTTGTAAGTAGTGTGAAACAAGTTGGATATCAAAAGGAATGAATATTTGCTAACAAGCATCGTAACACAGCGGAAATTATGCTGATAATCAAGGAAATCTAATGAACGGTATTATAATGGAAGTCATCATGAAAAAGTCGAGATTTTATTGTGCTGTCGTGGCTGAAATTTCATGCTTTTAATTCAAAAATGAATTATCATGAATTTATGATTCACTAAATTAATGTTTCATTCTTGAATCTGAATGGTGATGTGGGCCCCTTTAATCTTTCAAAGTTAATTGAAATCATTGTGTTTGATTCTGTCAATTTGCTCTACCAGTGGCAGGTTGCTTATGATATGATCACGCTTAAGAAGAGGCTCTTGATGCTCAGCATGAAAGCAATAGCAGGTCATCGAGTTGCTAATTAAACAAACATATCTCTCCAAGGCTGTCATGACACGGAAGATCTGTAAAATAGTATCATTTCCTTTGGCATTATACTATCATGATCAGTCAATTCCGTGGTAATTTCTTCAAAACTGCATAAATGTGCATATCTCACATTTGGAAACAATTCCGACTGTATCACCCTCGAGTTCATTTGATAAAATCGAAAGTGTATACACATTATGTGAGTTCACATTCGGTGTAAGTGTAAGTGTTAGAGTTTACTCCGGAGTTAACTCCGGGGTAAGTGTAAGCTTAACACCGGACATGAACTCGGGTTGAGTTTACATTTACCCTGGAGTTAACTCCAGTGTAAGTGTAGGTGTAACCCCGGAGTGAACTCTCGGTGTAGAGTTAACTCCGGTGTAAGTGTAAGTGTTACCCTAACACCGAACATGAACTAAGGTCGAGTAAACACTTACACCGGAGTAAACTCTAGAGTTAACCCCGGAGTAAACTCCCGGTGTAGAGTTAACCTGAACTAAAGGAATCGAACTCTTTTTCAAATGCAAAGTATAGGATAGCAGCTGAATTTCACAACGTGATAAAAATCTTAAAATTTAAGTCATTTAACGAATTATATGAAAATACACATTTCCAGCATCAAATCCTACTGCTACATAGATAACTCGGACCATGCAAAAGTTAACCCCTAGAGGATAACTCCTTGTTGAGTTCATGTCCGGTGTAATGTAAAGTGTAGAGTGTTAAGTTCTGCATATTGATGAAATTTTTCCATTAGTTGCACAACAAAGATGTATGTCAACATAATGAAATTATAAAGCGCTATCAGATCATATTTCACAACCACCAAAATATCTTTGAATATTGCTTTTTTCATGAAAATTGTGCATGATGAATCAATGAATTGCGATTTTCGCTCCTGTTCTATGGAAAGAACTCTCAATAATAAAGAAACTTTGTACATTTTTGAATCGTACTTGTGCGTGACATAATTTCTAATTAATTACCTGAACCCTTGCTAATTTTCTTATCTGAAATGATGAAATCAGAAACTCAAGCCTTGATTCTATGAGAAATGCTGCGGGCAATCAAGGAGCTCGACTTGCAAAAAAATAGAAATAGGTCCGCCCACCAGTCCATTGTCTTTGTGTAGGCCTGTCTATACTCGTCTCGTCAGCTCATTCATAATGCTGTCTAAATGTACATATCTTCCTGCACCGCGCCCTGTATCCGAAAGTGAATTTCGTGTTGACCTACTCGATCGTGCCCACCTGCGTAGGGGTCCTACGGCACTTGTGCCCGGAGCCGGTTGCTCCTGAGATAGCTATCAGATACATACGAAATTTTTAAGCGAATTCAACCGAAGCTATGGTATACTCGTATTTGCTTTTATTTAGCCAAAGATAGCATAAAGCTGAATGAAGTTATGCGATGACAATTATTGTAAACCTAATTCAGTCTTCTAGAAGTGCACGAACCGCGCGTGGGGGAGCCAGTATACGTACTCGTACATTCATTTCAAATGCATTCGTGTGGCACGTGTCATCTTAAAACTGTAGTTTGGAGATTGACTGCCATATGCTCGCATGATGATGGTTAATTGCAACCTAGGACCTGATGGACGATGTCACCGCACACGTCATCAGCAACTTGGTTGATTATCCCTTAATTTTACATTGAATATTTTGTAGACCTCAGTGCTGATATCCGCTGTCAATGATTCTAACTTAGTTGATATATATCCCATTTACAATAAAATTACCTGTTTGCCAAGTCGAGTAATCTGAATGACATACCAGTATTTATACCGGTATTTCCATTAAGGCATTTGGAAAGCGGATTAGGCCTACTTAATTCATCATTGTCCTCAGATACTCCTTCCTCACATGATCCACTATATAAGAAATTGACAACTTTGCTCAACAATAATGTTCATCAACTTCGATATATCGTGACCATATTGTATTATCGGATGCAAGTAGACTTTTTAGGCTTTAATGTAAGTCTGTACTTCCAACAAGAGAGCTGTATAATTCCACATGTATCTTATGCACATTCTGTACTTCTGCATTTTCCTTTGATACATCGGAATTTTTATCGAAAAAAGGGAAAAGATGAATAAAATGGCGTTTCAGTCAATTGTATTTATTGTGAACAAATATCGCTCGATACAGATATGCGAATCAAAATTACAATGACATTAAAGATCAATCATTAATCGCATAAGAAGCAACAAGATGCACAGAAAACAGCGCCCATGAGGACGGTGGCATTCAAGTGGACGCTGGTAACGCAGTCTTAGAAACAGTCACATGGTATGGCGACTTTCGTCCGTTTTCCTACGTCTGTCTCCGTCATAGCTCCAGTGCTCTCAAAGGACAGGGCACAAATTGGAATCACCGATTAAATGCATTTCCTCTTCTTTGAGCCTTTTCAGCGACAACATTGGGATCAATCGCACAATCCTTGACACAATTAACCGAAACTATATCGTTGCATGCAGATGTCCCACGTAAGAGGGCCTTCCTCGAAATGACATCTCAGCATTGGCATGCAAGGGAACAGTCGGAGAAATTTAACAAATTGACAGTCAAAATTTAGAAAGATACACAGCTCTTCAAGCTCGTCCGTCTAAGAAATTACTAATCTTTCCTTTATTAAACTGCATGAACGATACTCTTGCTTTAACATCCTTCGTTTGTTCAGCTTTCTCCGCGGAATTGTAATGAGAATGATGAAAAATGCACCCAAATCATTTGTCTTTTGTTTTGTGATGGAATTTGTCTGATTTCAGTCTACTTTCGGGGTGACTGAATAAAAATTTCGATTTTATGAAAGCGCTGCCAAATGTCGTTCCTTCAAACATAACCGGTTTAACCCCGGAGTTTACACCGACGCTGGAGTTAACTCCAGAGTTAAACGGAGTAAACGGAGTAAACACTAACACCTACACTTACACCGGACATGAACTCAGCTAATGATTTAATAAATGCGGAGTTACCAGTCTACCTAATATACTTACTCTATGAAACAGACTTTTACTTTAGAATTTGTTTATCAATTTTTATAGCTGAAGATTATTTTTTGCGTGCATTTCTCTACAAAAATGGTCTATGCCTCTTGATTATTTATCTTGGCTCTCGGCTATTTTCATCGGTTCTTGCCTCTAGGTGTACATCGTGATGAAAATATAAAGTAGCATGCAGATAATGGCAAAGCTGCAAAGTTTCTCTACACTGAATTTATTATAGGTTTGTTATTTTTGCTTATCAATATTGGCATTCAGTGACCTAATTTGTCAGAAAATGATGCAAAATAGAGAACTTCTGTCTGTCATAGAAAGATGGTACTTTGCAAACTTCATGACTCTATCATGTCTATCAATTCTTTCTGTTTTTGTTGCTAATGCCTGAATTTAATGTAATAAAACGAAATCGATTAGCCTCATAGATTAGTCAATTAAATTTATTATAACATTTTTCATAAAGAAACACCACATAGCTTGTAACATTCCTAAAACCCAGTTATTCAACCATGTGTATCGATCTTGTAATTTTGACTCAAGGTTGTAGATCTACCCATTCACTCAGCTTTGTTAATATGAACATGATTCATCAGCCATCAATAGAACTGTCAAATAACTAACGCTCAGCAAAGATTCATTGACATAAACTGTGACCATCCTCATCATTATTTATATGTTAAATGAAATATTCAATCTCATTTTTCAGATGATTCCTAACTTCAAACAGATGGTCCCCAACATCATTCTGTTAGTGTCGAGGGTATTATTTATCTTGTCGATGGCATCTCAACATCCGACTGCACAAGGGGACAATGAAAACTACGTCGAATACACTAGAATAGCGGCAGTGCATCCGATGCTCGCCAGAAGACTCAATGCAAGACAATTGACACAACTAGCAAACGATCCCTCAACAAAGAAGCGATTCATGCACACTTCAGCATCAGATCTTTCAGAAAACAAGCGATTCATGCACACTTCAGCATCAGATCCTTCAGAAAACAAACGAGTCTTGCACACTTCAGCATCAGATCTTTCAGAAAACAAACGATTCATGCACACTTCAGCATCAGATCCTTCAGAAAACAAACGAGTCTTGCACACTTCAGCATCAGATCCTTCAGAAAACAAACGATTCATGCACACTTCAGCATCAGATCCTTCAGAAAACAAACGAGTCTTGCACACTTCAGCATCAGATCCTTCAGAAAACAAACGATTCATGCACACTTCAGCATCAGATCCTTCAGAAAACAAACGAGTCTTGCACACTTCAGCATCAGATCTTTCAGAAAACAAGCGATTCATGCACACTTCAGCATCAGATCCTTCAGAAAACAAACGAGTCTTGCACACTTCAGCATCAGATCCTTCAGAAAACAAACGATTCATGCACACTTCAGCATCAGATCCTTCAGAAAACAAACGAGTCTTGCACACTTCAGCATCAGATCCTTCAGAAAACAAGCGATTCATGCACACTTCAGCATCAGATCCTTCAGAAAACAAACGAGTCTTGCACACTTCAGCATCAGATCCTTCAGAAAACAAACGATTCATGCACACTTCAGCATCAGATCCTTCAGAAAACAAACGAGTCTTGCACACTTCAGCATCAGATCCTTCAGAAAACAAGCGATTCATGCACACTTCAGCATCAGATCCTTCAGAAAACAAACGATTTATGCAGGGCTCATTGGAAGATCCATCAGAAGACAAATAATCTGTGGTTGATGCTTCATATGTTCATGACATGAAGTGAAAAGTAAAAATTTAGATTGAGTGGCTTTATCTAATCACAAATAAACGTAAATCACAATTTAAATTCTTGAGCATCATTCATCGAAGTGAATTATCTTTCGAGTGATATCAAAGTCAGGTGAATGGGAAAAATGCTGGAGAAATGCTTTGAGGAAAGTTATTCAGACTCATCGAAGTGATAAATGTGTTCTAGCATCGATCCTTAGAATGAAGGATGTGGGCATGGCACTTGGAAATCATTGAATATTGCTGACGATGATGCATTAATGCCAAGTCTATTTATTTAAAAGACTGCATTGCAGGTAGTCGACTATTAATTGATGTAGGCCTATTGATTTATTATGAAGCAGATGTCGTACATTGATCGAATGATTCTAAATACTAATTTGAATTTTTCAAATATACATGACTTCATTTTTGAGATTTATATTTTTGTTTTTTTATGTAAAAACTTCAACTGCAGTAGGGCTCTGTTCCATTCATTGGGTATTAACCATCTTTTGCAACTCCTCCATGTTTAATCTATTTTTCTGTCTCTCATATGTATGTTTCACAACTCCAGTCCCCGAGACAGTTTACTTGAGCATTGAAGATCGATTGAAATGTGGATTATAACTGTTTCTGCAATATATTTCATTTATCTTTTATCTAGCAATGCGTGTACAATCTAAAGATAATAAGTATTGTGTTGTATGTGCAACAATTTACAATCGGTTGTGGTAAGCAGGCTTTTAGTTAAGACGGTGATTAAGAGCTTATACGAGTGGCCCCCAACTAGTGAGCGTTACCAAATTGCCGGGAGAAGAAAGAATGTTGACTAATTCTATTAGTCTGGCAGCCACAGCGGGGTTTTGCAGGACACGAGGCCGAAAATGAGACTTTCACAGATGGATATACTGTACATTTGTACACCCTTTACCTACCACAAATTTGCGAGTCTGCAGGGTAATAGCTAATTCAACCATGTTTGGCATATATTAGCTGGTCATTGCGGAGTTGCAGTTCAAATGTCATGTTTGGCCTAGAAGCCCTTTCCTGCGAAATAAGATATAGTAAAACAAATATTTTACCCTAAAGTGGAGCTCCCTAGGCAAAGGGCTCCGTAGGCCAAACATCAACATGTGAATAGCTAAGTTCCTCTTCTTGTCAGACACGATCAAAGAGAAACACATGTAAATTCAATAGGACGAAAATTTCAGTTTCTGGCTAAAATGAAATTTTCTATGTTTTCTCATTTTCTAATAACTGAAAAGTATTGTGTATAGATTCATAATTTTTGACTATAAGTCTTACCTTTGATGCATTGTTACATTGCTATGTGCACCATTGCTTTAGTTTTTCACGTGCTTTATAAAAAAGTTTCAATATGTTTATTTGCTAAATATACCTCCTATGCATAGCAATATCCCACAAGTTAGTTGCACTACAATAGAGGAAAAAAGGAAAATCAAAAATTCCCTGGTACTCAATCTACTCAATCGTATTATGGTACTCAATTGAACTAGCATTTTCGAATTTCCATGCTCGATTACCATGGAACATTTCCGAAACGTCGAACTGGAGAACTCTGAAGAACAAGGTTTTGGGAATGAGCTTCCACATTTGAAGGCATAGAACAACACAATAAAAATCAAATAGTCTATCCATCTGTAGGCAATCTTGATAGGTGTAAGTTACACATAATTATGAATAGAATGTGCAGAAAGACAAAGCGTCCCCTGAATGATAAAAAGCTACAATCTCGCAAATGAATTAGTGAATTGAATATGGTCTTGAGACAGCTAAATCTTCTGCTAAATCTAATATCGATAGACTTTAACCGCTAAAGGTGTCAGCATAAGACCGATAACTTTAACCATTAAGCCAACTGTGACCGGTAGAGTGAAATAAAACAGTCTGCTTGACATGGCTGCTGTTCTCTTGTGCTCGATTTTTCTCATCTTAAATATCGGATTGGTCGGCACAAGTTTCCAGAACGACCTTCCTGAACGAAAAAAATCGTCGAACGTTAATCGTAATACAAATAACATTTTTGATGTCAGCATAATACTTCGCTCATGAGAGATACTGAGCTTGATGGGTCGAAATCTCGGTGACGGATGGCGCTCAGCTGATGACTAGGTTCCTTTTTGGTGCAGAATTTGCTGTTACTTAACCTACTTTGCTTTACTTACTTATTTTGTTACTTACTATTTTGTATGTTTCCAGTGACGACTGCGATTAGGGCAGTGACTGTAAGGATAGCTCTACTATGGGGCGTGCAGGCTACCCGACTGTGATTCAGGATTGTAACCGGCCGCAAACTTTAAAGATCGGCCGGCCGGCAGGCCCGGTACTCATTACGCCGGCCAGCCGATTAATTCAATTGGAACCTCAATTGAACTGAATATTGTCAATTGACAACATTCAGTATAGAATTACTTTCCAGAATGGAATTTGTGGCGATAATTGAAATAGGAATAATTATGTTAGCTGCATTAGCCTACTGGAAAACTGTTTGAATTTGTACATGTCAGATTGAAGATACATTGACTAGTATATTGAGCTGGATAATTTTCCTTTCATTGTCAGGTGAGGATTATTTTGTGAAATATCAAAAAAAGCGCTATTTCATTACAATCATTTGCAAGTTTCAATCCTACAGGGTGGAAACTAGGATGAAACCGGCAGCCGGTAGGGCGGGTACTCATTACGCCGGGCAGCCGGTCAATTTAATTGGACCTTTGTCGACCGTTGACAACATTCAGTCTAGAATAAATTATTAAGTCAATCATTGCAACATAAAGAGCATGTAAATGCAACCTAATTTGAAAATATCTATACGCATGTTTTGTGACACAAATATTGCGAGCTGTTCTTGAAACAGTTAAAAAATGATTAACGGCAACTTATACATGTAACTCAAACCCAACTTTATCTCAAATGAAGTTTCCAGAATCCCATAATTCATCCTGTATGTATGTTGGAGGCAAAGCGTATGGACACGTGCAGCTTAGAGATGCAATGAGTAATGGATTTCATAGTGAATCTCACTTCCGTCTGTGTCGTCTCCCCAATAAAAGATTAGCTGCTAAAAATATGTACAGTCTATTTGCTTAAAAATACTTACAAGTCCGAGCTTTCGCGAGCCGGCTCGCATTGTCAATGTTTGGCAGGAGCGAGGGCACGTTCAACGTCTGGTTATTTCATGTTTTCGATTGAGTGCTGGTCTTTGTTCTTAAATATGATTGGTTTCTGACAGTCTGGCCTTAAATACCCTGTCGCAACGGTTTGGTTTCAACCCCGACATTTACAAAAGGCACATCGACGATATTCTGATCGGTCCGGTAGAACGAGACGAACGGATGTTTCAAAATATTTTGCAAGTGTTTAATGCCATCAATGACAGCATTAAATTTACTATCGAGATATCGGAGCGGGTTGCTTGCCTGAGTTTCCTTGACGTGCAGATAAGGATAATTGAAAATAATATTGACTATGAATGGTATTCCAAACCTTGTCACTCAGACATCACTTTGAGAGGGGACAGCTGACTTCCTCGTCATGTAAAGGTTAATTTTGTAAATAATTATATCGACAATGAGAGAAATAGATGCTCGAGCAAGAGAAACGAAGAGGCAGCTATGGAAAGAGTCAAGAAGAGGTTGGATAAAAATGGTTCCGAAATGTGAACCTCAACACTAAGAAGGTGAAGAGGCATTCGGAAACTATTGAAAAAGAGATAGTTTTCATCTCGATGAAATGTATCAATGGTAGCTGCACGAAGAGAATCAATAAAATCATCAAGAATTATGATTTGCCGATAAAATTAGGAAGCCAGCCAGCCTCTGGTCTCGAACAATGTCTCAGTCGCAAGGAAAAGAGGAAACATGACAATTGCGAAGTCTGTGATTGTTTGGGGTGTAGTTTTGCCTGCTCTGATGAACATTTAGTATATCAGTATACTTGCAAGTTGTGTCATGGAAGCTACATAGGTCCGACGTCAAGACCTTTCAATTTCCGATATAATGAACAGAAGCGCAGCCTATCAAATAACAGTATGGATAACGCATTGGCAGAGCACGCAAGACAATATCATCATGGACATCTGGCGATCACAGACTTCCAGCTAGAGATTATTGACAGATAAGATGCAGATCAACGATAGAGACGAGACTGTCCGAAGCCAATCATATTTAAGAACAAAGACCAGCACTCAATCGAAAACATGAAATAACCAGACGTTGAACGTGCCCTCGCTCCTGCCAAACATTGACAATGCGAGCCGGCTCGCGAAAGCTCGGACTTGTAAATATTTTTTAGCAAATAGACTGTACATATTTTTGGCAGCTTATCTTTTATTGGGAAGACGACACAAACGGAAGTGAGATTCACTATGAAATCATCAACTAGTAATGGATTTCGATGAAGGTCTAATACCCGAACATTTGACAGTGGATCGTGGATAATTGCTTGATCAGCTAACTGCACGCGATAAATTTTGATTGACGTTGTACAGGTACAGCAACACTCCCGCTCGGTTTTGGGACACTCACTGAAATGAAGAATTGATGATAAGTTTGAGGAGCTCATTGCTACAGACTCTTTTGCGTCAGCTCGAGGTCATCAATGTAAACTCAAGGGATTTGAAAGTAAACTGTAGCGGAGAGAGTTCTCAACTGACGGCCTGTATCACTGGAATCCCTCACAAGTGAAGAAGTAAATCTCACTTCAGAAATCCCAAAACTTTCATTACATTGGAACTTAGAATTTTATTTACCACTGGAAGCTTTCTTGTGGACGCGGGTAGATATACGTATGTATGATTATTGTATCAATTTAATCACTAGATCAATGCCCGTTTTGGTCATTATTTTGATTATCTGTTTTCAGCTTGCTGGTGTTTGATTATGTAGATGTAGTCTTAGCTAATGTAGTTAATGTAGACTTTGAAAATGTAGTCAACATTATCACAAGTTATTAAGTGTTCCTGCAATACATTAGATTAGTAAATAAGTCATTACATGCATTACTGCTCATCGCACAAGAACATGATATCAAAGTGCGAAGAATTGCATTGTATGATATTGAATTGTTTTAGGTAACTCTCGCTTATCCGGAGTACCGGATGGCCTGCCATTCATGCATTTCACGTATGCTGTGTGGAAATTGAATAATGTCTAATGGCATAAGTTGACCAAGTAATGCCCGACGATCAAAGTCTGAACAAAGCGGTATAGAGTCGCCGGCCACCGTCCTGTTCCAGACCGGCCGGTTTTGAATACACCGGCGATCGACCGGCCAGTTTTGAATAGGCCTGCCGTCGACCGACCGGTTTTGAATACGCCGGCTACTGACCGATCGGTTCTGAATACACCAGCCGCCGACCGGTCGGTTTTGATGACACCGGCCTCCGCCCCGGCCGCCAAGAACTCGACCGGTTCAACCTAATCGAGTTTGGTTCGGGTTGAGAAAAGTGATCGTGTTCATGTCGAGTTCGGGCTGAGCATTGTAGTTGAATTATAAATTATGGATTATTATTAATCATGAATCATTGATAGTTATCTAAATTCTCAATGCCGACGTATTTAACTCATAATCTCTCTCATATTGACTTCGAAGATAGCTTGGCTAAAGACACACTTCGTGACTCTTTTCATTATGCTGAAATTAACTAATAGAATGAATGAGCAAAGTTAAATTATTATCCAGATTTTCTGGGCATGGTCTGGTCGGGTTCGGGTTGTTTCTAAGCATTTTCGGGTCGGGTTGGGTTTGGGTTCTTCTTGGATTTCCTCGAGTCAGGTTGAGGCTAATTATTGATACCACTGTGGATCTCATGGACTATTGCTTGTGCACACCTGTATATTAGCCTGACGATGAAGCCGCTCTCTGTAGCATTTCACGTCCTAACAACCAGCATTTAATATGAGATAAGTCTTTGAATATTTATTGGAATTCTTCAGGTTTCTCATATATAAGTTATTGGCGGGCTTCACGCCGATTTCAGTCGCCAGGTGGACTTTGATTCCCCACTACCCTGAAAACCTTCAACTTTCAAGACGTTAAAATTGAACTGGTTTGGGAAAACTTGTAGATGGCCATTGAATAAATTAATGCTTGATAAAATATGATAAAAATGATAAAGTATGTTGTTGAAGCGATATTTCATACTTTTCAAAGTCTGCAAGATCAAAGGCCGGTGCTCCCATTTTTGATCAGTGATTATCCAGACACAGGTGATCAAAATTGGAAATAATCGAAAAAACAATACCGTATAGTTGACCAGTCGTCGGGAGATCATTTTGATTAATGAGAGTGTGTTAGAGAAAACTCCCCAAGTTTAGGTCGATGCTTTCTTGAAAGTTAAGTACAAAGTTAAAACAGGTCAGACGGGCCTTCGGCGTCCAGCGCCTTCGAAACGGTCGATGGTCGAGGTTACCATCGACCGTTTCGAAGGCGCTGGACGCCGAAGGCCCGTCTGACCTGTTTTAACTTTGTACTTAACTTTCAAGAAAGCATCGACCTAAACTTGGGGAGTTTTCTCTAACACACTCTCATTTAACAATACCGTAGTTGAAACTTTTTTGGGTGTGCTGGATTGACAGCAAGTACGATAGGTGCAGGTATACATGTATGTCATCTGTGTAGTTTGGTCACCAGCAATTTCTAAATACATGTACATATGTATTTTATGTCCCTGTTTTGACCGACATAGGGAAAGCGACTCAGCAACGGTTTTGATGACACCCGACAGCAATGCGTTGGCAAGCAAATGAAATAATGACTCTACATTGTAGTGACACACAAATCACTCACCTACAATTCTAACAGGCGGTGGGGGCTTATATTTGCTGTTTTTATTAAATTTAGCTTTGTTTAGATCTGCTAATGTGTCACTATTAATATTTGTGAATATGTTCCCGTCGGCGCGCGCAGTTTGAAATGCCAATTTCAGTATTTTTTATTGCAGTTCAACTCTTACTTTAAAAATGGAAGAAAAAACTCAGCGACTAAACAAAGATCAAAAAGTCTTCGTCGTCGTCAAAACGTTTTATGAAAATTTAAATAAATCAGAAACGATGAGAAGCGGCTGATGGTGCCCCAGCGCATTATGGAAACGGGTCTCGTAAGTGGTTGACAGACACTTTTGGTAATCGTTGGATAGGCCGACGAGAAGGACTTGAGTGGCCCCAAAATCTCCCGATCTTACTCCGCCTGACTTCCTCTGGAGAGTTATTAAGGAAGCTGTGTACAGTACTAAACCACGTTCTTTAGAAGAATTGAACGCTTTTTATTCAATTACTCCAGAGCTTTGTCACAAAGTGTGTTCATCGATGGAGAAAAGAGTTTTGAAGTGCATCGAGGTAGATGGTAGACAATTCGAGTATTTGTAAATAAAACTATCATTTACATTTCAGTACATTACTGCGAACATATCTAAACTGAAATTACACTTAATTTACATTAAATAATTTCATTTTTGGTATTGCCCCCTAACCTCTAGCCCACCCATATAGGATTCAAAGTCTAGAAAAAAACTGATGTTATACACAAAACTATACATTGATTGAGGTAGAATTTGAGGGCAAATGATTGAGGGCAAAATCAGCTAAAATATCAAAGTTGCGAACTGAACAGCTGAAATCTGTCTGTGCTGTACTTGGTGTCTGTCAAATCAGACGATGAAGAACTCCATAGATTACTAGCACTATTTCTCTGCCTGTACAGTGAAAGTGATATTGGACATCAAGGCATGTCTATATTTCGATATTTTGAAAGTATCACCACAATGATGCGGATCAAAGTTGTTGAATCATGGGTGTGCGTAGGCAACTCTTGACTGCGAGTAATCTACTTCATCTGCAATATATTTTCAGACAACTGGCAAGAAACGCTGACCTATAAAGATGCTATCTTCAACCTGATATTAATGATGAGACTTTTACACATTATGCCATTACATGTCATAGCATTCTTCTGGCATTGCATCATTATCCTATTTCAAAACATTTCAACCTTTCAGAAAAGTAATTAAAAACACTTATGAATAACGTAGGTGTAGACATCGCATGAAACGTTTGACCAAGTGTTTTTCCGCATTATGCATCTTCTGCGACGCCAATTAAAATCAAGCGGCGTCGAAGCTCTTCTGTCTATATTCAATATCCAGTTGTGTAAATTGTATTGTCTCTTGTTTCTAAATTACTTTCCAGAATGGAATTTGTGGCGATAATTGAAATAGGAATAATTATGTTAGCTGCATTAGCCTACTGGAAAACTGTTTGAATTTGTACATGTCAGATTGAAGATACATTGACTAGTATATTAAGCTGGATAATTTTCCTTTCATTGTCAGGTGAGGATTATTTTATGAAATATCAAAAAAAGCACTATTTCATTACAATCATTTGCAAGTTTCAATCCTACAGGGTGGAAACTAGGATGAAACCGGCAGCCGGTAGGGCGGGTACTCATTACGCCGGGCAGCCGGTCAATTTAATTGGACCTTTGTCGACCGTTGACAACATTCAGTCTAGAATAAATTATTAAGTCAATCATTGCAACATAAAGAGCATGTAAATGCAACCTAATTTGAAAATATCTATACGCATGTTTTGTGACACAAATATTGCGAGCTGTTCTTGAAACAGTTAAAAAATGATTAACGGCAACTTATACATGTAACTCAAACCCAACTTTATCTCAAATGAAGTTTCCAGAATCCTATAATTCATCCTGTATGTATGTTGGAGGCACTGCGTGCTCCTCCCTCAGCCTATCTATTGCAAAATTAATCCAGATTTCGAATATTTTCACAACTTGAGATAGTTTGGACACGTGGAGCTTAGAGATGCAATGAGTAATGGATTTCAATGAAGGCCTAATACCCGAACATTTGACAGTGGATCGTTGATGATTGCTTGATCAGCTAACTGCACGCGATAAATTTTGATTGACGTTGTACAGGTACAGCAACACTCCCGCTCGGTTTTGGGACACTCACTGAAATAAAGAATTGATGATAAGTTTGACGAGCTCATTGCCACAGACTCTTTTGCGTCAGCTCGAGGTCATCAATGTAAACTCAAGGGATTTGAAAGTAAACTGTAGCGGAGAGAGTTCTCAACTGACGACCCATATCACTGGAATCCCTCACAAGTGAAGAAGTAAATCTCACTTCAGTGAATCACTTTAAATCAAGTTTGCACGTCGGAGACAACACATTTCGTAGCATCAGCACTCAATCAGTGATCAAATTGCTCTTCTCAGAACTTCGAATTGTTGACTGCTGAAAGCTTTCTTGTGGAGATGTGGTTCGAATATACGCTTATTGTATCAATGTCATTATTACATCAATGCCTATTTGGTGAATGACTTTGAAATGCTATGGAATGTTTGATTGACTTTTAGAATACAGTTAACATTATCACAAGTTATAAAGTAGGCCTGCAACTCATTAGATTAGTAAATAAGTCATTACACGCATCACTGCTCATCGCACAAAAACATGATATCAAAATGCGAAGAATTGCATTGTATGATATTGAATTGTAATAGGTAACTCTCGCTTATCCGGAGTACCGGATGGCCTGCCATTCATGCATTTCACGTATGCTGTGTGGAAATTGAATAATGTCTAATGGCACAAGTTGACCAAATAATGTCTGACGATGAAACCGTAACCAACCGGTATGACGTCAGCCGTCGTCCCATCCAAGACCAGCCGGTTTTGAATACGCCGGCCACCGGCCCGGACCCGGCCGTCAAAAACTCGGCCAGTTCAACCCAACCTGATCGAGTTTCGTTCTACACACTGCAAATTGTAAGCCGTAGATATTTTAAAATTAACAGCTAAAGGTAGTTTCACTGTTTTTCACAGTCTGAAATGAAAATATTCGTAAAAACAGACGGTGCTTATCTGATATTAATGGATTTTAACTGTTTCATAGAGTAGATGTGGGATGAGTATATTAGGTAGAGTAGCAACTCAGCATTAATTGTATCCCCTGTGCATATGCAGCTTCGATTTCATTAAATGAACTCGAGTTGAGACCCAGTACCACATGTGAGATATGCATATTTGTACACTTTTGGAGAAATTTACACGGATTTGATTGATCATAATGGCAATACAGAAGTAATAATAGCGTTTTATGTCCGTGGCATGTCAACCTTGGAGAGGTAATATAGTTTGTTAAATTAGTTATTCGATGGGTGACTGTTGCTTTGATGCTCAGCATTGGTAATAAGAGCATACTATTTTCTTAAGCGTGATCATATCACAAAACCTGCCAATGAAAGAGCAGAAGATCATGATTAAAATTTAAAGACCTAAATGGTTCCATATTATGTTATTCAGATTCAAGACATGAAACATAAATTTGGTAAATCTTGAAATTATGCCGATGAAAATTGAATTAAAAATTTGAAACTTCAGTCAATAAGATCTCAACTTTTTCCCTGAAGACTTTCATTATAATGCGGTTCATGAAATTTCCTTGATAACCAGCTCAATTTCCGCCTGATCAAGATGTCTGCTAATAAATGTTCATTCCTTTTGATATCTGATGAGCTTCATACTACTTATATAGTGTATGGTATATGGTTTCACGTCGCTAGTATATAAACACAGGAATAACTTGCAAAAATTTAGCTTCATAAAGGTGATAAAATATTCTTTAACCTCAGGAAAGTGATCTCTGCAAAAAACTGAGACTTTTGAAGACTCTTCGCTGGATGCTGACATTTTTTGAGTCGACACTTAACCTTCTGTATGGTTGCTCCATTGTCTGTTTGAGTCTGTAATCCAAAACTTTTATCGCTTTCTGTTGATTTTCCGTCTGAGACAGAGCCCATTGAGACCCAAGCATAAAGCACATCTCCATGGAGCCTAAAAATGGTAAATTAAGTCAGCCAAATATCCAGAGCAGAAAATATGTAGTCTTATCAATTATTGCAAAGCAAATATTTGTCATCGAAGCGTCAAGCGATCAATTCGAGCGTTTATATTCATTAAGTGGTCGTTTAGCAAGAGAGGACCGAGCCAAAATCTCTCCACTTACCGTGGAATCTCAGGCTATTGTTAAAGTTACAAAATTCTATTTCACCTTAGTTCAAATTAAGAAAAGAACGATGAATGTATTTCAGCTTCAGGTCCGATCAAGTAATTACACCCTATTATCATCTCTGATGCAGGGTATTAACCCACGGTATAGATAGACTAGGAGGACGATTCGGTCGACTGTCACATTTTTTCTGTGGTCGACTTGCAAATAATCTGCCCGAAAATCATACACCGGACGGTTTATTTCAAAAATTTTCAAACTTTTCCCCAAAATCTTTGAATTTGGTTCAATGGAAGGACACTATTTTTTCGAAGTTTTCGATATGATTCTATGAATCAAGTCATGATCATCTATAATGCCAAAAATTTCGAACAGAGTGTTGGTTTTTTATTATTATATTTATATTCTACTCTTTAATGCTATAATATCGGATAACTATCGGTGTAGTTGTCAAATTTTCTTGCGTCAGACAGAACCATAGAGTAAGTATATAGGTAGAGTGGCAACTCCGCATTTAGCAAATCCCCAATGTGTATACACTTTCGATTTTATTAAATGAACTCGAGGTGAATACGGGGTGGGTATTGCTACCAAATGTGAGATATGAAATTTGTAAAGTTTTGAAGATATTACAACGGAACTGAGTGATCATGATAGCAATACAGAAGGGATGATTGTATTTTACAGATCTTGGGTGTTATGACAACCTTGGAGAGGTAATGTTTGTAAAAAGAGCAACTCGATGGGTTGATACTTTCGTGTTCAACCTCAAGAAGGTAGTTTCTAAATCGTGATCATATCACAAGGAACCCGCCACTTGAAGAGCAAAACAACACAATCAAAGACAATGATTTCAATTAACTTTGACAAATACAAATGGGTCCACTTCAATATTCAGATTCAATAAATGAAACAAAAGTTTACTGAATCATCAAATCATGCCGATGAAAATTGAATCAATAACTTGAAATTTTAGCCAAGAAGGCATGAATAAGATCGCGACTTTTTCATGAGGACTTTCATTATAATACGGTTCATGAAATTTCCAAGATCATCAGCTTAATTTCCACTTAGTTAGGATGCTTATTAGTAAATATTCATTCCTTTTGATATCCAATTTGTTTCATACTACTTATAAGGCACCTCCATCTCGGTAGTATGTAAATTTGCATAATTGTAGCTTTTTAAAAACTGCTAAAATATTTTTTTTGGACAGCAGGACCGCAATCTCCGTAAAAAACTGAATCTTTTCCTATAAAAAATTTCACTGTATACAGCAACCTTTTTTAGTCGACACTCTACCTACCAGGGATGCGGAGTCGGAGTCCTGGAGTCCTATCATTTTTGCTGGAGTCGGAGTCCTATCAAAAAATAAGACTCCAGACTCCGGCCTGTAACTAGACCCGAAATATAATACAAACATATTATTTATCCTTGTGCATAGCTGTCACTGTTTCGATGTCAACTTCCTCCGTCAAACAAAAGTACAGAGACATTGATGCATGCAAAGCTTGTAATAGTTGAGGGAATGAACCGTGATAGCGAAAAAATGATCTTTTCACTCGGTGATTTAATAGAGAAGATCACACCTACGCACCAAAGATCACATCAGAGACAAAAACGAAATGCTGGTTTATTTGAGAACATTACCTCTTCCTCACGTTAAACGTGTGTAATTGCTCCTCTAAAGCGCATGTTAAAATCAAAAGTGTACTATTTTTGGAGAAGGATGGGGATTTCTTGTCTGGTAGAGACTGGAGAAAGACCGTATGAAGCACGCATCAGCAAGATGGGAGCCGAGTCGCATGCATCCAAATTAAAGCGACATTTGATAAAATTTCATCGAAAATGATTGATAATTGATACATCAATGATCACTAAAGATAGGTTCAGGTAAGCCTATAATGATCTATAATGTAGGTTACCAATTAATTTTTAAAAAAACTAGGCTTTATATACTTGCCACCCGGAGTCGGAGTCCTATCAATCCCCGGAGTCGGAGCAAAATGATAGGACTCCGCATTCCTGCTACCTACTTATACTTACTCTGTGGACAGAACAGCTGTAGTGGATCATTATTGGATGATGTGGAAATTCGATATGAATGCGGGCATGATTCATGATATTTTCATTCAGTTTTTGCACAGATGTCGTCAGCGGACAACCATTTATGGAGACATTATGGAGATGAAATCATAACGAAATGTTACCAACATAACGCGAGTCGCGGGACAAGCGATGAATCATTGAGAAGAAGAGATATCGCCTGATTTCGCATTATTATCGGCATCATTCTAATGTGAGTGCAGTAAAGTTTCCTGTCCATCAGTTCTTTATTAGAAACACATGACATGCAAATGGCCCGTTATTGTAAAATGAAAGTCTTATGTATGAAAACTGTCTGAACTGCAGTTTTCTGAAGATGCAGATAGTATAGCCATTTAGAAAGTGATTACCAGTCTAGCTTTAGAATTCTGTGATGATTTACTTGGTCATAGAGATCATTCACTTCCATACTCCCACATTCACTTCTTCCTTTTGCCGAAAATAGGCGTATCAACTTCTCCATTCACTTTTTTTGACGAGCATGAGAAGAAAAGTTGCCGCGGGATTATCTCTTACAACATGCATAATTATCAAAACTAACTCGGAGTTTATCCACGAAGTATTAACTAGAAATCGCAACGAGAGATAGAATACTCATGTATTTGTATCTATATTTCATCCCACCTCACGCGGAGAGATAAGACGATCATCCGATTATGTTATGATATGTTCGTGTTGAAAAACAGAAGTTTCGTTGAAACAAAGGAATTTGATTAATACTTGATACATGTTCGATTTCATGACTAGAAGGCGAACGACTTTCGACATTCTTTTATTCCTTAGATGAATTCCTTATCATAAAGAAAAGTCCGCGAAATTAATGCGATAATGCTGATTCTGCAAGTAACATGCTGCACAAAATGTAGTCAATTTTATGGACAAATGAGATAGTAAAGTCCTCAAGGAAATGATGAAAATCATTCAGTTTAGTGCAATTATTTATGCAAAGTCAGACTGCAATAATTTTGAAACCAACTGCTACAACATAATGCTCATATCCACCTTTACCATTGATTAAAACAATATGGGCAACTGAAAGTAAAATATTTCGTATCAAGCCTTATGTAAGAAATATTCGTTATGCCTAATATATGGAACAATTAAATATTGAATTGCATCCTCAGCTGAGAAATTGACACAGACATAATTCACATCCCGGAACTGAGGCACAATTACCTATTTAATACAGCCGAACCCGAGGAAATTTGAGATGTGCAATTGTCATAAAGTTACGTATTCACTGACAGCTGGATAGAGTTAAATGGTGACTGATGACATGTTGCAGGTTCTAGACAGACTTGATGACCTGAAGGGTATAATGTGATATACATATCATAACTACAAGTAGCAAGTTGCATCATGTGATTTTGGTCACCTACTTTGTTGATGGGAGCCAGGAAGATGGCTCAGCCGGGAAGGGACGCTGAAGATCATAGGGTCTGATGAAACGATCAATGGAACATTGGCAGTTGAGGAAGATGCATGACATGCTCCCAGCCCCAGCTATTGTGTGTTATATGAGGCGAGCATTAGAAATCTATGGTGAAAATGTGAGCTGATGCTTTTTGAAGAGGGATGGCGCCGTTTCGATACTCCATCGGTGAGGAAATTTCGTATCGATGCCGGTGTTAAAAGCGTGAATATCCCCATCAAGAATTTGAGTGCAGAGACGGAAGAAGATTGTAGCTTTGTGCCAAGGACGCATGGAACTGTTGTGGACCCATCATCCTGAGAGATACTGAACTTAATGAAGCTAAAAATCTCGGTGGAAGTTGGCATTCAACAGATGACTCAAGTTCTTTTGGATGCAGCATTTGATCATCTGACCGATTTCTGTTTATATTTAATACCGTTAGATTCCTGCTTTATACACCGTAGCAACTTGACTGATTTCACAGCAAAATATGCCTGCATAAGTTGCCGACAACAGCGGTCACCAATGATACGCTGAGGATTAACCGAAAACTCAGTCAATGTAAATATTGTAATGTGCATGCACATCGTTTGTAATTTAACTACTGGTAACTATTACAATGAAACTATTGAAATATTGTCCTGGCTGTTGCCCTTGATTCTCACAACCAAGCTACAAGTCAGCCAATTACATTAGAGCCATTGTTCGACAGCAGCTCGCATTTGACAGCTACTAAAAATAATAGAAATAATCCTGGTAAAAATCACCCAATTCAAAATTTACCGGCAATTTTATATCACTTCTGTGATGACATGACATTGACTCAACCAGACAGTGGGTGAGGACAGACAGTGGGAGTAAACAATACACTTCAACTGCATTTCCTCGGGGAAAAATAATGATAAAATGAGAGCATAAACTGCACTGAATATTAGCGAATCACCACCAGACATTGATTTAACTTTATTATGATGCTTTCTAGGTCAAGAATTCTTTTGACAATGAAAGAAAAAAATTAATTCTTTTGTGAGTTAATGTTTCTGCGGCTTTTGTGTCAGTGAACAGTAAACTATGTCTAAACCAATGCTGGATGATTCAATAAAGAATATTAGATTAAATATGCCAATTAAATGTCGTGGATTTCTTACACTCCAATCATCACTAAAATAATGAGAATCGTGATGGAGAAGCAGGATTGATAACAATATAAAGCAAGAAAAATTAAGTTGCAAGCAAAACACGAACATGAGCATAAAATGATGCAATACTACAGCATAGGACAAATTATTACGCTCAGTCCTGATTTTCTCGTGGAGGTACTCTTTCGAGTTTCAAATCGCATTCATAACTTACGCAATGCGAATATTCTACCTTGTTATTGATAATATAACTATATAGGTGTAATATATTGTTTCTGTGATTGGAGAAAATTTTCCTTGCCAAATCAAATGATATTTGTCTTCAAACAAGAAGAGATGCCTATAGCATTTATGATATACAGATACACCGCCAGCGATCTTGCTAATCATATGATAAAATAACGGAATCACCAGATACGACGCCAGTTTTCTGAGGAAATAAAGTAATGAACTAGATAACTTATCATCCTTCAGAACATTTTCTTGGCATAAGTTCATCAGATTTCATAGTCCATAACTCACAATATGATATGCCAACTTGTTTAACCACCTTTTAAGCGAAATGTTCCCATAACTCTACATGTTATTTGACCTGTAGCGGGCTAAGATTTTTCTGTGAGTTTTGCATCATGGAATTAATCTTGAATAAGCTTCGTAATAAGATCCTGTCTTGTGTAGGCTGTAACACTGCCGAATCTTGCCTTAACTAGTCCCCATATATTCTCCAAATGATTGAGGTCAGGTCTTGCTCTGTGGCCAGGAGGCAGGAACATTGATGCCTTCAGGGCTCAGATGATTGTTGATTAGGTTTGCTTTGTGGTGAGGTGCATGTCATGCATAAACATGTAGTTATCAATGGTTCCACCAATGCAGTTGTATCAAACTGAAAGCTAACGGATCTTAATTGTTTGAATAACCGTGAAGGGTTGAGTCGTCATACCGTCCACTATGTGGAGTCTCCTATGACTTTGATGCCATATCCTCCAAACAAACCATTTATTTGATTGAGTTTTTCACAATGAGTGGGGATAATTAAAATAGGTTTCCCTAATCTTGAAGACATCTCCTTGATGCTTTCTTTAAGCCATTTGACACTCATCAACACTTTGATCACAGAATACAGCTTTTCTCCAGAATTCCTTAGGTCCTTTAGAGTAAGCCGACAACTTATCAAACTTGGTCGTCTCGTTTTTATTTGAGGAGTAAATGCCGCAGTACTCCTTCGCGTCCATGAAAAACACGCCCTTTCACACTAAACCCTCTTCTCGTAGTTGATGTTGAAATGTGAACATTACAATCCCTAAACTGTCCACTCACAGATATTGGTTGCTGTGGCAAGCAAATATGGAGAATAATTCTCCTGCCTTTTTCCCTGGATACCTTACATGTACAATGATACCTTACAATGCCTACAATGATACTTTAAAATGCCTTGTTCCTTATTTGCTTTATTTGTAATAGTTCTACTAAGAATATATCATGAATGAAATAACCTGAAGAGCATTCTTGAAAACAGCCCGATATTTCTGTATTTTTGTGTATGAATGTAATAATTTGTCCCATACGGCACTTGCAGTTGAAACCATTATATATTTATTTTGCCATTGAGAGCACAAGCAATACTACTGAATAGCATATATGAGGTGAATACCCAACCTGCAACCCTCTGGTAGTCTGATAGATCCTGCAGCAACATTTCCACATATTATGAAGATGTAGAAGATGAAGATGATTTCTTCACAAAGATTTGAATAGGTACCCTCCTTCTGCTGCTACAAATGGACTCAATTGTTCATAATTCAACGAAATACTACGCGACTTTGTACTTTTCTGAAATACGAAAGCCCAGGATGTCTCCTTATTTCAGGTGAGTTTCGATGCCCCCTTCTGGCAGGCGAACAATGACCTAATGCCAGTTTTTTACAAAATATAGTCACAAACCCCACCTGATGGCGTCCTTTCTCGACTTCCTATCAATTGCTAACATCGCAGAAAACTTAACTGGCAGAACACGCGATTCATAGTAAATGAAATATGATAAACGATGGATCAAATTGACACCCAAAGCATGTGCGACAGAGAGGACTCGAACCAACGATCCCAGGCTGCTGAGGCCTGTCACTCTGATCATGTAAACTGTTTACTTTTAAGGATTCTGAAGGTGCAAAACACACTCTTTCACTAAATACTTCTGATGAAGAAGTGAGAATATGACATTTTCAGCTAATAGAGTCACGACTTTGTGATATATTTATGATTATGCTATTTCTTTCTTAAGCCACCGATTTCGATTCAAAGAAACTTCAGAAAATTCTCGTTCGCCTCGTGTCTGATTCACTATCATACTCACATGCTTTCTTATTGAAAAGCTGCGCTTTGAAAATTGATCGATTCCATGTCTTAAGCAACACAATAGAGGATACAAGTTTATCATAGCTCATTTTATATCGATAAGATTGGAATGATTGGTAATCGATTTAATTTCGACATAATTCAGTTGATCTGCATTTTATTATCAGTTCTGTTTCACAATAGCTATAGCATATGCTGATCTAACAAACATCGACCACTTGATTTTCAAAACATTAGCCGACGAAATTCTGTGTCCCTCAATATTTCTTTCCTCATTTTTTCTGATTTTCTTTTCATCCTCAACTGATTCTTCAACTTTGGTGTACAGACTATTCCTTGTCCTTCAAGCTTTTGCTGAAAAAGTTTCTGTTCACCAGAGGTATAGTTTCATGGTAATAGGACATTTAGTTTCTTGACCATTTAACTTCACTATACGTCAAGAAATATTTTCATACATGTGCGAAAACTAATTTACATTTGCATTACCCTGCGGATCGAATCTTGCCAATCTTGACAAACTCTTGCCAATATTTGTGCAAATTCCTCCAAGATTTTCTTCCTTGGATGTTTCTTTGATACCTTGAATTTCCTGTGTCACATAGAAGATGTCACCGTTTGTCAGTAAATGTGCGTTTATATGTGTGACTCTTTGCCAAATGCTGACACTTTATCGGTCCATGAAGAGTCAGAAAAGATTTGACGAGCATAATGAGCATTTGCAGTCACTGCTGCTAGAAAACAAACGTGCGTCACTAGTCAGTAATAATACTTCACAATAATAATTTAATGAATGCTGATTATAAGTACATTGATCTCATCAGTCTAGCAAAGCAAAGTCAGTATCCAGGAAGTGAAGCCGCTGTGCTCCGATCTTGGTGATGGAAGAAGTTGCACCGTTCAACTTAGCCGACACTTTGTTCCTGAGAATGCAATTGTTCACTACCCAAGTTCGTCCATTCTTCTGTGACTCATCATGGATCGATAGTGTCAGCACAAAATTGCACAGGTAGGCGCACCTTTCAGCAATCATGCTTTGTGCGCGTCACCAGTCAACAATAATCATTTAAAGAATTGTGATAAAGAAAAATGCATTTATCATGCATTCTATACAATATTCAACATTCAAGAAAGCATGAGTAGAAGAAATTTAATATCTTTTGGCTCACAGGTTATACAATAAAATATTCTGAAAATGAATTTAGAAGAGGCAACAATCATCACTGATTGTGATATTATTTCAAGTAGTATGAGCATATTATACACATGTTTCACCACCAGCCTACATGTGCATACGAATAAGAATTCTATTTCTGTCATAGCCGTTTCATAAAACATTACTTGAAAGAACCTGAACGATATGCATGCCAGGCAATAAAAAATCGGAAACAATTTTACATGTGTGTTTCTCGAGAGCCTTCTTTAGCCGGCTGCAATATGACAGTCAACATACATGTACGATCATGTAAAGATCATGTGACTCACACTGGCTCAAAACGTGGTTGTGAAAAGTCAATGAAAGTCTGCAGAGATCTGTAGGACCCTGAGTTAAATAGGGACATAACAAAGGCAAAATAATGCATGGCATGCCAATGGTGTGACATGATGAAATATTTAAAGACTTCAATTAGATGAACTTTTAAGCACAAGATATCAGTTCACGAATGACATTATGACGGCGAGCAACAGTGAAGAATGAAGATTGCATGTTCTGCATAATTATTGCGCCGTACTCTTATTGCTCGCAATAACCCCAAGGCTGTTGAAGGAATCAACTCTACGTCTCCATCCCTCGTCGTATGACACAAGCATTTAATAATCTTTACAATCTCTCCATTTCCAAGTCAGTGAAAACGTCAAGCTTGATAGAATTACTGAGGTGATGAAATGCAGATCTCCCTGTTCAGAAGCAGCAAACGAAGCTGAATTTCGAATACAGCTGAGTCCATTTGAAAGGGCATCATAGTCTTAGGAATAATTGAAGCTAGTTCAAAATACCCCTAATAGAAAGCATGCAATGACGAACTATTGGAATAAATGTAACAAGTTTAATCGCAATAGTAAATGATTGAATTATGGATAATAGCAATCCCACAAAGATAAATATAAGTGACCCAATAGAAATTATCCATTAATCATCATTAACATACATGTATACACAGAATTAGATTCATCTGCGCGCGCTTCGGTTTCCTAGAAAGGAAGAGTTATATGTAACCTTAATATCGAAATGGCACATCACAGAATTAGACAACTTGCTCCTTCTCGAATGGATAATTCGTGTTTCGCTTGCTATTGGAAATGGCAAACAATAAGCAGTCAGCAGAGGACACCAGAGCCAATGAGAGATGCGTGCGTGCTGTGATATCAATTCGCGCACACCGAAACACACATCTTGGCTGACATTCGGTTCACTGTATGCACTATACATTGAGAAATGCCAAGGAGTGGATGTAAAAACATCAAGTGAACTGATTTTCGTGCGCCTGGTACTTTTTTTAATAATGATCGGAAGGGCCAACATTATGGAGAAAAGTTGTGCGCAATGATCTGAATTCTTCGAATCTGAAAGAATTTTGGCAATCGAATCACTTTGCTGGAACTCACATTAATCCGCAAGCGACGCACGACTTTTTTCCTATTCCTGTAAGGTATTAGGAATTCCTTTTTGCCCACTTAATAGGTTCCTCTATGTGCCGGCGATTTCGTATTAATCACACTTCTAGCAAACCGAAACAGATAAACAAAATATTTAATTCTGTGCATGTATGTAATATAACAATGTAGCAAATAATTCGAAAATACAGCTTCAATTGAATTAATCAGATTCCATTAATCTTAATTGCGGTCGCAAGTCATCAATTAATTTCAATTACATAAATTCTCGGCAATCAATTCTCTTTCAATGTTTTGTTCCAAAATTATAATGCAACGCAAATAAGTAAAAATTTCAAGATTGATAAAATTGCTGATGTGATTTAAGGCTTCAGTCCTAACAGTCTATCGTAGATGAGCGTATGTAGAACATGTGCATTAATGCCGCTATTACAACAGAATAAAATGACAATGTATTACAATACATGCATGAAGTTCATGTAAATGTATTAAAAATGATTAGTGCTTTCTAAGATTATGCCATTGAGCACTGAATCACAAACCATTGATTCTGAAAGCAGATAGTGCTTATGCTTAAAATAGGCAATTATCTTTGAGCGATACAAGCAAAGCCTCAGCAGGTTCATGTATCCCTTTTCATAGTTAAAAAGCACTTTAAATCCCGATCCTATTGACTTATGTGTGATTGATTGCATTTGGAATTTCATAATTCCGTTGACAGACATGATTATTCTGAAATTAACCAGTTGGCCCGAAAACTGTCACATAGAGTAGGGATATATAGGTAGAGTGTCGACTCAAAAAAGTTTGTGTATGCAGTAAAAATTTTTATATGAAAAGATTCAGTTTTTTGCGGAGATTACGTTACCGTGGTCCAAAAAATTATTTGAACACTTTTGAAAAAAGTCAAAATTTGCCAATTTTTATATTACCGAGATGACTCTCCTAAATAAGTAGTATGAAACAATTTGGATATCGAAAGGAATGAATATTTGCTAAAAAGCATCCTAACTAGATGGAAATTAAGCTGATTATCTAGGGAATTTCATGAATTGTATTATAATGAAAGTCTTCATGAAAAGGTCGCGATATTATTCGTGCTCTCTTGGCTGAAATTTCAAGTTTTTAATTCAATTTTCACCGGCATTTATGATTCACTAAATTTATGTTTCATTTCTTGAATCTGAATGGTGATGTGGACCCATTTACATCTTTCAAAGTTAAATAAAATCATTGTCTTTGATTATGTGATTATGCCCTTCCAGTGTCAGGTTGCCTGTGATATGATCACGCCTATGAAAATACCCTTGAGGTTGAGCATGAATGCAAAATACCATCACATCATTCTTTCTGCATTACTGTCATGATCAGTCAACTCCGTTGTAATTTCTGCAGAACTGCAAAAATTTGCCTATCTCACATTTGGTGACAATTCCACCTGTTCATTTAATAAATTCGAAAGTGCATACACATTGGGGATTTAATAAATGCGGAGTTACCACTCTACCTAATATATTTGCTCTATGGTCTGTCATGCACTTCAACATCTCAGCTTAATCATAATCTACGTGTATACAACACCGCAAATAACAAAGACATAACATGTCCTTGCACTCAGCATGCGCACGAAACTGAGCATTCAAAAAATCGCTTGCACTTCCCCAATCGTTCGGCTAGCTAAAAGCATGAACTGCATGCCTCTGTCAGCTGTAAAAGGTTTAACGCGTTTTTCATTAAAAACATAATAATGGCGTGTAGTGTACGTCATTATCTGCTATTGTCATTAAAATGATCCAAAAAGCTGGGAAACGGTTTTGAATGCTCCCTTACTCTTCAATACCTTGTCTTCACCATTCGCATTCAAACCTTGCAGTGAAATACTTCTAAATGCAGTGATTCAATGAATCCTCCAATTATGCAATTCAGTAATCAACTAATTGTAATATTTTTCTTCAACAGTCTATCGATGATGATCAATGAATTGCAATTACATTTGATAAACTCTACTAACGGATGCAGACAATCATCATTGATCCGGAACACTGGAAAATTTAGCTTCTTATTTCTGATGCACGCGTTACCCTTTTCTATTACATGTACTTAATCAGAGAAAATAAGGATATGAACCACTTTTTGAAGAAAAATAACATGACCTATTATTTTCGTCAATGATATACACGCAACCTACGCATTAAGTCTACTTCGATTTTACATTAACTGAGTGTTTTGAGTTAATCATTTTTTAGGCACTCTTGGAAATCCGCAGATTGTTATTGGAGAGAATTGCTTATTGGTAACGTATGCTAGTTGTGATATTTGTCACAGATAAAAATCCAAGAAAATGTCCATTTCAGTCAGTTGGACGGTTCATGTTAAACTATTCATTAAGGTGCAAGTGATAAATAGCTGTCACACTACTTTCCTGAAAAGGCAAATTCATTGTAGAGTAAACGTAATCAGACAAATGAAAAATTTGTGTGAACTGTCAGATATTCAGACAAAATATATCAATCAAGCTATACTGAGAGGGACAACACTGAATTACTGGATTTCATTATTCTGTATGTTCACCAACGCGGAGCAGATTGCTTGATTCGACGGTTAAGAGTCAATGACCGGCGCGGCGGACGTTCGTCAACAGTAATCGAGAAATAAACCTCACAGCTCAAAGCATAGAAATCCGACACTCAATAGTAATAGAGGAGTAGAACAGACATTGACATCGAACGTCGTGGACATGTGTTGTTATGCCAACGTTACCGATGGCGGCTTCTAGTCGTTGACAGAAGCAAAGTACAGGCAGATTATCGGTTTACTTTGTAAATATTAGCTGTAGTCATCATTTCTCTTTACACAAAATGTAAAAGCAGCATGATGAAGTTACTTATAATGACTGTTGCAAGTTATAAGAATTTTATACTTTTTTAGATCTACAGTCCGTTTCATAAAAAGTGGATCATCCTAAAATTTGACTAAATAAAACATAAGTATGATACAGAAAGCATTTTTCATGTTATTTTATGTCCCTAATATATTTAAATGTCCTTATATAATCTGATAAGCAATGATACAGCAACATTTCTTAAGAAGCTAATATTTTGTGGCCCTACCCTTATTGTCAATGACATTACCAATTCGTCTAGGCATTGATTCGATGATATCGTTGATTTTTGACTGATCTAACTTTCTCCACTCTCTTTTTAACAGTGACGTAAGTTGTGATACGCCATCTGTAGGTAGCAGTGAACGACGAACGCTACGTTTTTGAATACTCCATACATTTTCTATGGGATTCAGATCAGGAGAATGAGCTGGCCAAGATAATGTCCTAAGCCCTAATTGAGACTTGCATAAGTTGACTCTACTACTCCTGTGACACGTAGCATTATCATTCATAAATAACCAAGTCGATGGATCACCAAGTTGATCTGTCATTTGGCCAATGTTCATTCGTAAAACATTCACATAGCGTTCAGAATTCATGGTTCCTTGCTGTATGTGAAGTTCAAAGCGGCCATTGGTCCAAATGCCAGCCCAAATCAGTAGAGTCGCACCACCTTGTACCCGGGGACGATGTAAATGTCTCGGAATTTCCTGATCAGATTTTATCCATAATCTCAATCGACCATCACTATCCTTCAGACAACCCGATCCCATTGATTTCGCCAGTGACAATGACTCATTGCCCATCTGAGACGTCTTTTTTTATGCTGATCTGATAATTCGATCTGAGAGGGCCTCTTACAGCTCTTGAAATTTGACTCAATAAGTCTTCTACGAATAGTGGACTTAGAAATAGACGAGTCTAGTGCAGCCATCTCAGTTAACGAGAGACTTGGATCAACTTTAACAAATCTCAAAATTAGGCGGTCTCTACGTTTAGATGTTTTGCGTGGACGGCCAGAGCCCTCTTTACGAGAGTCGAAAATCATCATTATGCCATCGATGCACATTTGTGTAAGGGACATTGTTACATCCTATGTTCAAGATATCTACATGAATTTCCGGGCAGCAATGTCAAATTATCATTGCTGCCCGCTAAGATGTAACAATACCGTTATTAGGTATGAATTTGCAGGGCAGCAATGATAGAATTCCGCGTGCGCTACGCGCCCTTGGAATTCTATCATTGCTGCCCGCAAATTCATACCTAATAACTACACATTTAGTCGCTTGCTTGTAGCTCGCAAAGAAAACCCTAGTTCTATCAAGGCTGACACTTTGCCTTTTGTGAATGCGATCTCGTTATTGTTCATTTGTGCTTTGTATTGTTTTCAACTGGTAAGAGATAGATTTCTAGCTGAAAGCAATCAGGAGTGCTGCCAACACCACCGCAACGAAGTCAGGAAGCTATGGAACATGAAGTCCAGTTAATCACATGTAGCAGTTACATTATTGTTGATGAATAATGGTGCTATACTGGCTCTGATTGACCGATTTTCTTTATTTTTGTTTTGCTTGATAACTTTTGGCTTGTTGAACAACATATTGCATAACAAAGGAAACAAATGTAATTTCATAAGAGTGAGGTATGATTTTGTGTAACATTGCTAAATGAAGATCAAATTATCTACTACTTTTTTATCTATAACAGGAAAACAACTCAATATTCATGCTTGAAATTTCCAACAATGATATTAGCAAGCACAACTAACATATCTTCCAAATTTCAGAGAAATTCGTTCAAGTTTGGCGGAGTTAGACAAAGTTGAAGTTAAGGCGATGTTTAAGGGTGATCCATTTTTTATGAAACAATCTGTAGTAACATTGACCAAGATTGGTGCCTAGATGAGCGCCTGAAATGACCATCAGCACACCGCTATTGTCCATTCTAGTCCTACTGACTTAAACAAGGCGAATAGTCGGATTTCTATGGCTGGAACATTCTATAGAAATATAATGACGTCAATTACAAGCCATCTGGGGTCGTAGGTTTGAATCTCACCATATTATCATATCAATGAAATTAAAGGAATGGACCATGGATCAATATCAGTTCTTTTGTGGACATCTTAAAGCTTCTTACATCCAAATGCATTTTCGTCGAGATTTGGCATTTACATGCTTATCAAGTCTGTCAAAAAGAAGCAAATGTGCTTGAATAGAATCATGATACATTTTAGAATTTTGAAGATCTATGTCCATTTCGCATTACGACTGACTTGAGACTGTTTTGCAAGATTTGATGTCTAAGAGTTTCTTTTGCTAAAACATCAGACATGAATTTCAAGATAGGATTTACCCGCACTATTGGATTGACTTTCAATCATTTACCAATTGATGAAATTAACTTCGCGTTGGGTGTTTTCCGATTGTCAAAGAACCAAAAGGAGAGTTAAAAGTTCCTGATCAAGTCCTTATATTTTAAGAAATGTCGACGATTTCGTCTACAAAGAATCATCACTGCGGCTTTGAAAGTCCCTAACAAACTTATGAATGGATAAACAGGCTGCTCTGCGATTATTTCCCTCTCCGCCAGATAGCTTGCGCGAAGAATAGAAATTGCTTGCAGACATGATTTATAGAAGATTTTGTGTTCAAATTGTTCAATGCAGAGGACATCATTCTATTCTATGGCTAAGCGAACTGCAATGTCTTAAATCAGTTTGCTTCGGTTTAGGATGGGAGCTACTGACACTTTCTTTCTAAATTCACCCACAAAAGGCTAAATAGCATGGATTTGTAGATCTTGAAACGCTAAATACAAAAATCAAATTCTTGAGTGTCACAGCCAGTCACTTTCGGCTATAGGCAAGGTTAAAGGATTCTTATTGGAATCCAATGGTAAAATTCAAGAAATATCTATGGATTGTGAAACACTTGGCAATTTTCGTACATTTTCTTTTGCGGAAAAGAAACTACCTCACATGATTTAGTATTTGATGTCTGAGATTCTCTACCAAATGAGTAAATTTCATGTTTTGACTTAATTTTGGCGATTTTGCTCATTTTGTAGAGGCTTTCAGACATCAAATACTGAATCATGTGACTAACTTCAACTTTTATATCGAACTTGATGTTCTGAACTCAATCATGTTTCAAATTTCATGGCATTCTGATAAATAGTTTCTTTTCCTCAAAAGAAAATGTGCGAAAATTGCCAAGTGTTTCACAATCCATAGATATTTCTTGAATTTTACCATTGGATTCCAATAAGAATCCTTTAACCTTGCCTATAGCCGAAAGTGACTGACTGTGACACTCAAGAATTTGATTTTTGTATTCAGCGTTTCAAGATCTACAAATTCATGCTATTTAGTCTTTTGTGGGCGAATTTAGAAAGAAAGTGTCAGCTCCCGGACTAGTTTGTTTACAATTGCCATCTTTGCTGACAGACTGCATTCTGTGTTTTGGTGTCTTTTTCTCTACATCTTTGTATTCTGTAATCATGATTGTTTAGACCGCACCACCATGAATCAATAAACACGCATTCTATTCTGTAATAGGCCTACATGTACATATCACTCTGTTGAAACCGAATCCGTCTTACTGAAGGTACCTTTCAAATAACTCGAACGCCTTATCTTCAATCTGACTCGAAATTGAATAGATTGCTTTCAGCTGAATATAGCCTGTGCAGGTTGCATCAAAGGAATATTAATATCCCGGCAGTTTCAGAAATAAGTCATGTCACTGCTGAGACCATATTCTACTCATCCTCTATCCACCTGCGATGTGCTCTACCGAATGTTCGGAAAAATAATCCGATTATCCTTTGTTGAAAGCGTAACATATGAAACTCTCATGCATGCGGCCAATGAACATCCTTAGTATTCTAAAGGAGATGCTATGTTAGATACTAGATCATATTGTTTTGAATGGAGGAGAGTTTTGACTTTTGTACAACTTCGCTGCGCTTTTAGTACAGTTGCTGCGACCAAACATGCCGACTGGAGCGCCGTTTCCATTATTCCACAAGTCTTATTGTTGAAATGGCAATGATAAAAAATCACAATCTTGAAAACATGATCATTGAAGGAAAAGCGCCTGCGGATGGCAACGCATCCGCATCCCATAATTATTATTATTGCAATACTCAAGTCAATGCAAATCTTCAAGTGTCCTAATGCAGGCATAGAGCGGAATAATTCATTTGAATTACAGATGGTGTTGCATAGCCTCCTCCACAGTAGTTCCATGTTCCACGTTCCTGTCAGTTTTGAACAGCCAGTCGGGATGTGAGAGACAGTTTCGTCAGTTGCTTTACAAAGTCTGCAGTTCGGGTCTGTTGAAATCTTTAGGATATGTACTTTATGTGCCTTCGTGTTAAGAGCCTGATCTTGTGCGGCTGTTAGCAGTGATTCGGTCTCACTCTTTAATTTGACAGTTGCTAGCCAATTGTACCGTGTTTCTTTTGTTGTAATGTCCTTGGTTTGTCTGTAATATTGCCCATGCAGAGGCTTCTCATGCCACTTCCTTTGTCTGTCGTCCACTTGTGCTTCTCTCCGTGTTTGGAATTTCTCGGGCCTTTGCTTGTTCTGCTCATCTGATTTCACCACCGCCAGCAGTGGATCGTCTTGAGTATTCCATACATATTCGTTGAGGCTCCTGTCCTCTCCCTTTATCACTTCCCGGATGTTCTTAAGCCGTCTACCTCCATTTCTACGTGGTAGATATAGGCGATCGACATCGGCCGTGGATGCAGCGCGTGGTGCGTTGTCATTATCTTCCTTGTCTTTCAATTTAATTCTTTCATTTCTGCGACGGCCCATCTTACAACTCCACCAGTTTAACTCATTACCTTGTGTCTTGCATACAATTTTTACCAGTATTTGTTTCAATCGCTTTTTGTATTCTTTCTTCGCTCTGTCTTTTGCCTCTCTTTCCAGATTATTTCTATGCTGTGGTATACCAAGGTACTTGTACCCATCCGAACTGGTGTCACGGATAGTTCCTTCTTCTAATCGCAATCCTTATGTTTCTTTAACATTGCCTCTATTTATTATCAGTCGCGCATACTTTTCATAGCCGAATTTCATTCCAATGTCATCACTGAATATTTTTGTAGTATGAATGAGACTGTCGATATCTGCTTCTTTCTTCCTGTACAGCTTAAGATCGTCCATATAGAGTAAGTGGTTGATCTTACTGCCGTTTCTTAATGTATATTCTTTTCCAGCCTTTCGAAGTATTTGACTGAGCGGTTTGATGGCCAGACATGAAAGTAGAGGGGATAACGCATCACCTTGAACATTCCTCTTCTTGTCAGAACTTCATCAATGTCTTCTCGATCGTGTGTTATCATTGTTGTCCAATACCTCATTGATGTTTGTATTAGAGTTCGAAGTGTACTATTTATTTTGTAGATTTCCAGGCATTTCATGATCCGTGCATGCGGGACAGAATCGTACGCTTTTTGGTAATCTATCCATGCCATTGCAAGATTAGTGTGTATTTTCTTATTATCTCTTGTGACACTTTGATCAATCACCAATTGTTCTTTTGTGCCTCTCTTTCCAGGTTGGGCTCCTTTTTGTTCTTTACATGTGATATCATTTTTAGTGACATGACCCATTAACTTTGACGCTACTGTGCCGGAGAATAGCTTCCATATTGTTGGCAGGCATGTTATTGGTCGGAAGTTATCAGGTGCTGCTTGTTTATTTGGATCCTTCATGATGAGCACTGTACGCCCATTCATAGTTTGAGGTTGCCTTATGATGATGTTCAGTTCATTTGCTAATCTTCCTTGTAATGACGTCAATTTCTTTATCCAGAACACTTGCAACCTATCGGGCCCTGGAGCTCTACAATTTGGCATTCCATTAATTCTTCTTATTGTGTCCTCTTCTGTTCTTACAATCTGTGGTTGCTCGGCAATTGTGTGATTACTTCCTATAACATCACTTAGCCATCTGTGTTGTAGCTAACTGGATTTCCTTACAATTGCAACATTTCATCACTTTGTATATGACGTTGCTGTGTGCGTTCGTTATTCCTCCACTTGTCGTACACCTTTCTTGGATCACTTTGAAACATCTTGTTTATTCCATACTGTTCGTGACGCGTTTCATATCTTTGCAGCCTGTGACTTACAGCAATTAGTCTTTGTTTGCCATCTTCCAATGCTGTGTTCAGATTTCTGGATTCAAGGTGATATTTGTTATGTGTGAATGGAGATATTCTTCCATTTGAATTCTTGATTGCAGTCAATCGGTTGACATCACTCCTGAGACCACTAATCTTCTTTGTCAGTCGTATCTTCCACCGTGGGGTAATTGTTTGATTACTGATTTTCTCACCGTTGTGAATTTCTTCAATTATTTTAGCCGCAGCATACATTAGTCGGTTTAGTGTAGTCAAATCACTCGTCGGTATCGATTTGACGATTATATTTATGTGCTCAATCGAGCTCGTGTTTCTACGTTATAGTCAATTTTTCGGATATTTTGCCTTGATATGAAGCTATCGTGTTTGCTCATATACTCAGTAATCTTGTTTCGGATTGTCATATCTTCTCCTGTAAGCTGTTGTTCAATATTTGCTATTTACTCATTCAATTCTCCTTCACTATCTTGAATGTGGTTATTAGACTCCTCGGGGTTTTCTGCTTCGCCATTATTGTCGTCACTGCCTTCTCTTATTCTAGTTGCAATGCTCGTTAATTCGACGTCTGTTAGCAACTTGATATTTTCAATCGATCGCTTTTGATTTACAGTCCCTGTTCACTAATTGTCGAATCAGGGTTTGTTGCCATAATTCAAACATGCGCTTCCTGTAGCCCCTCACATTCGGTTGACTTCCATAGTAACACTCCATGACTGACATTGTCATTTTTTGCCCATTTCCGTCGTCACTGTCTATTGTTTGATGTTGATTCAGTTCTAGTAGCCCTTCCGCTTGAACACCCTGGGACACCAATGTCCAACGCAGGCCTTGCTAACCCAGGCGACGCCTGTACCGGTATAGAATCGGTTTTATTAATATGCTCCATATGTTGTGTATGGGTGTAGGGCGAGGACGAGGTTATGGAGGAAATCACTTTTCCGTCCCGAGTATGCACTTTTTGTGATTCGAGCGTCTGCAGTCTGGTTAATAATCAGCCAATGTCTGATCCACTTGCGACCTCCACGTAGGTGGATTATAGGTGCTAGCCACACACCCGGTCAGCTGTAAGGTTACAGATGATATTAGAATATAGTTATTAAGGTTCTAATCCACTTCAATGACCTCCAAGTAGCTGGATTACAGGTGCTAGCCAAACACCCGGTCGAAAGTATTATTAATAAGGTTGACTGCGCAAGGAGTCGAACCTGGGCCATCCAGACCACAGGCAGATACTTAAACCACTGTGCCACTCGCTGTTAAGATTTTCATCAAGTGACTATATTGTGTTAACTTCGTGCCTCACGCTTCTCAATATTGGGGTTGTGATTTTTCTCTCAATAGAACGATTTATTGCTATTAATATTATTATATATACATTTTATTTTATGATTTTTTTTCCCAAATAAGTTTGCTCATAGAAAGCCGGGCTAGACTATTTAGCAATGAATGTTTAGGTAGAATATATATCCAAGCAATTTCTAAACTTGTAACAGGCTGCATGCTGAACATATTGCTGATAATGATCATGCAGTGACAGCCGTGGTCAGCCCTGCGATGCAGAGACGAAAAGTTTTGATTGTTATTAACCGCATAACGGCTGAGCCCGAGTTAACTCGCATCGAGCGTTATCAACAGACTGGTGGTCCAACCAAGATGATGGTAGCAACCGCATTCAGCAGTTGTCCTTCAGAAACTGAGCCCTAACTCGTTTCGGGAGAACATGCAACTAATCATTGACATAAATTTTCCCTATCCACTTTTCACGTTTGCCGAATTATCTCCTTTTTAGTATGAAGTGACTTTAATGCCCCACTTTTGATATTCAAACAACGTTGTCCCGAAAAATGCGGGTCGATATGGAAGAAAAAACTGCCACTCGACACTAATGGGTTAAATTTCTCTGAAAGAATGAATATTATGCACAAATTCATCATCTCAGAAGTAATGGATAATTCAATGTTGACCGAAAACCCTTCAGAGACACAGAGAAAATTACCTAAATTGGTTCAGTGATATTATATTGTCTTGCTGTCTCGATGCGAGTTAACTTGGGCTCAGTGAAATTCGGTAGGTATATGAAATAAACACCGCAGCCAAAGAGTTAAAGAACACTCAATTTGCTAAATCCAAAAGTGAAGATCTTCACTTTCATCAGAAATTTTCTCTCGCCACTTGAAACACTTCCTAATTTAAGTAGATTAACTTACTAAATGAATCATTATAACCATGCGCAGACCTAACCAATCAAAAGAGCGAGCAGGGTCTGTTACATAATTAGTTGAGTGAAGGTGAAAAATTTGCCTCGTTGTAAGATCCTCAGACATTCATTGATTCATCTATACGGTAGGCCTACATATCAGCATGGACAATATATGGGCTTCATAACTAACTCTCTCGAAATTGTAGGCTTGAAGAAGCCATGAGTTCTCGTTTTTTTATGTCGGATGGAGATTCACGAATTGAATTTGTTGTGATTTAGCCAAATAGGAAAAATTTCACTATGATTGGCACTTGTTAGGCCTACTCAATATCTACCTGACGCATCATTTAATATAGGTAGCATGAAACTTAATATATCAAATAAGCCCGGAATGCTGATACTTGAAACATTCAGCTTAATAGGAAATTAAGGTGATTAGGCCTACCATGAGCGGCATCATGATTCAAGTCTTCATACAAAAAGTTGAAGGCTGATTCTGCTTCTTGGCTCAACGTTCGAGTTTAACTTAAGAAATCTAGTAGCTTTTTTTCCAGCAGCGTTTAGTGGATTTGTTGAGTAGCCTATGCACAATCTAAATAATCAACTTGCAGACAAACAGAACAACTGCAGGGTCAATAAAAACATTGTTGAATTGTGTTGTAGACCTTTTTGGCTAGGGTCATAATACCCTATACAGCTCGAGTTCAGCTACTGATTCACGTGGACTAGGCTAATTCAATTTTCGTAGATAACTACGAACATGAATATTATTATTTATGCTTCACTAAATTACTTTTTCCAAGTTTTATTTTCTTCTCTTAGCAGTGGCCCCATTTAGCCTACGTGTAGGCCTGTTTCTAAAAAGTTAATTCGATCATTGTCCTTGAATAGACCTGTAGTATATTATTCTTTCTGTATCATGAAATATGTAATATGACAAGCGTATAGAAAATATTCTTTTTTCACAAGACTTGAGTCTTAAAGCAGTCACGTCCATCGAAGCTAATTAAAATACACTACCTCTCCAATCAGTGACTTGAGGGATTGTAAAGCATTTTTCTATCTTACAGTATGTAATGTATTGCTATCATAAGATTTATTTTCTTGCTCATTTCAGCAGTGAGAGCTATATAGGCCTACACATCTTACAGCGATGCTGGTCATCAAAGAGTTCACTTAAAGAAATTGAAATTGACATCACATTGGCGATGTAATTAGTGGGCTTACTGAGTTATTGCTCTACCTAATTTTACTCACTCTATGAAAAAATGCAGCTGGAATAAATTTGGGTGGTCCGTTTTGCTTAAGTAAAACTATTATAGACATAGAAGTAGATAAGTTCTATGGCATTGTAAATTTTTATGGTTATAGAAGAACAATACCTTCTAAGAAATCGAAATGTTGAATGTCTCAACCTCATCAACATTCAGTACGGTAGTCTGAATGCAGTTCGCCATAGTCTTTCCCCTGGCTTCTCTGATTGAGCCGATTTCTAGAAATTAATGTGCCGTGTATAGACCATACGACGTGATTTTATTGCCAAAACACAATTTTGTATATTCTTTATTTCGAAACCAATTGACTTATAGCTTGAAAAGTTATTCAACAAAAATGTTGCGAATTCTTTTCAAATTGCTATTGTACATCAAGAAGGCAGCTTCTCAATGTACACAAAGGAAAAGTAAATAGCTTAATTTATGGGTGACAGTGTCCATAAAAATGACTTAACGAATGCTCGAGATTACCAAGATAGTGGTACAGAACAGTCCTCATAAGAAAGATGGTAACAAGTTCGACTAAAGAATCAAGCATCGTACAATTTTGAAGCACTAACTCTATAATACTAGAATTTGTTGTGATCATGCAATGACAAATTATGTCTCTCCGGAATCCATTGTAACATCAATAACTTAAGTACAAATGCCATGCGCAAAAACTGAAATTGAGAATCGATAACAAGGTAACAGTACAAGTATAGCGGCATGCTCATACTGTCAGTTATTCACATTGTCTAGTTGCAACTCCAACCTGCTAGAAATTAATCTGCATAATTCTATAAATTCCTCACGTTGCATCAACTACGCAGTTACGATTTTCACGATCAGGACTCCATACACTGATTAACGCGTCATTTATCAACTAGCCTTACAGAACCAACGACGAAATCAACAAAAAAAACATATAAATGATTAAATTCTTTAATTTGAACAAAAATCTATCCATACAATTGTTAATCAGTGCCATTAAAGTCTTATATCGGACAATCATCGATTGCTGATGTGTCATGGATTTTCAATGATACGTTGAATGAAATTGATTATGAGTAAGACGTGATATTGACTAGAACAACAGCAAGTGAAAAAGGATACGAAAACAAATGCACTTCTCTGTCAAATGCATGAAAGTGCATGCAAATCATATGCATTTCAAACGATTGAAAATATCCGAGATCATTCACGTTTGCAAGCGACACATGATGAAAAATATCATGTTAATACAATACGTATGAATAAAAAATGCAATAACGCTTCAAACGGTAAAAAAGGAGGTTTGGAAACAAAAAACATGTCGAGAAGAATTGTTGTCATAGCGCAGAGGGTTAATGCGTGAGGCAGGATATACATCTACAATCTGACGTTTGTACAATATTCGATAACATGAGGAAATGGCAAATGGTTGAGAACAACAGGCTAGAGACTTCGATAATATGCATTTCATTTCCACTTCAGTAAATCTACGCCCTTTATCCAATTGCAATTTTGTACGATACGAATTTCCCCGAATAATAAGTTACTCTACTTGGAAATCCGTCTAATTGTTGTTCGCGACGACTTTGTTGATTAAATGACAAAGTGATGGCGATTACATTGAAACAATCAATCTGTAACTTTTCATACATCAAGCATTTTGATTAAAGGACGTAATGTAATTGAAGTTTTACAGAATAATCATTGGAGAAGATGCAACCAGCAAGATACGTAAGTCTAATACGCAGAAATTGCTTCATTACTTTCATAAAAGCATTTACAAAATCAAAAACCAAATAAAATCTTATTAATGTTTCACTAAGAGTCGATTATCACTTTTTAGAGCGGCCTAGAGTGAAGAACTTCTTCTTGCCACCGCCGGCACTGTCTTTCGAGCCACTTGGTTGCTCTGACGAGCCGGTGGCAGGTAAAGTGGCTGATTTACTGCCTGCACCAGTGCTTGGCCAGCTCTGCGCGGCCGTGGCGTGACTGTTAATAGCCGATGACCATTCCGTCATTTCGGCAGCAGACTTGCACTGGAAAAGGAACTCAGCACCATTAGCCAGCTTCAGTCGAAGGACGTGAGGTCGTTTGACATAGTCCGCAGCTGGAGCCGCACTTGCACCTCGTACCTCCAGATGTGGCTCGTGATGATACGTTTCCGTAGGACGTTCGTGGGCATGTCGTTCATCCTTGTAGGCAGTCAAGCGACCCTGCTCTAAGACCATGAACAGTGGATGCCAGGATCGGTTGGATGCCTTCTTACTGCTACTTTCCCATTCGTGCTTGCGATTCAGCGAGCCCTCCATCTTAACGGGAGAGGTTGGAGCATCAGGACTATCGCCGGCAGCGGGAAGAGCTTTGGCGGCACCAGACGGCTCTTGATCGACGGAGGATAGAGGACTTTTCGCCGGACTTCCACTTCGAGGCGATGAGGCCACAGGAGATGGCGTTCGAGGTGGACGAAACTCTCGAGTCGCCTCTGCGATGCGCGCACACTTCTCCCGTTCTCGCGCCTCCAACATCTCCGCCGTCTTCTGACGCTCCTTGATCTCGAACTGCAAAGATAAATCTTCATGATAGGAAGCAAGAAATCAAATATGTATGCGCAGCACTTACAGTTGTTAATTTTCGAAGTGCCTCAAATCTTTCCTCCTGAGTAGCAGCGGCTCTTTCGAATGCGTCATGTTTCTTCAGTAATGCGAGAGTGTCGTCTAATGATGACTGCAATTGAAGTAATAGTGCTAAGAAACCATTCCATACAAAAACATCAAAGCCTGAAATTCGTTAATTTAACAACAATGGAGGAAATCTTCACGATTGAAAGTACGCATGAGTTTTTTGGTCGCACATAGAATTAATCATAGGAGATTGAGGTCTCCATGTTGTGGTCTCCGTAGCACAGTGGTTAAGTGCTTGGTCAAGAAATCTACCGGTCGTGTGTTCGAGTGTCACCAACTACCAGGTGCTAAGAACTACCTGCGTCAATCCTTGATGAATCTCTACTGTCACAACTTCCCCGCTGGGAGCTTGGCCGTTCCTGACATCGTTGAACTTTTTCTGGAGCGTTATGATGTCTTCAGCGCGGATGACCTTCCTGACGACTTCCAATGACATTCTCGCGACTCGACCGGAAGATCTCCATGCTAAGCAACCACTGACACGCAGAACACAATATGACCACAATTACTGATGATCAATTGCATATGCGACCACATTGAGGTAAAAATTAAGGCATCGCCGAAATCAGGGACACACGAATATAGTAAATGCAGTTTTGTGCAGTATACAGAGCTTATTACAAAGTTCCAAGATATATTTACGCATTGTATAACTACCAACTAATTATGCTCTGATGTCCATCGTGCTGATTGTTATTTTGTGAATTAATTAAGCCGCAAGCATAATAGATGACTACAGAGTAGTTCAATGTCAATGGGATATTCATAAAGGGCATTGAACGAAAATGATATAATTTCAATGAAATCTAATGTAGAATATGAAGACAAAACCAGACTGATGTTGATTTGCTCATTCAAGTCTGCATGGGTGAATATAAGAATAAAAAAGGTTGAATTAATTAAAGTGGATGAATAATGACACGAAGAACTTACCCCAAGATCTTGATTGTGTAGATAAGGTTCCTGGGCCATTAACCATGACTCCGCCACCGCTGCGTCTCTTGCAAACTGATATACTTCCAACACTAGAAAAATAAATTGACGATGATTATCACAGATCGATGGATAACACGTTCACAAATGCAAAAATCGATTCAATTATAATTGTAATAGCTCGGAGAAATTTTTCCATTAGCATTTTAGAAATATTGTACAAGAAGTGCAAGATTGCCTTAATCTATTCCAGTAGCTCCAGTAAAGTAGTTTTCAAAATGCTTATGAAGACAGTTTTGGCATCATTGAAAGTTTTCGCATTGTCAATGGTTACTCACATGGGCGCACTGACAAAGTCAAAAATAATACTGATAATTTTCAACATAGTTCTTAAGATATCAAGGGCATTTCTGGCGCCTTCCATGTATCAAAACTCTGAATGTCAGGCTAAACAGGCTCTTGATAGTTTGAACAAATTCCTCCCTGCAAACCGCAAAATCATTGTTGATTGCAAAACCTTAAAAGCAGTTAACTTCTCCCGAACAAATGCTAGTTGAAGTTAAATCTCTCATCTGTTGTGGCATAGAAATCTATTTCTAAACTGTGATCTAGCAGGTATATTGGTGAGCCCAAACGTCATCTTTACGCTAGAATGAAAGAACATATATGTGGTATTCCAACTGAAAGTGAAATATCTATACAGTATTTTCAAGGTGTTCCACTGGTCACATTTTGCACCGTGGAATTTTCGAGTTGTACCGTGGATTTTGAACGTTCATCCCTTGCATGTAGTGAGCCACAGCCAACACCATCAATGCCCGGAATTCATCTCAAGATGGCTCATTAACATGCAGAATCGCGAGTAAAATTCACTGCCAAATGCTAGATGTTATTCTGTATTTATGGCTGCTGCTTTTGCCTACAAATCCTGAGTGCGCTAGGCGTACAGTAATGAAAGTCGATCTTGCGACGATTTGAGTGTGACCCGTGGGAATGATCGGATGACCCGTAGCAGAAACCTTAGAAAAACCCTGTCTATACATGTGAACCCTGCTGACCGTGACGATTTCTCCGTTATCCACAGATAAAGTGCACGGAAATCTCTGAAAGTATCGCTCTTTGCCATAGCAGAATAAGTTGAAAATTGTTGAACGAACACGATTCCCTATACAAGCCAAGGATCTGACTGGTGGTGCATTTTATGACATATTAGCAATCAATACGCTTTAGTCATTTTTTACAATATAAGTCAATAGTCTCCAATGACTGCCTGATAATGCTCAATAGAAACTGAGACCGGTTGTGATTGATCGACTTCTTTCTTTCTGGAGTGACATAATTCTTTTTGGATGACAAAAATATAATAATCCACATTTTCATTCTAGATTAAACAACAAATTAGCGAATGATATTCAATGAATTTCGACTGTTGCTCTAGGTCTCCTATAGTTCATTATTTACCAATTTCAATAGCTCAAAGGCTCTGTTGTTTGGCAAAGTTTGTGTTGGTTCATATTCGACAGAATCAGTCACAGATATCACCAAAATTCTATGACTACAATAATTCAAACTCACTCAGATGATTTCATGATGACATGTCAAGGTATGGATGTGCCATGCTTTTAAGGTTACTTTGTTGAGTTTCTTTGCCTAAACGGCTACTTTTTCTCTGAGTCAATGATTTAATACAAACCTCATAAATCCTTTTCTTAGCATCAATTTACTTAGCTAATGGAAACCCGAAGGGTCACAACCTCGGTAAATATGTAGATAGCTTGTTATGCAATACAGTATTCAACATCAAGCTTTGACGTTCATTTTCTTCTTGATTTCCCAGTACACGAAAAAAACGAATCTTAATTACGGTACAACAGAGTAATGTGAAAGAATTGAGCAATAGAACGCCCTTTCGACCATGTTTAGAAATATTTCAACCTTGTCACATTTCAAATGTAACACTAAAGAATTATTCTAGTACACTGACATTCATTTTCAGAGATAAAGCATTCAGAATCTTCGAATTACAGTAAAGCGATCAATAATATTCATTAAGACGTTTATGACACATTGATGCATCAGAATTTGCACTATAAAAACAATTGCGCAATTCATACTTCAAGCACATCAGAAATACATTTCAATGTATGAAATGCTCTACATTACTATTGAATAAATTGCTAAAGTTGCCATGAATTAGAAGGGTCTCCACAAAATCGTGAAAAAACAAGGCCATGCTCCAAGGATAGATTTAAAAATGGGACATTTTCTATGTATTCCTTTTGAGACATTTCTCACGGCTTTTGGAAGTGTATTGCTGAAAGGATATGACGACATTCGAATAGTTCTGTTTGTGCTTCTTAAGCATCGTGTGTTTCAGTCATTTTGCTGGGTATTTCTTGAGTATTTGCAGATGGTGTCCTGCAAGTCATGCATAAGTTTGAAATACAACCCATCACCACCTGATAATGATTAACTTAAATCTGACATTTACAGCATGAAATTTCTCATTTCGAATATATTTATGAAAACAGTAATGAAATTCAAAAAAATCTTTGCAAGTTATGGAAAACCTTTTACTTAACTTTTGAAGAATCCAGAAATATTTTTCGATGTACTTTTGCTCGATCGCTTCGATTCACATGGATAACACTCTTTTCCCGCAAGCAATTGTAAAATTCAGTTGCGTAATCTCACAATGTTCCCTCAAACATGCATTTTCACATGAAAACAAGTGCAGATGTCTCTAATTACTTTCAAAGGAGAAGTCAGAAAATGACATTGTGACTGCGGACTGCATCTTTTCTCATACCCTAATCGATCCATGACCTTTGTCATTGAGCCAAATGATGATATTCATTGATTTTCTACTCTACCTTGCTCATTTTTGTTTCACACTAAAAATCAGTGGAGGTTGTACAAGCATTGAGAATTAGTCACGAGATTTCTTATGTCAGTAGCTCGCTTTGCTCACAAACGTACATCAACTTAATACAAGGAAGGGACATCTAGTCAGAATTTTCATGCCTAAGCAACATAAGACAATGTGAAACATAAAATGACAATTGTGTTCTTAAGAGAGCTGAATTGAAAGTTGTGCACTCTTTCCTTGACACCTTTAAGGAAAATTATTCTTCCATCGCAAAGCAGCAAGCACTGCTCTGAGGTCAACTGGTTGAAATTCTATCACCTAGTGTATTACAATGCCTTATAAATAATCTATTCACACAGAAATCAATAAATTTAATGTTTACAACAAATTTGACAAATTCCAATCGATCTATAACAGCAATTTAGATTAAAAATTACAAATATTTATTACTTACAAAAGTTAGATTTAGGAAATTTAATTCAATTACTTTTTTGCTTAACAGCAGTAACCACTTCTCGACAGTTCTAGACACATCAATATAACCATTCATACACTGTCAAGACAAATCACTTTCACACGCCATTTTCATTACTCGGAACGATATTGGATGCTTCAATCGCTGCGTACTCGAGCCAGTGAAATCTTTCCTCCTATTGAGAAGTACATTTCAAATTTCGTGTAAAAAAATGCGACAAAACTTATCATGTTCTTCTCTGCGAACTTACTAAGTTGCAATTGCTCCCATCTGTCGCTCCATTGGTCGTTCATTTCAATGCGTTCAGTCACTAAAATGATGATCTTTTCTCTCACTTCTTCCACAGCATTGAGATGCTTCCGATTGAGAAGTGTCCGTCCCAGATTGATACAAACTGCAAAGTTCTCTTCTCTTGCGTCTATTTCGGCTCTCAGAGAGCGGTGCGAATTCATCAACAACTCTACCCCACTAACATCTCTGGGTTTGTCTGCAGCTGCCATGTCGGTTCTCATCGTCTCCATCCATAAACGAAGTTCACGCACCATGCTGTAAAAAATAATTATGAAATTAATGAATTGAAGATGATCTTCAATGTCATCAACACCAGAGACCGATCAAAAAGTCGATTTCAATGATCGGTTTACATAATACTCGGGATAATCATCAAAACGAAATTTTTGAATCAAAGTTCTTCGAATTCGGAGAAAACTTTTGATGCGAGCTCTAAAAAACATCTGAAATTTATCTTCAGTTGAAGGTGCTGAACACAAATATCAAGACAATCCAACGTTGAAAAAACCTTTTCAGATAACATTATTTTATGCATTTTTTCACTACCAACGATTTTTATGGTGCATTATTGTAAAAAAGATCAAATATCAAGTCTCAAAAACAGAGGAAATTAAAGAAGTTAAAATAATTTGAAAGAAAATGATTCTAATTATTCGGTTGACCTAAAGTCTATTCTTGAATGGCGTCTCAGAAAGAAATTATTTACAATGTGTGAATTTTTTATCTTATATGTATATGAAAGATAATAAAAGACTAATCAGACATAATTGGTGGGAACCAGCACTAATAGGCACTCTCGTACAAGTACATGTGTGAACCTTATAACAGGATAAAAATATTATGTAGTTTAATAATGCTTGATTCTCGTAAATTCGAAAAAAATTCTGAAAATTTTCTGAACAATATAAATAGGCTCAAATCGAACTTATTGAGAAAACTGCAAGGCAAAATATGAGAACAGAGTACGTCGGCATGATTTCATCATTTCAGAATATTCTCTCGGGACGCATCTACGAGAGAAGCGGAATATGGTTCAGTCTTATAGAATCAATCAGACTATTAGCTTGTTCTAAAAAAAACACCATGTAAGTTTTACGCCTTACGCACATTGTCGATAGACCAGAATGATACTTTTTGAATATGAAAAAGAAAATAAAGGATTCACATCTTACAGACCTTGGCACGATGACCGGTTGGAAATTTGTAGTTATTTCCATATTATTTAAGTATTCCATTGTTATCTTTATTCATAAAATGTCATCCAAAACAACCATGTTGTCAATAAAACTGACGTGTCAAACTTAAATAAATTAGAATGCCTCAAATCTGAAGTGAAAAATGATGTTAGTCCAATGTCATACATTAGTTTATTAAGTTTCGGTCTGGAATCAATAAGGCAAGAAGATTCCTTACCTGAAGAATCGATGTAAATCGGCAGCGTCTAATAGTTGCGATCGCCTCTTCTCCGCTCCAAGACGCAGATTGGCCCAGGCTTGAAGGACTTCATCACGACGGTCTTTGATTTGGCGCTCACGTTCACTGGCATAGGATGGCAACAGTTGGCATGCGACCTCTTGCACTTGGTGCACCTGGTTGGCCAGCATCAACAAGTCGTGCTCGAATGCTGCGTGTTTCCGCTGATAGGCAGCCACTGCTTTCGCATCTCGTCCAACTTCCTCGGGAATAGCAGCTGCCTTCTCAGCGATGCGATCCAAGGTGTCCTGACAGTCAGAGTTGAACTTGTGAAGATCCCAGGCAGTCTTGAGAAGCTGTGTGCGCGTGTCGATTAGTTCCAGAAGATCTGCCCACGCCTCGTTGATGTTGTCTTTCCATTCAGCGATTTCTGCTGCCTCAGTGTGACCTTGATCAATGAGGGAATCACACAGCTCATTTGCCGCTGTCACACGCTCACTGCCCACTGTCTCAGTCTCACGAGTAAACTCGCGGAAGCGGTCACGGAGCAGGCAGCAGTGTTCGTAATCGGATCCAGTCTCATGGGAACTGGCCACTACCGTTCTCTCTGCGATCCACGCCTCCAAATCCAAGATCTCTCTGTACAAATGGAACAGTTTGAGCATCTCCTCCAATCGTGACCGCTTCTCACCGCATAGATCATTCAAGCCAGCGTATAACTTGTCAACACGTGCCTGAAAAGATGGAGCTTTTATTAACCCATTGAGAGTGATTATTGAAATATAAATTTGATACATATACATTTCTACTACTATCCTTAACTATTATCAACAGAATAAAATTCACATCAAGAGATGCGGTCGAATATAAAAAGGATATACAAAATATGAGAAACTTTTAAGTTTCCTTCACGCACTGCTTTAAGATAGCTACGGATAGTGGCAGAAATATATTGTATTTATTGACAATTGCAAATAAATCTAATCAGTTAACTTAGTTCTTTCCCAATTCCGAAAATACGATGTTTGATGAATGCAGAGAGATCATCATCGCTATTTGCCAAGATTCATGTATCCAAAGAATTGATCAGCTCAATTGTGAAATCAGCTCTGGACAGTTCTATTAAGTTCCACCATGAATCTTGTTGGCATGATCTGCTGATGTAAAGGTGACATAATTTTAATGTTCGAGACTGGCGCTGATGGCTGCATTCGGAAAGTCGTCTAAGATAGACTGCTTGGCTTAGTAGAATCTCCCTTCATTCAATGACTACAACAGTTCCAGATCAATTTTATTAAATGTTGTCTCCATTGACCTGGTTTTGTCAGGATTTTTGAAAACATCGCCGGTTCGAGCAGGAGACGATTTAAATGGTAGCTATAAATTTTGAAAAGTCGTAGAAAGGCTATCGAATTAGAGAGAGCTACTTGGTGAGGAAAGCATGAAGGAATCGAGTATCTCAGCTGATGGCAGGTATCTCTGAGTTTGAATAGATAAATTTTGTGTTTGTCAAAAACAACATGAGGTGGATCGGTAGGTTTGGCGTGAAGATTGTCACATGTCAATCATCCATCAGCTGATGCAGAGACAATTTTAATTCTATTAAAATAGTGGAGACATGCGCGTCTTGACTTGTGCCAAAAATGTCCTCGAACAGCACCAACTGACTACACAAGCTTCTTTCAACCTTCCCCTACCGATCAACTGCGTATTAAATAAGTGCTTGTTATCGACAGCGGGTGAGCATTCCAATGACAGGAAGGAAGAAGGGAAACACTTCTGTTATTCACTAACCTGTACTAGCGAAGCATACCATTGGAAAGCAGGGAAAACGGTATCCCAAGTTAGGCCTATATTGACGTGATAGTGAATTTTTGTATCTGTAGATAGCTTCATGTTTCCATGTTGACTTATAATTGCAACTGAGATAAAGGGACTTAGATCCCACAAATAACAATTAGCTTTACGAAGAGATGATTTTACGTGACAGTAAGAAACAGAATTAAGCTTTTGACAGTCTGTTAAAACAACAATATCACAAGCTTATACCGTATATTTCAACTAACCTTCCATCAATCTCTTACTAAAAGAAGTCTTTGTTATAGGAAACTAAATTTAGATCTGCCAATTTCTTCTTAAGCGATTTCATCTTTCTAGATCGTACTTGGTGCTTGTGTTCGTATTTGTATATTACTTATCCACGACACGGATTTTCGTAGAGAATATCAGGTTCTAGGCCCACCTGTGAGACACTTGATCTACTTGCGTGTAATTACTTGTTAGCAAAACTTTCCTATCAACAGTCTATCATACGTCGAGTATAATAAAGATCTTCTAGCCTCACTTGTTTAACAGCCACGGCGTCTGCTTCAGGATGTCCACTTTCCAATAGATTTCGGCAGCGCTCTCCGAGAGCACGGATTTGATCTGCATAATTCTCGATGCTTTTTTCAAGTTGCTCGTGTTTCTTCATGGCATTGTTAGCTCCTTGTTCGTCCTTGGCACGTTCTTCTCCCATCAAGTAAAGTTCTTGCTCGCCCATCCAAGCCTCAGCTTCACTAGCATCGAAGAGATATTGATGTGCGACCTCGCTTTCCTCCAATTTACCTTGACGTTCATCCACATCTCGTTCCAGGCGGTTCCATAACACTTCTAGCTCATCAATGGCTTGTTGGAACTTGGTACTTTGTGGATGGTTCTCTTCAATCATCAGCCGCCCAGGAGCAGAGACGAATTCAATTCGTGGCTTGTGGTTCTCCACCTGTCGGAAAAACAATGATGAAACACTTAGTATATCCATTCAAGGTAAAAGATGAAGAAAATGTGGAATCACAATACATTCTCGTTACATTAAGTTCACTTAACCAGTCTTATTGAACTATGCAGTTTCTGGATTAATTCTCGAAATATTGATAAACATATGATTGGATGAATAATAGTTTATTGAAATCAGAAAACTCCTAGTCTCCTCTATGAGCCCTTAATTAACTGACATGAGTGTCCCCAGTCAAAAGAAATATAATAAATTCTAACTTCATCAGTATCATCATTTTTATCATATCCACCTGAATGATGATATTCGCAATATTCAATTAACATACTTCAACTGCAGGACAAATACTTAGCAAAGGTTAGAGAACTATATCTCACTTTCTTGGATCCAGACAAGGTTTTTGACAGAGTTCCTAGGAATTTGGTCGAACATGCATTGAGAAAAAGGGGTGTTGTAGAATGTTAAGTTCAAGCGGTCATGAGAATGTGTGAAAATCCAATGTCTCAAGTGAAGATTCAAGGATGCGTTTCAGGTTGGTTTCCTATAAACGTCGGAGTGCATCAGGGATCTGTTCTTTCGCCTTTCTTGTTTGCTATTATCATGGACGTGGCAACAGAGGAAGTTGCGAATGATGGACAAACTTTGCTTTATGCAGATGACTTGGTGCTGATCTGTGAGACACAAGAAGATGAAAGGAGCGGGCAATAGCTTGGAGAAATGTGCTTGAGAGTAGTGGCCTGAAGATGAATGCACAGAAAACGAAGGTGATGTAGTGCACTCGAAAAGCAACACCGAAAGAAGCAGACAAGCATCCGTGTGGAGTTTACTGGAAAAGAGTCGGTATGAACTCGATCCGATGTACTTATTGTCATTATTGGGAACGTGAACGTTACTCAGGAAAAGAAGGCGTGTTGACAAGAGCAGTACAGGACTTTAAGTGCAAGACATGTGTAGATGAACGAGGGCGAGAACTAGAAGGGCTTGGTTTGGAGGATGACGATCTGGAATGTGCAAGTGAGTTTTCGTACTTGGGAGATCATTTGAACGATGTTGGTGGTGATCAAAGGGCCGTGATCGCACGAATAAGAGCAACTTGGTTGAAGTTCAGGCGCGTGAGTGGTGTGTTGTGTACTAGAGGTATCTCTATGAGATTAAAAGGCCTAGTGTACAAGGTGTGCGTTCGTAGTGTCCTGATTTACAGAGTTGAGACGTGGATATTGAAGATCGAATCTCTCCAGACATTAAAAGTCACAGAGAGACGAATGCTGAGATTGGCATGCGGCGTGACCCTGAAGGATAAAGCTAAGAGATAGCAAGCACACTGAAAGTGAATGACCTGGATGAACATCTGAGACAAAAGAGACTATAGTGGTACGGACATGTCATACGTCGAGAGGAAGACGAGGAGGTGAAGAAAGTGATGACAATCGCAATCGTAGGAAGTTCCAGCAGAGGCCGACCAGCAAGGAAGTGGATTAGTGTGATCGAAGAGGGTATGAAGAGGAAAAATGTTGCCAAGGAGTTGGCTACAAGCATAGATGAATGGAGAAGAAAATCAGAAGAGATGAAAGGACTGGCCAACCTCCGATGGCGCGGAACTTTTGCCAGCATATTAACCCGGCTTGATTGATGGGACTTGAACTAAATACGCGACAATCGGGCTTGCGGCTTGATCTTCTACGTTGAGGCAGACAACGAATAGGAAGACTACAATTTTTATGGAAGTCATTTCTGAAAATAATTTATCTAGCAACTAAATTATCAATAGAAAATTTACGTTGCAATCATGAAAATTGATATGATAGTTATAATAATTCAACATCCAAATATCACAGTTCAAATGATGTTCATTCCTCAATCTATTAATTCGTTAAACGCAACAAAGGTTGATTTCCAATATTTCACCCACTCGCATTTGCTTCCAGATTGTTCATGTAAAAATTCATCAAACTAGGATCCGATTGATTTTCGGCAATGTTTGTTAATAATGTCGTGTTCGGTTGAAAAAGTGTTATGTTGACAAGCGCTGATTGTCTTTATATGACAGGCTTAATTGACGTCATAGCATAAATGCCATCAGCGGGAGATATTTAAGTCCGAAAACAACAACAACTTGCTTCACCACTCATATTATTTTTAGAAATATTATGGCAAGACTTTTGCAAATAAATCATTGCAAATGTTTATCTCCTACCCAAGACATTTACAAGAGGCTTTTGCAATTAAGTATTACATAATTATTGCATTAAAGCATTTACAAGGCAACATACTCCGAAGAAGAATACAATCAAGTGAAACATTAGTTCAAAAAAGAGCTCGGCATAATTTCAATATTTTGAAATGCCTGCTGCTTCTGAAATCCACAAGAATGAAAAAATTTGGAATAAATGTAAATGAAATTCATGGAAGCTATTGTTATAGGAACAACTCATTATTTAAAGTTATTAGATAAAAATTCATTTCTATTTGTCTAAAGTATTATTATGTAAGTAATATCAATATTATTATTCATCATTTTTCTTTTTCTGTATAATCTCATCCTTGAATGTATATTAATAGCTTTGTGCTCATTTCAAAATTATAATACTCGCTAGTGGTTTTCACTGAAATCTATTCACGAACTATCTTCTTCTATCTTATTATTGCGATGCAGTGATTATACTGTGCATATTTTGTGATTCTCAGTTCATTATTAATAAACGCTTCTACTGCTGCAACTACTATAAATCTGTGAGTAGCGATTAGCTTTTCTGATGATCAGGCAAGGTTCTAAAGAGATGCCGAGGAAGTTCTACTTGAATAGAATTCAGTTCATTATAATCAATAAGCAATATTGACAGATATTTTGATAACTGAAGCACGTGACAATTATATATGAAAACAATTGTTAACAAAACTTTTTACTGCATTGATTTCAACAAGTCTGGTGGACAAATATATTTTTGGATAACAGTGAACACTTTAACCAAGGATTTTCATGTTCCTGCACTATAGTCCCATGTGCTTCTATATATAAAATTATTCATATTCCTGTTCTTTTCACACCTACGCTAAAATATTTCCTGAGGCATGTTTTTCCTGATAATTTCGAAATCTTATACTTTTTAAAACCGTTTGACATTAGCGTACTTTCTCTGACTAATCGCTGAGATAAATTGCCCATTTGGTGAGTAGAAGTAGAAATATCTTACCATTTCAAATAATTAGCAGTAAATTGAAGCATCATCATTGAAGTTGTTGAAATTGATGCTTGACTTCGGAATGCGACGAGGATCAAATTTTGGCTACAATTGCAGCTAATAATAGCTGTCTGACAATTTCCCGCGATCATGAATAAAAAAGAGCAAAGCACTTTTGGATAAAGAGTTATTCTCACTTCTTTTATTATGCATTCACGCTTCAAGAGCACCCAACATATATGCATCAGTTTGCGGTTAGATCCTCAGGAAAAAGATGCAAATCCTATGTGTCACCATTTTGTAAGTGTCATTGTAACAATGTTGTGTGAACTTAAAATGACTTAGACACGCAAAGATTGACATCGACATATTTGCATGTTGCTGAAGTCAGTAAGCACTCTGTATGAAAAATTTCAAAAATTGTAGGACTGTAACTGTTTGAATATAGTTCCTGAATGAACTCGTTTTCCAACGTATTAAACAGAATATGTGAAAGTTCTTTTTTTAAAAAAACTAACTCTTTAAATATCTAAAGTTGATGATACGGATGTGCTGCCACATAAGAATTTCGCATCATTTAAGAATAAATTTGCAGCCACATAACAAGCCGACATGCATACAATAACTAGAAAATTTTAAAAAGCATAATCGGGAAAATGTCTTAAAACAAAATCGATCGATCCTGTCGTACAGGCATATAATCCAGAAATTCTTTTCGCGACACTTTTTATCCGAAACATTGCCGAAGGCAATCACAAATTTTTAAAGAAGGACTCATGTGTACATTGACATACTTGCATTGCAGTCATTCACTGCTATATACATGTATGTCCGACTATGCACGGCTGGTACTTTGTCCTCATTGTCATTACCGATGCATGCTTCAAATGCAAATATGTATTATTAAACGAACACATTTGCATATCAATGTGATACTGTGTTGCCACAAATGATGCACCGGTATATTTTAAGGAAAGATTTACTTTTGTCGAACTACATCACAGTGACAATCTCATCTTTATCTCTTCAATATTTCTTTCAGGTATTTCTTTAATTTTGATGACCTTACAACATGATCAGGCTCAGATTGAGAATATGTCTCTCCTGAGTATTCTAGATTATATGAAATCATGATGTCTACTGTCATAGATACGTGTATTTACGTGCATTAGAATGCATTAATGGGCAAATTGATTGTGAGAAAAACCTCAGGTGAAAATCTGCCAACTGAGCATTAGAAATTCTAAGCAATTGATATATGATAGCAAGAAGATAATAAATACAAATCTCACCCGTTACTATTCAGAATTCAGAATGCATCCTACGCATTAATATACTTTCAACACTATTTCTTGCAAAACATGCATCCCACGAACAAGATTAAGTTATGTGAGCTTAGAGTTCTCATTAGACATTAGACTAAACTCAATATCATCTCTCAGCTACGCATGTACATTGCACGTGTATAAGGATGCACTTTCTAAAGATCCATCAAAAACTTTTATCAACTTCAATGCCTTTAAACAATCATCGAGCGATATATTTATTGCTAACGTAATGAACTGAAGAATCCAGTCGGCCGAATTTAACATCTTTGTCTTGCCAGAGGATTGTGGAAGACTCTCAGGAGGGGATGGCGAGCTAGCACATTACGGAGTAGGGAGGGAGTGAGAGAACACCAGCATTTTAAATTGAATGAAATCCAGTTAATTAGCAACATGTGCGAACATTTATTACTTTCGATTTCATTTCAATTGTAAACATTCTTCTGCAGTATTTCCTTAGCAGAGAACAGCATTAGAAAATACTAAACAAAACTTCAAAACTGCAAATCTTGTCGAGAAAATTACTATGTAAGGCAAATGAAGTCCACAATCTTCAGATGACCTAAGAAGATAATATAATGAAATATATAACATCACCGAGCAAATTTCTCAAAAGATAATTCTCCTACTTGACATCGAATAAGCAAGCTCAGTTATCCAGAATTCGAATGTCAACGGTATGATTTATAATATTTATTCATTTGCGTCTAGCTGCAAATTCAAAGTATTACGTTCTAGCTGTCCATGCATCATCTACAACATATCTATCAACGATCGCATCAGCTGCACACTTGCTTGCTTCATGTTATGACAAAAATCTAATACACACTAGAGCATCCTATTTAATTCACCAACTTGCTACTGCAAAATATTTCAATATGAAAATGCTTTTGTTGATGCTATTGGTCTCATATTGGTACAGTTTTTTATTCACTCAAACATTGCATTGTTGTATACTAATGTAGCCTACTTACCTCACTTCTTAAAAATCGGTGACGTCGCAGCAATTGCTGCACGCTGAGCAGAGATGTTCCAACATTGGAAGATTCCGCCAATGGGAGTTTCTCTTCAATCCACAATTGTTCGTCCTGTACATCTCTGAAGAATTGGTACACACGCTTTCGCTGCTGCAGAACTACTTTGCGTTGTTGCATCGGCGCTTGAAGCTGCTGGAATCTTTGTTCCACGATCATTCGTCGGTCTTCAATTTCATTAGCACGATCAGGATGTTGTTCTTTCAGCTTCTCTGCATGAGCCTGAGGAATAATAAGACAGTTTTCAGCAATGTCAACAAGATTATCCCGACAAGAGACATTATAATTAACCACTTAGCTGCATGCCCACAGTGTGTTTGCGCGGGTGTTTGTTACAATGGAGCCTGTCTTTTCCGATCGTATCTGAATCATCATCATTTCTTCATTTTTGATGGCTACCATAGTTGAAGCAAAGTTAAAACTACAAATCACTTACATGAAAGACATTGTAAGTGATGGGAAACCCAACTGAGCAAGCAGAAGAGCTACTGATTGACTTAGATTTTAAATATCGTTTATGCAACGATATTCATCATTTACAAAAGAAAAATGATAGAGCTACGACGAATAGACTGCGAATTTTACTCACAGTATAATTATATCAAAAAATTGATTCATTGATAATATATTGCATCATTCTCCGCTGCCTTCTCTTTCGCTTTCTCAATGTATTTGGAACTATTTTATTGTTTCAAACTTTCTACAGAATAATTGGCAAAGTAATGCCAATTTCCTTGTCATATTAATCATGAACAGCAAGACTGTCAGAGAATACGAGCTGCTGTTGGCATTGCGTTCTGTGTAACACAGCTTGAATGTCAAAATTCTACTGTCGCAGAGCTTTTCATGAGTGGGATTAAATTTCGAATGTCAATGGAATTACAAGCATCACAACCAATAATTACTTTTTACTTTCTTTTTTATCGATCAGCATGCAACCAAATGACAAACAAAACGTCAAAAAGAAATTGAAACTTGGTTAATCTCTTGACAACAAAGGTCTGTTGTAGTATATGGAATATCTAAAGAGAAGTCAATGAAAGATACCAACACCCTTCATTCCCCGACCGAAGTCACCCGACGCAGGAATCGAACCGAAGTCCGCGGTGGAGATGAGTTCGCATCTTCTTCACTAGGCCACGCTGACAGTACACTTTTTTGTGCCGAATTATCAAAAATTGGTTAATCCCTTAGTTACATTCTAAGATAAAGGAAGATCATCTTGCAGAAATCATACAAAACTGGACTACCAAAAGTCGATGACCTTTGGCATAGAATTCAGAAGCTGATGTGAAAACTGAAATTTTTCGTGCACTCCGCATCTCTAGAATACGCATTTACATGTATAAGTATCTTTGACAAAATCTATGAACGCACTGATACGGCTGAAAGTATAAACACAAATCATGAAATGAATAGGAAAATCGCTATTTCTTTAGTATTAAATCACTGTGAATAACTATTTCGGACAATCAATCACTTTGATGACATTCAGTCACGCTCTTGGATCGTTGTGGACATTTTTAAGTGTATTGAAGAACTTGAAGCATAGCGCGATAAGTGATTTAGATAAGTGACTTAGGCGCGATAAGACACTTTGAGAAACACTGCGATTTTCGCTTTGTCTAAAATATCTAAATATGAAGCCATTTTTCGACTCGCAGTAATTGAATATCTCATTAATGATAGATTTGCATAGTTATTTGCAATGATCAGATCATCGTTTCGCTTACACAATCAAAAATCTACGAATTTTGATGCAAAACGTGATAAATGCCAACCTTCATACTTGATGAAAATGCAATCACTGCTAGAATGCGGCGATTGTGTTATTCAAAAATGATAGATGTCTACAGTGTGCTATAGACTCATTTTGAATAAAATTTCACTACATTTGGTTCGCTCCAGTTACCGCATCTCATGACAATGACTAGATATCACCAAAATGAGTGGAGAAAGATGACGTCATTCCAATATCGAGGAGTGAACAATTGAAGTCCATAGTTAATCTCTTATCGCGCTTTGTATCCAAGCTAAATATTTAAATAAATGCTGAAAAGAATCTAAAAAGCTTTTGATTTAATTGACCCAAAGCATCCATCTACCCCTAGGGACTATTTCTGAGGATTATCGCGTTTGAATTCAAAGTCTAAAATTCTTCATTTTTCATAAAATATGACGCATTTAGAAATGACATAAATAGGCAAGAATTTAGATATGTAAAAATGATGATATAAGCATGACTTCACATTTTCTTTAAAATGTGTCATTTCCACAAATCAGCAAACGAGTCAAATCTTGTTAGGCTCTCATTCTTTCCACAATTCTTCCACTGCTTGAATGTTTTTGTTTCGCACATATATTCTATCAAATATATCCTATCATTCAATTTATTCACAAAACTTATTATTACTATTATTATACTTTACTTATTATTATTATTATTTACTAATAGCACTTCGAAGTCTTGCGTAAACCATAACAGTGAATAACATTCTGGATAAAACAATTGCTCGGCCTTTATCCTTCGGTGAGCCGCGGATAGAAAGAGCAAGCAAAAGATCCTTTCGTGTCAATTTGCAACTTTATCGAGCAGAAATGAATAATGTACTTTTCCTCCTATATTTTACTTAAGAAATTCATTTCAAACAATAAACTGAAGGAAATAATTCAACTCATCTAACGTTTCTTCATTAATTATTTAAGCCCATTTCCAAACATTTCAAATGAGCGCATTCAACATACGCAATTGCTAATGGCATTTTGCCGCGGGTAGTAGCCACATAACACAAATCACCACGGCACATTAACATGCTGCTGCAATTCTATTTAATCATTCTTGTTCAATTCATGAAACGATCGCCACGTATCTCAGCGATGGTCTGCCATATAACAACGGCCTAAAATCGTCAGCAGCACTCAGGACGTTGGAATCAAGAGTAATGAACACTTTTTTTGGTGCAATGGTACAAAGATTAGGATCAATGCCTCGTTCAATTGATCAAATTATGAGCTACGTCCACCAGACCTCTCTTCCGCCTTGGCTTAGACAGTCAATTGGGTGATGAAGGCCATTTGATCTTGCAAAAGCATGACAAAATCATGCCCCAAGGGAGTTATAGGAAAAAAATTAAATGCAAAATAAGCCTCTCACAACCAAGCCACTTCTCAATGATCATATTCAAGCATTATATAAATTGTTGCCGAAGAGGTTCTCTCCAACTTGTTAAGATAAGTAATCGGGCAATTGATAAATTTATCAGATCTCAACAGATGTAACCACCACGAGAAATGTTTCGGCCTGTTGAGCCTTCTCAGTCGTGGGTAGGTTCGAACATGTAAGGAGCAGCTGCTGTATGAAGCGCCGCACATATCGGATACGGCATCAAGAGGTCGCACAATGCAATCCGCCCTGCAATCCACGTGCCTGCGTTAAAGCAGTACTTTCGTGGCCAATTCACGCCCTCAACAGATGGTCCAGTGGCCATGTGGTTAGAGAGCATGCTTGCATGTTCTCCAGCTCCAACGTCGCTGGTTCGAACCTAACCACGACTGATGATGCACAACAGGCCGAAACAAGTCACGTGGTGGTTACAGCTGTTGATATTTAATAAATTCTCTCCTGCTCTTAATGCACGCTAATCAATATTTGAGAAAATGAAATCAGGCTTGACATCCATGAACTTTGTTGTTTGTCGCGTCCGCGATCTTTCAGAACTTCAAAATCACATTTCGGTTGTACAGCTGCAATCACAGAGATATATTCATTTATGTGTCGATTAGTCTAGAGCGGACATAATCCTATCCCATCTATTCAAGCAATGGCAGCAAGCGATATAGATTGACATAGATATTTGTCTCTCTTTGGATTGATTGGTCAAGCGCGCATTGTAGAAGCAGCTCTTATCAGCCAACACACGACCCTTAACAGTCAGATTGCAGACAGGCATGTCAAGTGAAAAGTACGTATCTTTGACTCAAATTTCCTCCGTGATAAACTCGTCAAATGGAAATATTTTTCACACCGCTCAACTCTTCGCGATCTAAATTTACTGGCTGTGTGCGTTTAATGTGGTGTCAATCTTCTATTTCGTCAGAATTCAGGCTTGAATATACATAACGTCCACTGGAAAATTAATCTTCTTGCCCCTCGAAACTAGTTCTGGCCGTGACCATCAGTACTGAATAATTCACAGAATTAGATTGTTTAAGCGTGTCACTTTGCTAGAAGTGCAAACTGATTCAAAACGATAGCACATGCAGGAACTCATTAATTAGCAAAATGAAATTTTTAATACCTTGTAGAGATTGGTAAAATAGTTGTCCGTCGCTTGTGGATTACTGCAAATTCCTTTAAAATGTTCCGATCGCCACGATTCTTTCAGATTTGAAAAAATTCAGATCATTGCCCAAAAGTTTTCTCGATAATGTTGTTTCTTCCGGTCATTATTAAAAAAGTTAGAAGGCGCACGAAAAAACTTTCACAAACTTCTCTGTAAAACTTGACATCGTCAATGTCTCTTAGCTCTGTGATGCGGTTGATAACAGTCACTGAAACTTTGCACAATTTGGCGTGTTTAATGTTGAACTGGCTGCTCATTGGTCGATTGCTGTGCTATTGTCAGCATATTGTGACATTTTATTAGCGTTACATGTTCCAATGCTTCCTTTATAGTCAAACAGAAGAAGAGACGACTTGTCTAATTATGTGGAATAATATCATCTCTAGACCGAAATACAGACAAATTTATCTCTGTGGTTGCAGCAGATTACATGAGCACCTTCACTAAATCATGCTATTCCGATATTTCAAGTAACTCATATCATATACGCTTCCATTCCATATCCTATCGTTTCGAGCGAATTAAACAAGATAAGTTATTTATTAATATTTCATTATACCAGCACATTTATTCATTACTTCAAAATCGTCAACTTGTAGATTGTTTCGGTTTTACATTGTCAAAAACCTGAAAGGAAATTCGAGTTGGAGGTCCAATAGTTCGTGATTGATCACCGAAAATTCGTAGCAATATTTACAAATAGCAAAAAACTTTGAAATTCGGGATTTTGACATTTTTGTGATTATCAATTACGTAATCATCTGGAATTCAAGTGATATGCGTTATCCATGCCCATAAGTTCACATTCCAAATAACGATGTACAAATTCCAGTCCTTGACCAAAAGCTATATTTAAGTATATTGTCACTGGTTTCTAAATTTATAAAACGAAGACAAGGTCAATAATAAAATGTATTGAATAGCTTTCGACTACGTCTTTGTCAATTCAATAAAACAGCAACTTCCTCTAACATAGCAACAAGAAAAGTCAACATGTCACTGGTTCTACACTTGTTGACGTGAAACATTTGTATTTGGCACTCTAATGTCAGTCACTAATTAGCATTGTGAAATTGAAGTCGTCTGTAAAATCATGCAGATTCACTTGTAGAAAATCGGGGATAACGTCGAATTCGATCGTATGTTAGTAGAAAATCTACAGATATTCTAACAGCACAGATATATCTTCTGTGCAGCATTTAAGGCATAAAACCGAAATACTTCACTCTTCTCGATACACGTCGTTCATACAGCAATACCCAGCGATCACAATGATTGAGGCACCAGATGATGCAGTATAATATCACAAAATCTCAGGTTCATGTAGAATTTTTGTGGAAAAAATCGGCTTTTTCGACGATTCAAAAGTTCGTCATTTAACATTCGGAGCAACGTGGAGCCTCTTGTCATGGACAAAGTACGATGCAAAACGCAATTTTGAAAAATTCAAAACTGCAAGTCTAAAACACATTTCGGGTTAAGGATGGTGAAGTGCAATCCTTTAATGATTCCGGAAGAACAAAGAAAATAGGAACTTGCTTGAAAATTGTAACCAATTGCCAATGGAGAACATTGTTACAGGCCTTTCTCTGCTCATACACCTGCCCTTGACTATAATCGAATCAACACGTGTTAGGTTTCGATTAAAAACTTAAAGTGTGAAATCAGAGGTGTTCGATTAAAAAAAATAGAAAAACGGAATGTGAGTGTGCGTTTAAGTAGCCCACAATATGAAGGATACTCGAAATTAATTGCTGGAAGTTTGCATCTATATAAAATAAGAGGTTACCTGCAAATTTGTGAATGTGGTCTAAGAAAGATGAATTTGGATCAATCAATATTTGCTGTATTCATTCCTAGTATATAATGTGTCATATGTAAGTAATTATGTCACCAACATTGTATTCAATTCATTTGATTACCTGTAGGTCTTCTACTTGGCGCTTGCGAATCTCCATTTCCCTGTCTTTGTCGTCTTGTCTCTTCATTTTGACATTTACTTCTGTTAATGTTTCGATTTCTTCTTCAGAAACAATTATCTGCTCTTCCAGATTATCCAACCAAGTCATTACGTCGTGAGCTCCTTGAGTGAATATTGTCTCTGCAATCATCAAGGGCGGCAATGAAGCATGGAATGACATTATTTGTTCTCTTTCATATTTCAAATGCCGAATGCACTTTTCGGAGCTTGCAGAAATTGCAGAATCCGCATACATGTAAGAATATAAATGGTACTCTTACTACTATTTATCTCTAGATGACAGCATCTTAGCAACGTAAATTTTGCAGCAGAATTCTTTTTACCTCGATTTGCCTCAATCAGCTTTTCTCCTTTCTCCTTCGTAGTGGAATCTAATTCATCCATCTGACGACGCAGTTCTTCCAGATGAGGCTCAACAGCTGGCTTCAGATGAGGTCGTTCTTCAATCAACTTTTCACCATCCTAAAATATAAAAGTTTAATGATATAGAAAGAGACAAGGATGCAATCCTACAAAATTAGTAATCTGAATCAATTTTAGGATTCAACAATTCTAACTTCGTTTTATGTATAGCAAATGATTACCAGCTTAAGAAATATTGATAGAGAAAAATCCCTCTTAAAAACTTAAGCCATAAACATTCAAATTCAAAAATGACAAGCATTCACACTTTGTTCATATTCACAAATGACATTTTTCACCCACAGCTCTTTTATATAGCCAATTAAAATAATTGGAGGTCTCTCCGGTCGTTTCCAGTCACTTATTTTATTGAATCTCACTTTTATTTTACAAAATTACTTTAATTGACCATGGAAGAGAATATAAATATGAACTGCAACCTCCAGTCGTCATCCATCTAATATTTCAGCAGCGACAATTTTTCTGAATGATAGCCGTTAAGATCAAGGCTCTTTATGGTGCTAAAGTGAAGATATACTTCCTAGTGATGCGTGTATACCATCTGGAAGAATTGGAGATTATTTCAATTAAAGCAATCATGATTTAATGATTCAAAGTCTGCAGTATCTGCTTGTGATTTTTTAATTTTTTAATGTTTTTGACAAAGCTTTCGAGTTTCTTAATATACGATCATACTTATAAAAACCAAACAGTAGTAGATGAAAACCTTATTTTTCTTTGCAGTTTCTTGAGGATTGTGAGATATTTTCAAAAGAATAATCCAAATGACTACAGCCTACAAAATTTCTAATTTTTGGAATTTCTGGTTTGGAATGTCACCATTCTTTTATTTTCACAAATATAAAAGAATTTCATCACAAGCACCCACTATCAAAAATCTGTTAAAGGAAGAAATTGGATTCCATCTTTCAATAGAATGTTATTGAGCCAGATTTTGAAGATCACCGTGGCACAGGGGTTAAGTGCTTGGCCTAGCGATCTTTCGGTCCAGAGGTCGAACCCCAAAAGTGTCTATGGAAGTCGTCAGGAAGGGTAGCATCCGGACTAGAAAGATAACAACGCTTCAGATTAAAGTTTGACCGTGTCAACACTGTCCAGCCCCCAATAAGGGGGAGTAGTGACGTTGAACCATCATTTATTCATTTTTTGAAGATCCACTCTCTGAGTGGATCACTAATGAGACCCAGAGAAATTGGCCCATTAAAAGTGAGAATCAAAATGCATACAGGAAACTTGAATTTCAGAGCAAGAATCAATGCTCTCTTAGTCTGCTGTCAACTGTTGAAATCACTACAAAATCGTGCATTGTTTTCTCATCTGAAAATCAAATTACTTTCCATCGCTAATTTACATTTGTGAGATATTTCGCCCAAAACAGGTCAACAGATTGACAGAATAGAACATCTGCACCGAGATTTGAAAATGTCAAGCACCCTAAGTACGGTGACTTTAATGACAAGCCCGAAGCGGTTTCAATTAAATAGCTGCAACGAATTGGCAAAAAATGCTTCACACGAAGTTGCTTGGCAGTGTCCTCAACTCAGACGACAATGAACCTTTACGGTCAACGAACAAACAACTTAACACGCAGCACAACATTCGTGTCACAACAGAAAGCTAGAATAGGCATTTGCCTGTGAGAGGTTTACAGTCTATCAACGTTCCGTACAACAATCCTTATTCCTCTTAATTCGATCAAGCTCATTCCTTGTGTGTGAAGGTATTGATACCACAGAATTAGATTGTTTGCCCTAACCGAAGCGCGCGCACAGATGAATCTAAATCAGTGATTAATACCCCTCTCACTGTCATAGATATCAGATAATGACAATATGGATCAGTAGTTCTCAACATTTTCTCGTTTACATGCCACTTGGAAGTGCAATGCGCAACCACGTATTAGCACCAAACACAATTATCACTAATCTATGTAGAAAAATCTAAAATTACTGCCCAGAGAAATCTAAACAAGTACTCTTCAATCCACACGGCCAGAACGACGGTGCAAAGCATTAATGAAAGCCCATGTCACATCTTGTTGTTCTGTATATCAGCTAAAGAATCCATGACACAATACTATAGCGGAAGAGACAATAAATCACTTTCGAACTAACCGCTATTATTGCTCAATAACGAGTTTCAGTGAACAGCTGTTGCAAGAATTGTGATGATTAGCATAGATGAGACGAGTAAAGTCCATATGGAAGCAAACTCCTAATCTTCCAAATCACAACTTGTCCGAGCAACACAGCACGTCGGGTTGGCCGTGTGGAGAGCACTTGCTTCGCTGACTTGCGCTTGAATCCTGGTCGGAGGAGTATTGGAGATCATTTGGTCTTAGCTCGTCATATCTATACTGATTGCTTGGAGGAGGACTCATTTGTGAGTTGATAGTCAATATTTCACACATGTAATACTTACTTCTAATGGCAACGAATAGATAATTATAGAACTTGTACCTCCTCACAAAGCCAGCAGTTATAGTAGCATTTGCAGATACGTCGTGCATGTCAGAAATCTCAAACGCACCCCCAAAATGCTCCCGAGTATGCTCACACGTTCGCGTGTGCGCAGTGGCACAGCCAAAGGGGAGACCTTGGGGGCTTGATCCCCTCCGAAAATTTCTGAGTTATCTAATCAAAAGACGTATTATACACGTTCCCTTATTGAAGAATCCTACAGCCAGCAGTGGTGTAGCCAAAGGGTAGGGCTTTACGAAACTGAGGGAATTTAGGCTATCATTTTCAATACCGATGAAAATCTCTAAGAACTGAAATCTAGAATCTAAAGCCCGGAGTTTTGAAGTGAACTTAATATCATTATTAATGGAATTAAAAACTTGAAAGCTCTGTCGTAAGCTTGAAAGTGTCTGTTAAGCGGTTCCAGAACAAAATCATTAATATAACGTAAATACAACTTCGTGATGACATCGCTTTTCTTTTTTATATTGGATAAGCTTCCAGTCCATCGCACTTTCAAAAGCTTGAAGAATTTGTCACAATATAGGAATGATATTTCACCGGAAATCTGTTTTCAACAATAACAGTTTTGTGAAGTTAAGAAGAAAATGTTATTCACTTGAAGATTTGCACCATCTTTCTGATTTCTTTCCTGACTTAATAAGAAATTAGTACATATTTTAATTCAGCCATGCTTTTGTGCCATGGTTGGTTATAGTCACATTTTTCTATCAAAGCATCAATAATATTTCGATGCGTTTTTATGGCTTCCATGTCCCGGCTCTTTGACAATATATAATATGTAATCGTGCCCTGACCGAAAAAAGTACTGGCTGCGCCGGTGCGTGTACAGCTTGAAAACCAGTGATATAGTTAGATTACCTACTTGAATGAATACAGCTAATCATGGAGGATCAATTTAAGTGGATGGTCAACAATCATGACCAGACAGTTCTATACATGTAAATGACTGTTCGATGTAATTCACCGATAAACGACTTACCTGAATAACTTTTTCCAATCGATCTTTGTTAGCCTCAATTTCTCTTTCAAAAGCTTTGTGACGATTGTAACGGCTTGTGATATTCTTGGCATCACGATATGAATCATCCGTGGCAATAATCATCTTCTCCTGCATCCATTCTTCCAACTACAAGAGGAAAAGCCATGCTCACATTTTAACAATATCAGATATAAATCATGTAAAGAAAAGAGACAATAAATCTTAGAATAGTTGTGCATTTATTCTACTATACAGCTACACCTTATCAAAATTTTAAGGATTCCATTTGTGAAAAAATGGTCGTTTCGATGCACAGACTGGACTTTCATAAATACAAACACATGAAAAAATCGCATTTGTCAGCACCGGTTTGCCGTAAAGCTGTCCGACAAAAAGTCGCACCAATTTCCTAACTTCTTACTTTATTTCCTTTAGACTTTTCATGACAAACTTTTTGATCGATAGCAAATTCATTCTCAAATGTCTCACGTCTTATTGACTAAAGAATGAGAACTTATATGATCAGCAAAGAACGTGCAAGAATGTGAACTTCATGTACTTTCAGTGGAAATTCTAGATCGAACATTTCAGTCTAAATTATTAACGAACTATCGAACGAAAGTCTAAATTATTATCATTTAGCATCACAGCTGTGTCAACAAGTAGTGTTGAACTGTTCACAATGGCAATGAAACGTTCACCTCCTTTGGATGAGTTTAACTTTAAAAAATCTGAATATTCCATTTCCAAACATTCTAAGTATTGATTCATACTAAGTAAATAATCCATTAAATGTGACAGACGGTTGATGCAAACGTGATGAACTTCAAAGAAATATGGCGTATCTCTTCAAATTGGTACAATATCGTAACACGCTCAGTTTATCCATTTCCATACACGTAGGCGAAACTGTTCCAAGATGAGATCGTAAAACTGTATCACAATCTACTAACATGTAACAGTTTGTCAAAAAAAGACTGTGTATCAATATTGATCATCAAATCTTGAGAGGGATAGCAGAATCTCTGCAGCACAATTCAGGCTATCATACGCATGCAAAAGACTTATTCAAGTATGATTTATCAAGTATTATCATCACAAGTACTTGAGGATAAGAGACTGAGGTAGTACGGATATGTCATGAGTACAGAGGAGGACGAGGAGGTGAAGAAAATGATGACAATCACAATCGAGGGAGGTTGCAGGAGAGGCCGACCAGCAAGGCAGTGGATTAATGTGATCGAAGAGGATATGAAGAGAAGAAATGTTGACAAGGAGTTGGCTACAAGCAGAGATGAATGGAGAAGAAAAGCAGTGAAAGGACTGACCAAACCCCGCTACCGAGGACCTTATGCCAGTATTATAAGCCGGATTGATTGATATCATCAGGTATCATGAGACAAAATGAGTGTTCCAATTGCATTCGACGGTTGAATACGTCAAGAAGTTAAAAAAGCATGAAGAACATCAACTCGACATAAAAAGAAATCCTAGACCTTACATGTAGGTTAACATGAAATCAAAAAATATACTGTAGCAATCAATGATGCATGATACACTAAACGCATCAACTACTTTCTAATAAAATTGATTTTTTCACGAACAGCTAATATTTAGATTTATTTTTCAAATCTTTTCTTCTCTCTGAGTTTCTGAATTTCAAGAAATTGCATCTACAGACTTAAGCAGTCATAAAACAGGCGTCTTAAATCTGCAAGCACTCGCAGATCGACTTATCGAATTCCCATTCAGAAGCTGGACAAAATGCTTGAAGTAATTTTCTAGCAAATACAATTAACTAAAATATCAATATTGAATGACGCTTGGCAAAGAACTCCAACTTCAAATCGAATCGAGTGCTTGCAGCTTTTTGACAACTGCATCATATTTCAACAATTATGAATTCCTACAATATGCAATATTCTTTCATTCGTCACCTGTGTATATTATCCTCCACAATTTCCTCTGTGAGTCAAAGGAATTGAATGATAGTTCTGTTCAACGGTGGCTTACTCAAAGAAGAAAATAAAAAGTCTGGAATGAGAGCAGATAAGTTGTAGTGATGAAATCTTGTCATCTTCTTCATACATGTAATTACACATGAAAGTGTTCGACAATTTGAAGCTGATTATACTAAGAGACTTGTGTCGATCTCTAACATCGAATGAAACATGATCGACGCTGAAGTGATGACTTAGAGACAATTGCGTAATGATTATTAAATGCCAAGTGTGGACCTGACATATTGTTTGATTCAAAGCTTCATCCTGTCAAGGAAGATTCTGATGCAATGAATTTTGGCCATAATCGCTGTAAATTGACTTCATAAAGTGTTGACAATTTGCCTTGGACAGACATTTTGATATGCAGCGACGCATGCAGGCCAACATTATGAAGTTAGATGATAAAATGATGGATATTTTGCACATTCTGATGAACAACAAAATGCTGTGAGTTTCAGAAACAAAAGTAGAAAATCTTCAAATGCATTGATAGACGAGTGCAATTCATCACCAGGAAATCAAACAGTGCATTTATCTGCAGGCCGGCGCCCCACAAACACATCTCATCCTCTTTGAACGGGTTGAGAAATGTGTCAAGAATCTTATGAGCGGAAATCTCATAATCGAACTGCTGACGTTTCTCTCAGACAGGATCAAGTTAAAATTAAGTTAACTTAAAGAGCACGACTTCACTTCTGCAGATACTATTTCCATAGAAGCAGTTCTGCAATAAATCAAGGTTGGGTCTAATCTTGGGTGCCCCCCAAGATTAGACCCAAGAGTGGCTATTTGTCTAATGAAGTGGAACAGCAATTTCCAGAATATGTTTGGAATTTTGATTGAGATTTAAAATTGCATGAAGATATTCTTAATCATACCATATTGTACATATTGCTATCCAATTAACATGTGTCTAGTAGTTGTAGTAGTAAGCGTTTATTATAGAAAAAATGAGAATAACAAAAAGTCACATAAAAAAATTCGAGAAAAGCATCGTCACTGATGCAAACGTCACACTGAGATGGCACAGAGAATTGAAGTGGTACAATCAATGGTACAAAACTATACAAGCTTGAACTTCAAGTCAACAACAAATCATGATTGTATGTGTGGGAACGAAATGAATGATTGTACAGATGAGCAGACCAAGGGAAAAATGACTTTGACCGTCGAAAAGTGGATGAAGTGGGAATCCTAAAGCATCTTGTGTTTGGCAATATATCAGGAACAAGAGTTCGTAATGGGTGCATGTCAAATTCAAAAGATTTAATGAGTAATTTCAAGGCTGCTTTCTCAAACATCAGCGAAAGCGAGGGGAATCTTTCACAGTCACACCTTGAGTCCTGATCACAAATGAATAAATGAGCACGATTTTGAAAGCGATTCAGCTTCTTCAACAAGATAAAAGGTAACCGCCCATAGACAGGAGAGGCGTACATGAAGCAAGAAGTTATTAGAGCGTGATAAATGCGAATAAGATCCTCGGATTTGACAACATACTTAAGACACCTGATTATGTGAAATCTACGGGATGCAGTCATCAACACATTAGAAATTTGTTCAGGAATCACGGTAATCTCACACTATAGCACAGCGATATGTATCAGAGATTGGCGGTAAATTGATTGATGCAAGAAATACACAATTGTGGTCTGATTTCTTGAGAGGTGGACCAATGGAGGCAGACTGCTCATATAGCTTGCTCAATTCTTTATCCATCCAAATTAATGTTCACATTAATTACTATTTATTACATGAATTTGTTATTGCGGAATTGAGGCCATAAAATATTCAGCTAAAAGTTTTAATTATTGGCATAGGTTATCTCTGGGCTTAATATCATCAACCCTGTTTGCGTCTACAGTCTAATAATTTCCTAATTAGAACAACATACATGACTAAGCTACATTCCTTACAACATAATGATAATAATAAAAAGCTTTATTCCGATATGACAAACGCATGACGGATTACAATAGATGAAGAAAACAATTATATAAGTTACTTAATAAGTCAGTCAGATTAAAGGAGTGGTAGACTGAAGACGGAAATGTAAAATGGTGAAGTCAGCGTGAAGCATTCGGTTGAAAAATTTCCTGTTCTCTGTAATGAATGCGGTCTTCTTCTTAGATGCCGGTCGTGGTCTATCTTAGGGGGAAGGAACTTGTACAGTGAAATCGAGAAACAAGGCACACATAACATAGGCCTCGTATAAGATGTAAATAGCATAAATGTAAAGATAAATATAAATAAGATGAAGATAAATATAAAGATATTTTTACTAAGCGCAAGAGGCAATCATCAAAGAATGTCACTGCATTAAATGATACCGATATCTTTCTATTTCTAATACATGTAGCCTAATAGTGGAATGAACAATATAGCCTGAAGTTTTTAACTTTCAAGGCAAGAGGCAAGTTATCTGCAATTTGTTGCCAATTTGAAGGCCACCAATTTAACAGCATAAGCGTTATACAGGTATTGGTTCAATGTATTGCACTTTTTCATTTATTATCTGTTTCATTTCACGCAATATGATAAATGCAAAATTCTGTCTAACACAATATGCATTACATCTAATTTAATAGATTTAATTCACAAGGAACCCATAGATAATCAAGGCATCGTTTAAAAAGCTAATTAAACAAACTATCAGATAGACATTTACGGAAGGTCTATATCAAAGTTGATGATAGCACCATAGAAATAAACTGTTTATCTGAAGTTCGCTAGAATGGAAATTGATGAACCAATTAAAAGCTTCGATTTACTCATGTGACTGATTCCAACCCAATGATACAGACGTTGGCAGGTGCATCTAAGTGAAAATGCGTGCGATTTATGTGCCGTTATTGTACATTGCATGAAGCTTAATTTCCATTCTAGAGGTTTTATTGTTGTCAATTTCTATGGATAGCACAGATTTATCATAGAAAGACCAATCGTGTGGTTGAAGTAGGATACACATGCACATACATGTAAGCTTACATGTAGATGACTTGCTATGACATGATGTGATCATATACATAAGTAGAATTTTTCCAAGAAAACGCAAATGATCATTCATGGTCAATTTCTTTACTCTTGGGTTCTCACACTTGTGGGGGGTACCCAAGCTCTTGGGTTCGCACCCTAAGATTCTTGGGTACCCCCTAAGACTACCCAAAACCCAAGACCCAACCTTGAATAAATTAGCGCGCACCCAAACCTAAAGCACTCTCGGGAATCACACGTAGAGCAAAACCATTCATACCATCATGTGAATGTAGAGCGCACAGGTGAGTCGCTCGAAAGGCTATTTTGTTCGCGCAGGTAGCTCTGAAATCAGCATCTGCAGACCACTTTCCTTGACCAAAACTATCTTAATACCTTTAAAAGGCGTGTGAATAGGTTTCTGATAGAGACAACTTGATAAGCTTAGAAGATGTGCTTTTTGCCTTTGTTTATTTAGAATAATAGAACTTTATATTTTCCTTTCATTGTCTTGAGTAGCTCTTAGCATCATTCATGGCTCGTACCCGTGCTAGGGATGAAAATTCAGCTAAGTATCTGTCTTCAATCAATATGGCTTCAAACCAGCTAATATGAGCGTTCACATGACCGCGACCGCATCCGACGCAACAATGCAAGAGGCAAATCGCTTAACTGTATGATAAAGTTTGTGATTACAAACACGATTACTACGCTGATTTTGCAAAGTTTCTCATTTTAACCCGAAGCAAGTTCCCTCTGTAGTAATCCATTGCTTAGTATTGAAAATAAACACGTAATCCATCCACGCATAACGAAATATAACTGAGATTTGAAGCTTGTATTGAAACTGGCTGAATATCTTAAGAAAACTACAGGATCAAATAAAGAAATTAGATTCTCATACTGTTTCTTATAATCAGGGAGATAAATTGTGTGCTTGGGTCTAGAGATGATATTATTCAGTACTGATGATCAAGGCCAGAACTAGTCTCGAGGGGCAAGTAGATCAATTTTCCTTAGAACGCGATGCAAATTCAAACCTGATTTCTGAGGAAAGGGAAGATTGACACCATATGAAGTGTACACGGTCAGTTAATTTAGATAGTGAGGAGTTGAACGCTGTGAATAATATTTCCATTTGACGAATTTATCACGGAGAAAAATTTAGTTGAAGATATGTACTTTTCACTTGACAGATCTATCTGCAATCTGACCGTTGAGGTTCGTGTGGTAGCTGATGAGAGCCACTTCTGCAGAGACGAATTCTATGTCAATCTCTATCGCTTGCTACCATTGCATACAATGGCTCGGAAAGAACTACTCGTATGTCCGCTCTAGACCCACACACAAATGAATCTATCTGTCTCTCTGTGCTTATGGTAAACATAAAACGAGTAATCACTAAAATCGATTGAGTTCTGATCTACGTTACTTTTCCGATGAAAGATTTCATTTGTGCTAAGTGGCAACAAAAGTCATGAGCAATTGAGATAATGAATCCAGAAATTGTGCTGCAGCTAGTACGACCGAAAAGTCACAAAATCATGGACACATCACATCCTGCGATTTTTCAATAAACGCGTGTTTGAAAATCATGTAATTTCACCAACTTTGCATGCTTTTGCGATGTACCCAATCTTTATTGCATTTCAAAGTGTATGCAACAACCTGCTGTGTTAATGTGTTTATCTTTAATTGTGTAAATTATTTGCGTCGCATGAGAGCACTTAACCGCGTGCATGGGTTGTCATTAGAGTCGAAAAAAAGTAAAAATCGTAATTGAAAAAACGAAAGCATGGCTTTTATGTGGCCTTGTTTATTTTGGTTTTGAAAAACATCCGAACAGGATGCATGTTACGAAAAGATCGAGAAGTTTTCCCAGCAACTTTACAAATCAGAGCAGTAAAAACTGTCTTCGACACTTAGATTTGTGTGCTTTATGTTTCATGACCTTTACTATACCACTAACTCCAAAATGTTACTAACGAGTGACGACTCAAATAATCTGTATCGTGCTTCCGCTTCAAATTTGATGTTTCTTGTATTAAAGATTTCAACGTTTTGCAAATTTTTGAAAGACGGTTGCTCCTCACACAGTCCTACCGTAGGCAGTACAGCCAAAAAAATTCTGTAGAATTTCCATGGCCCGAATTTGAATTGAAAAGGGGAACCTATACATCATGATATAGACAACTATATAATAAGCTGAATACAATATACATATACCAGCTAGTAATTATCATCAACACTTGCTCTAGATGATGTTGAAGGCCGAAACAAATGAATAAAAAGAAACCGAAATGCAGGCTTTTGAATAAGCATTTACGAGTTTTACGAGTTTAAAAATTGATTGGCAAGAAAACTACTTTCGAAGAATAAATTTCGAAATTTTTCATGCCTACTGAGATATCATCAATATCTGCTTATATAGCCTACCGGTGTTGCTGCTATTTGTAGCGATTTTAATTCGTTCGAGAAGCATTCCTAGCAAAGAGCCATGTTGAACAAATGTATCAATAATTGTGAGAAAATTGCATATAAAGATTCTGTAAAGGAAAAGCGCTTGTCCTTTTCACATGTCGCATGCTTTTATACATACCAGTTTTATTCGTGAAGTTCATGCGTTAAGCAGGAATGCAGGATGTTGGCCGGATCTTCAGGCGAGCGATGCAATTATTCCGAATAATTTCGTTCAAGGCTATAAATAGATTACATAAAATACATAGCAAGTTGTCTAAGAATCACTTCATCGCGAAGAAATGTAATGCGTCTTTCGACTTAGCTGTCTACATTTCAAATGACTTTTGGAACCTTCGAAATGTATTTCGATTATTTATCACCAGCCGACGCTGTATTAGTAATGCACTTCTAAGTAGAACAGCGTGAATGTTCGACAGGAGCTAAACCAATGAACCAATGAGTCGCCAATGAAAACAAAAACATTTAAAACAATAACATTTTAAATTTCTCAACTAATATAAAAATAAAGGTATAGAATTGGCATAAAATTCCTAATGAAGCTTTGTGAATCCAAAATTATTATTTCAGCAACTTTATATTAATTGCTGTATTTGACAAGCACTTTCACTAGGGATTCTTCTCCATCTATCCTGATTGATTTGCACAAAATTTACGAGCAGGGCATGGAAAGACTTCACCAACTGCACAGACTTGAGATATTACAAATAATGAAAATATTTGTATTGTGAAATTCATCTATACTATGTCATTTTGTAGACGCATGCATGTGACCTATAGCAGATCACACCATAGAAATAGATTGTTTATCTGAAGTTGACTAGAATGGAAATTGACTCAAGGTCACGGCACATCCGGGGGGGAAGGGGGGGGGGGGGGCTGAACCAACCAATGAAAAAGATTTTTGTGACACATTCTAAAACCTAACCCATGCATGCAGCCGTTGTGTAGTGTAGTGAAAATGCGATGCGTTTTTGTTTTTTGTTGTGTATTGTTTGCAATGATATTTACCATCCATTCCTAGTTATTTTATTGTTATCAATTTCTATGGATCACACTTGGTTAGATTGAACTTCAGAAGATGCGTTTTGGACATCCCGAATATGCAGACCATCTAGATTCATGTTCGATGGATATGAGACAAAATTGAGAACGCAACGAGGCCCTTTTAGACATGCAAAATGCGTCTTTGACCGACCATTTTTAAGCAGGTTGATTATCATCTAACCCTATTGCATTATCACAAACTTTATAAGGACTGAAAAATCACGTAAAAGCGCGCATCAATGAACCGATCATGAATTTGATCTTGAGGTAAGATTTCATTTACCCTCAGGTCAATGTTTAGAGCAGTTAAGTCAATTACACAGTCTACATGATTTTTGATGTAAAACTAACTCTATAAGCAGACAAATAAAACATCTCTTCCATGTATTGCAGCCTCCAGGAAGTCTCGTGAGACGGATCGGGACATCCAGGTCAAATGTTCAAACTGCATTACCAAGTTGTCATGGCATTCACTTGGAAATCGCATTTCCACAGACGGGTTAACGATGTGATTTCTATTCCCTTCATAACATACCGCAGCGATAAAAGTCTTCACCTGGAAAATTGTCATTTTCCGTTTCAGCCAGAGATGCATAATCCTGCCATTATCAAGTGATAGCTGTCGACTTGTCTTTTTCAAGTTTAGATATTCGCCAATGCGTTGCAGCAAAAATGTCTAGTGTCGATGCCTATCTTTATCGAATGCATCTTCGATTTGGAAAAGCGCGTAGGCGTGTTGAATAATTCAAAATGAAGCAATAAATCTTTAGGAAGCTGTCTGTGAATTAGGTTGTTGTTGATGAATGAATGACACTCTGCTTTTTTGATGTATTTATATGATGCTACATTCACTGTTGTCAGACAGAGATAATGGCAATTAAACAAAGAAATTCATATTTAAAAAGAAATCTCTCAAACCAATAAATTATACAATTATGCATTAGTGAATGGTGAATGCTTTCACCAATGGCAAAATGCTTGCTAGCATGCAGATTAGAAAAAATGATCAGACTTGTGCAATTTATTTAATCTTTTCTTGACAACTGTAGACGCTATGTTTCTTCTACAAAGACATATCATGTTTTAAATCATCATCATCATCAGCCCTTCGTGCCACTGCAGGCAGATGGCCTCCACTCCCTCCTCCAGCTTCTTCGATGTTGCGCTTTCTGAATCCAGTTGATTCCGCTCTTTTCCTCAATATCGTCTCTCCATCTTCTCCTTGACCTTCCTCCTCGCCTTAGTCTTTCTAGTGGCATGCATTCCGTTACTTTCTTGGCCCATTTGTTGCTGTTCATTCTGGCTAGGTGTCCTGCCCAGTGTCCCTTCATCGTTCTGATTTTACTCGTTATGTCAATCATTTTCGTCCTTTCTCTGATGCTCTCGTTCCGTATTTTGTCCTTCCTCGTGATGTTTAGCATTGTCGTCATTCAAAAAATACATATCAGCACAGTTCGAATGGTCAAACTTAAGTTTGTGACCTTTAACTAAGTGCTGATTGACTGCACAAGGGTACCACCATGTGCTGATCATTTGAGAAGACATTTTTAAAAAGGACTTAATTAAGTGCCTTTAACATTTTTAGATAAATTGAGTAAAACAATCTACTTAGCAAGCGGCAGGCCTGAACCTGGATATATTCTGGCATATCACAGTGAATGATGAGCACGAGTCAGTTTGGGCCTTTCCGCGCCATCCTGACGTGTCTTTGCAGGACCTAATGTAAAGTCTACGACTGTCAAGGAATATAGGAATAAAAATGTGTGGACAATTTCCTAATCTCCGAATTGCTGTCTATCACTGCAGAAATGTTAGTACTTGACAGGATTTTTGAGAATGTTTTTATTAATACATTGTCTGGATAGAGCAGCGCAAGTCACTGGTCTGGTTGGTCGCACCTACTGGTCATTCGGTGGGTGGGCATTGGGAATTACCGGTCATGTCGATCATAAATCAACCTTACTGTAATTAGAAAATGATAATTAATGTAGCATAATTGATTTCAAATGTTGACAGGTTAAATGAATCTAGCTGCTTAGATATCGGTTTATTTACCCGTCGACTTGTCGACCGGCTCCACCGGGACTCCACCGGTTCTGTGACAACCTCCCAAATCGTGAACCGTCCACCCAAAAATGAAATGTCGTGATTCTATGGCACCAGAGGTATGATGTTTTTCATTTATTGTGACTGTTTGGATGTCTTTTTCTCTGTCTCGTTATAAATACAAACACATAAAGTTCAAATGCCACGTGATGACAAAACACTAAACTTTCTATTATTTATTACTATCAAGTGAAAAGGTTGATGTCTCTGCAGCATCAAGGGCAATCCGCAGTTAGATGGCTTAATTCATTGCTGAAATGTTTTTGAATGCTCTCCATTTCGGCCTTTCCCTCAAGCTGTCAACTCGTCAGTTTTACTGATCGCATTGCCTTCGGAAAACATTAAATAAATGGAACTAGATGTTCTGAGGGATCTTCTGCATGTGCGTTGTACAATTGCATGTTCGCTTATTCATATTATTTATATCAAGCATGCTGAAAAATTACACCTGATTTGCAAGATCCTAAAACGCCGGAAGGCGAGGAGCGTCCACTGATTGGTTTATCTGTCAATGCTATTTGGGTTTATCAACAAATTCTTTAACAATAAAATGACAAAGATATAGAAAAAAAAGCATCCGTCTTATTTAAACGGTGGCTGAAGTATTATAAACCGCTGCCCAATCCAGGCTACCAGAGTCGAAGTGGTTTCAACCCTGTTGTACATGTACATGCTTGGGGATCAAAACTTACAGGTTTTGTTGCTCGCCTTTTTCACATAGTCTAATCAGCTCAAAGTTGATATCAGTGAATTTTGTCCATTAGAAAAACAAGTCATACATATCGGACGTCGTCAGTCGTTAGTCAGTAATTGATAGAAGTTGATCATTCGAAGATTTTTTGTGACAATTTGTTCCAATCCGTTCTCCTTAGTTTATCAAAAAAGTGCTAATCCTTACATATCAAGTATGAGAGGTGTATCAACTCGGTTGCAATATTTTAAAAATTTTAGACGCAAGAGGAATAAATAAAAAAAATAAAGCGAAACTGAATGTATCTATCTAGCGCTTCGATCAAATTCAATAAATCTGCATCCCTCATGACATAATCTCATTACGTTTTGAGAGTCAATGACCGCTAATTGTCCACATCGCCATCATCTGAACCATAAATGTCAGGAATATTGTAGAAACTTACATCGTCAACATCTTGTGTAAATTGCTGCAGAAGTACTTCGTCTGTAAGCTGTTCATGTCGATCCTTGGCTCGGTCTTTGTTCGAGTCCCGTCGTTCACGCAGCTGGGCCAATTTCTGTCCAATTTTGTCATTCGCATAATGCGTCTGGTCCAACAGCTTGCTGCCCATCTCCAACACGGCGTTGATTCTCTCATCATTGGCTTGCATTGTATTCATGAAGTTTTCATGTTGCTTCATTTGATGCTCTGCGACTTCAACTGAAGTCTGAAAAGAGGAAATGAAATGTTGTTAAATGTTATATAACATGAAAACGTTAAAACGGAAGAATCACAATAACAGGAAAACAATATTGAAATTAGTATTTCACATTGATCCACTGTAACAATCCTCAACAACCTTTTCTATCTTGGAGGTCCCTACAAAGATCTCCAATCAACTATTCATGAGATCTGCATGCACTACCATTAATTGATTTATTCACTCATCACTGATTGCTCATTGTCTTGGAGCAATTACTATAATGGTACATGTAATTAAAAAAAGCTGCAATTATTTGGGTTGACATCCACAATAAGCATAGACAAATTATGCAAGTCGATCCTAATTTAGGTGCTCTCAGTTGAATTCAGAACACTGCTCGAATATTTCAACATTAGCTAAACTTATTAATTATTTTAAAAAAACTGCAACTCTGCATCTATAAATTGTTTGGCAAGAGACTCGGTTTGAGATCGTTAAATACGCAAATTCTGTCTTACGAGGTTTTGCGACGACAATGGATGTGTATTAAGGAAAAGTTGAGTGAATTGATTATTTTTAACGTCATAAATTAAGATCTGGCATCATCAAAAAGCGTAGGAGGAGTTTCAAAAAACAATTTAGATGCAGTATTTGGCAATAAATTTATCCATCAATCAGTGTTGCATCAACATCGATCAGCAAATATCAATGCCTCTCAATGCACTATATCATTTACACACTTTTGATAACGACAAAACTTGTTGTTAATCCATGTGAATAATAGTTTAAAATTTTCTAAATCATCTGTAAAACATTTCTGTTATTAATGTTACCACGAGAATAACCATTCACAAAATCTTTCTTCTTGTTTCACAACTCTTAAGTTGTCCAAATTTACAGGAAATTTCGATCTCACAATTGATAGACATGCGCATTACAGTTGTTATAAAAATTCTCTCATCTCATGGACTCTAGTTATCGTTACTTTATAATGAAAATACTCGAGAGAATGAAACAAAACAAAAATTATTGCATTCTTAATTTTCGGATTTTTATGAAATGATCGGTAGGAAAACAAATGTAATAATTCCTTGAAGATCTACTGCATCGACGTAATTTCAATTCATTTTATTATTATTGCGTCATCTATTTCTTACAATTCATCTCTGACAAGGATTTCAAAAGTCTACTAATCAAGCGCCTGAAATCCAATCAACTGCTGACAAATCCCTAGAATGTCTTGATGCTAAATCGCAGTCATTCGTTTCATTTCAGAATCAAGAGAAAGGAGAATGAAATATTGCAGGAGCAAAATGCTGGATGGGAACGTACTCATGCAACCTCATACTTTAAAAGCTCTGTCGTTTGTATTGTATCAGCGCTGAGCGCGAGTGATCAATCATAAGCCTGTGAGGCGAGAGCATCAGTAATAAAGGGTTGTTACTGGCATTTATTTCCTCCATTTTGGGAACCGCAAGATTCAGCTAGAAATCAGATCAAAAAACGTTTTCGGGAGCGCCTTTTTTGATCTGATTTCAAGCTGAATCTTGTGGTTCCCAAAACAGAATAAGGTTATGCTATTATTGGGACTTATTTCGAAGGAAGTTTCTATTCAGATATTTTCCCTATACATGTCACATGTACATGTATCTATAGAGATAAAATTATTATTGCAAGCTTTTAAATGCTTCACGTGATATTTGTAACTAAAAATTGATCTTGAAATTTTTGAAAATGCGTCCTTGTGCATGCATATTTTATCCTGAATTTTGTTAAAAATGCACTAGGTAACAACAATTAAATGAAAAAAATAAATCAGATGTGAAGAAGCATTATTTACCTAACATGACTATACAAACTAATGCTGTAATTGCGATGACTGGCTTTTGAATTTTGTGACTCCTTATTGACTCCCAAAGACGTGACATAGACATAGTCTTCATAGAACGTCCTCTAAGGACGTTGATAAAACGTTGAAAACAATGGACTAAGTGCATAGAATTGTAAATGCGGCAGATTATAGCGGAAATAATTGCTTGGAATTTAAATAAATACGAAATGTAATATAATGTAAACATATTACAAAAAATAAACTTATTGAATATAAATACACAAACTTCATTACCATTAATTAACTGTATGCATGCTAATCAAATGTGGATTGTGGGCAGCGGGTGGACAGTGGGGGTGGGGCAGCCGCAATATCTAGCTCACATTATGTCTGCAGTATCTATTCAATTCAATGACATGCTCAATGAATTTCGAATCAATTTGTGCTTCATGAATTGATCATGAACTTTGACGATAAATTTTGTACAATTTTTTCATTGTAATATTTGCCATTGTAAAATATTCATTGTTTTGCAATATATAATACACTTTCATATATTCATTATATTATTTACCATTGCAAAATATTTTCACTTCTGTACACATGATGCGGTTCTGTGCATTGTTTTCTTATCTGCTGATGTTCTTACCGTGCCTCAAATCAGTGCGATCAAATTCTATCTCAGTGTTGATCTCATGTGCATTTCTCCAATGTGTATACACAGACAGTAATTCCTGAATCAATTTGCCGGAATTGTCCTCCACGTGGTCATTTTCATTCATTTATTTTCTGATCCTAGTACATTTCTAAATAATGGTCTGCGATCGCAGTTGGAATGTTCTAAGCTTGTCCGTCTTGGCAGGCACGTGCAGAACGCCTTCAGACGTCGCTAAACCGAGGCAGAAATCGGATGGGGAAAACTACGGCTGTATGCAGCAATGCATGGCTGGCTATCCTCTGCGATAAGTAATATACACCAGCAACGCTAGGGAATATGGGGAGAGAGCAAAGTAAAGAATCGATAGTGCGGTAGAATATAAACAATTCTAACGATGGAAAGAACTGACTGAAGTTTGTAGATATCGATGTTCTACCGAAATGCGACTGTGTTCAGTGGTTAGATGCCTCTTCAATTCCCTACTATTCATTTCCTAAAACAACTTAAAATACAAAATGATGTCTTAATTAAAATAATTCTTAATGGAGATCCACAGCTAATGATAATTTCTGAAAATGATATAATTGAATTTTAAAAGCCCAAACGAAAGGAACTCTTGCAGAAAGTCGCCTCAGTGATTTCATCATTGTGTTTTAGCATACCGGTTTCAGTACGGCATACACGTACCATCATCAGTGACAACAACAAAGAACAATGAATGTGCATTTTCATACATGGATGAATTAAATGAACAGATGATGATGAAATAATGATACTGACGAACAAAATGACAATATTTACAATAAAAACATTGGTTCTGATTTTAAATTGCTGTTCATTAGGACTTTTGTGCTAGATTTGATTAGAAGTGTCTCTGTAATTTTTGTATGGCGTGTTTGTAACAATATTTTGAAGTTTTGTTCTGTTGGTATGTGTCTATGTGATGATATTTCTGATGGTGATCTGCCTTTTGGATGCTCTTTTATGCGTGTGCATGTCTGCTAGTCTCTCCTATGTAACATTCTTGGCAGTGTTCACTGTCATATTGATAAACAAGAGAAGCGCGCTCGTTAAATGGGACATCATCCTTGTATTGGCAAATGTTCTGCGCTTTGTAAGTCGTGCAGGCAATTTTTATTTTCGATTCTTTTAATACTTTACTTATGCTTCGAATTTTCTTCTTATTTCTTCTTACGATTCTTCAACATAAGATAATTTCCAGGAAACATTCACTTTCTCTTTATCTGAATCTTCATTTGCTTTTACGTTTTTCGCATTCTTTGAATGTCTTTTGTATGTAATTTCTGTTGTAGCCAATTGTATCAGAAATATACGCTGAACAAAGTGTTTGTTTTCATCACGTTTTCGGGACTCAGTTGTTAACTTTTGGAAACGGACATAGAGACCCGCTATGTTAGGAGTATATACGAAAGCATCAGTTTCCTTTACTCTCCAGAAAGTTTGCAGCTCATTATCTAATATCGATTATTGATTTGCAAATCAGACTAGCAGACATGCACACGCATAAAAGAAAATCTAAAAGGCAGATCACCATCAGAAATATCATCACATAGACACATACCAACAGAACAAAACTTCAAAATATTGTTACAAACACGCCATACAAAAATTACAGAGACACTTCTAATCAAATCTAGCACAAAAGTCCTAATGAACAGCAATTTAAAATCAGAACCAATGTTTTTATTGTAAATATTGTCATTTTGTTCGTCAGTATCATTATTTCATCATCATCTGTTCATTTAATTCATCCATGTATAAAAATGCACATTCATTGTTCTTTGTTGTTGTCACTGATGATGGTACGTGTATGCCGTACTGAAACCGGTATGCTAAAACACAATGATGAAAAGGAACTCAGTTTTGAGGAAGTCTTTGACGAATTTAGTTGATCACTGATTTGAATAGTAGTCCATTACGATAATATTCCTACAACCACCGTTTGAAGAGGAAGAACAAGACGATATTGTCAGTCATTAATAAAGATACAGACCAGAATTATTGGAGGATCGACATTATGACCCACAGAGACGTGAAGAAGGCGAGAGACGAAAACATGCGCATTCAGATCTGATTTCAGGACAGAATATCTCGTTTGGCATTTACTCCGAAGAAATTCATGTTTATCCAGAAATCAAACATTTCTTTATATCCCCATTCAAACATCAATTGTAGCCATATATCAAACATTCTGTCATAGAATTTTATCTGTTTCAGTTCATTCTTCATATTTCCGTGAAATATGACACCAGTGAGTAGTATTCTTATTGAGCTTCCGTTCTGAAAATATCGTTAGAAGATACTTTTCTCTCATGTGGCATTTTCTTTAGAAAGACAGGGTCAAAAATCAAGTTTTGAGATTAAATCATCTCTTCAATTGACGAAGCCATTTATAAAATCTATTTACAAAAATTTAGCGCGAAAATTTCATTATAAAATTACTAAGTAAATGAAGACAAAATAATTTAAATTCACACGGAAAATTCTTCAAGTCGTTTATGAATATATTTTTTCACCACCGCACGAATTTAACTTTAGGATTGCAGTGATTATCGTCATTTCAAAAACTGAAACAAAATTCTACTATCACATCACTATTTTTATCCACGTTATTCACTTTTCCATTAACAATAAAAAAAACTGCATCGTAATCTTAACTCAGTGTCTCAGACATATCCGTGTGAGTATCAGTGCTTTCTAAGCAGTGTCCAAGAACTAAGAGGAGATGATAATAAAAGCTTCAATGACATCGTTAGAGAAGGGAATTCTGATCCTAGATGACGGAACACTTGCTGGACAAAATCATTCTCACACGGATCTGTCAGGTATTTATCTTTAAATGCAAGTGCAAACTGTGTATCCAACATTCAGTACTAATTATGTACTTTCTAGTCCTAGATATTAATCATATCAGTTTGCAGGAAATGAAGATACATTCTTTACGACCGTTTATACCACACTCCGTACATTGCCTCTAATTATGCGCGTACATTCCAGAGTCAGTGATCGTCGCGTTGGGATATCATTATCAATATGTGTTTTGAAAACCATATATAACTTCAGCCTAGCTTTTCGTCAGTTTCCTATAACCTTGTATATTGCGATCATTCATGCGATTTAAATGCCAAAACTTGATATCGATTTTCTTGGTGACATGCGGTGTCGGAGATGAGTTGAAGATAATCCCATAGCTGGAAGAATACAGCACATATTACGAAATCAGGTTTATGGTTAGAGCAACACCGGTATCACGGTGCTGTTTCTCTAGAATTAATTTTCCAGTTAGAAATAAAACAGAAGGAGAGCAAGTGCTACATCACCTGTCATCTCCGACAAATTGGCACCAGTATACCAACATCCACATATTGTGAGCTGGAGGCTGGTTCCTTCCTTCGATAAAATCAAACATCGTGAAAGGGTCGGCTAGACTCTACAGGATATAATTAAACATCATGATAGATTCGGCTAGACTCTGCAGGGTAAAATAAAGCATCGTGAAAGAGTCGGCTGGACCGTGTAGAGTACTAGCATGCATATCAAGATCACATCGAAGGTTGAAGGACGCATTCAACTACTATGTGGAAGTTAATAGCCTCGCTACTAAATGTTTTCAATTCTCAACAATATTTGCACTGCTTATGCATAGCAGGTCTAGCACCAGAATGAGTGTTAAGAAGGAATTTCGCACTCTATGGTACTGTCTTCAGTAGATGATAGATTTCGCTAATTTTATGTAGTTAAAAAGAAAAAGGAAGAACGTGATCAAAGTCTCATTCCTTCAAACATCGCTGTCAATAGACAACGACCGAGTTCAGTCATAACAGCTTCATCATCGATCACCAAAATATTCTATTCAAGCTAATCTCTCCCACTTTCACCTCTGTCTGTTGAAGCAGAAATAATTTTTGCAGCAGAATTCTGAACCGAATCGATCGTGGTGGAAGAAACATCGCCGAATTCCTCATACCGAAAATTAATTATCAGCCGATCCCTCCTTGTCGTTGCACGGCTTTTTCGATCGCATGCATCCACCCCACCGCAACACAACGTGCGCTGATCTCTGGCTCCGGCTGAAGGAATTGACTTTCCCCAAATTGAGTCACTCACTGAGTCACTGCGGTCAAGTCAGAAGAGTGATTTTTGATGCTGGGATGGGACATCGCCGGATATCATTCGCTCTGTCGATTCTGTTCATCGAATTTTGTGCATGATTATCCGTATCAATGACATTCATTGAAGTTGATCCAATAATCATAAATATGTCTGATGAAAGTTCCGTCATGATTTCATTTTCAATGCAGCGTATAGAACAATGATAGAAGTTAAAATCTACGATCATTATGGAATGATTGCAGCCATCATCTCTAGGGAAGGGAATTATAATTGAATCCGGTACAACGGGAGAGGGAGATGAGCTATCTGTAACAGTATTGCATCCCTGCTATATTTTCTTGTGCCTACTTCTCTAAAAGATAGACAGTAGGGCTGGGCCAGAAATTTTTGTGCGATAAATCGATAAGTATCTACTTCCTAATGAAATTTGTTCTTCGAAAATATTAAAAGCAAGCGCTGACCCTAAAATAAATCAAATATACATTGATATATTGATACATTGTATATTGAAAAGAAAGGATGCCTTCATACTTTTTGTGTTTCTATTTCAATGCTTGCATACACGATATTAGCTGTTATTGCTCGGCTATTCTATGAAGTATTTCCGTATGCACGTACTATACTGTATAAGATGAACATTATAGGATCAATTTCAATAAGAAAACAATGACAAATAGATGACAAATTCATACTCAGAACCGATGTATAACGACATCGATTTATTGATGAGATTAAATTGTCGACACTGCGTGCATCCACGCTGTACTGATAATAATTATCAAATGTTTTAATCACTCAGGACTTTTGCTGTTCTTATCCAATCTCAAAGCTGCTTCTTCATTTTGCCATGAAAATTGTCAGGAAAAATAAACGCGGCGCAATAATTCACAGGTCAAGGATCAGATTTACATCAAATTTAAGAAGTGCTCTGTCTTCAACCGCACGTTTGTATGAAAAGTCGATTACTTGCGTCCAACTGCAGAAAATTGAATGCAGTCACTCAGTTGTTGACTTATGCAGCGGGCGTATTATGCAGAAATATGTTATTTCTGTCCACATGTTTTGAAACATCGCTCATCTTTTCCGTAAAAAAGTTGAAAAAACCTGCTGCGTACTAAACAATCCCACGCACTCTCTCATCAAGATTCGCTCACTTCATATGTGTCTTGAGTTTCGTATTAAAATTGACTCTATTGTGTTATGTTTGATTCCCTGTAATAACTGTGTCAATTAGATTGGATATAAATTTAAGAAATTCTAAGTCAGACCACTAAAGCCAAGGCCTCTCAGTTGATTATAGCGCAAATGAAAAAGTCCTCTGTATGGAATGTACACGTACTAACATTCAATTAGCTTTTTCGTTCATAGTGCTAACGAAATCGAATTTGAATCAGTATTTGAACGTTTTTATCGATTGCTTTGAGAAAAAATGATCTGTGGGTTTGATTTTCTGATTTATTACGAACACTGTGCATGAACATATTTATTTTGATTTTTGTGGGATTTAACGCTTATGTGGATAACCATTTTGTGGGATTTAACCCCTTTATCACTTGAATAAGAATCCTACTGTTGATGTTTCCTAAAATGAAGCTTTCCAATGAGAATGCGCAAGATTGCATTGAACTGCAATGTCTGACATCTGGTATACACACATACACATTGGACATTATTGAGTGATAAAGCTCTTAAACAAAGAATCTGAAACTAAAAATTGAAAGCCAAGTATCTAATTCAGAGACATTGTGAAAACAATTTTTGAGTTTCTCTCCTTCTTTTATAATGACCGAAATAAAATAAAATAATTTACAATCCTCGTTCGCAAACGGTCGGCGCTTCGTTCTAAGGGCCAAGACTAAAATTGGCAGTATGACACAGCGTGTTAAAAGCAAAATGAGAATCTTCACGGCTAACTACTTCACTTAAGATTAAATTGTTAAACCGAAAGTTATATTTAGTACTTTTACTTTTTCTCTTCTCGTGTAATATCGGTTGGTCCTCAGGTTTGCGGCAACGACATTAGGACTGTGTTGATTCAGTTAATTTGGGTGCTCCTTCCCCACACTACCCAGGCTTGTGCAAGTTTAGAGTGTAGGATGCAGGGGCTCCATGTACTTCGTAAGTTCCACATCCTATTCTTTCTTTTGACCACCTTTGATTTTGGAACAACTAAATCTCCACTAAATTAATCACCCTCCTAGGTCACACTTGAAGTTAGGCATTTCTTTGGCCACTTTTGCCGCGCCTCGGTACCCTTCCGCAGACGCTCATTAGACGCAGCATCGAACGCCGCCAGCAACCGTTGACTACATACATCCATCTTGTCACTGAGTTCTTGTATTTGTTGAAGAGATGGGTCTCATGATTTAACAGGTTATGTCCTCGAGGCAAATCTCCCACGCACTTTTATGCAAACGGTTGCTGTCCCATCACAGTCTGAAGATCACCCCATCCCAATATCTTAGAGGTTGACATTGATAAATTATTGGTCATTAAACTACAATTTGTTATTGACTTTCCATACATTTCAAGCTGAGACATCTTCTCTGTGAACGACCAGTAATTGGAAGTACTCATTCATGAACAAAAATACAATCAACTTCGATATTAATTATTTATAAGCCAGTCAATGCACTTTATGGTTGCAAATGTACCTTGCATAACGCTAAGTACGACAAGCAATTCCTGTATGATGAAAATTTGATACATTACGTTTTCCTCCTAACACCTTAGTACAGAATTCCCTTGTGTGGGGCAACTAAGGGAAGATCTGCATACCATCAATAGCTCAACTTTTCATGACACTGCTCAACCAGGTAGAATGGCAGCTTTCATGATTAAGTGCTGTTTTGAGATTATATCGAGTTCGCGTATTCAATCTCACAATACGAATGAAAACTCGGATAACACTGTCCATGAGAAAATCACGCAAACTTACTGGCGCTTCTTCCTTCGACAGGAAATTGTCTTGCTGATTGAGGAGAACATCAACTTGAGTGGCATCACGAAGGAACATCTGAAATAGAAGTGACTCAAGTGAGAAGAGAAGAGACGAGAATATTTATGTCATCAGAAAAAATGATTTTCTTGTGTAACGCGTAGTAGCGTTAGAAATCGAGCAGTATCGAGTCACATTCCTGATCTTGTGCAGAGATCATTATGACAGAGAAATCGCAAAGTCATCATGAAAAGAGAAAATATTGAAATAAATGAATAATCAACTGGAGCAGTATGAAAAGCAGACGATCTAAGAGCGCTGTCATGGTTGTTCCCGATCGTCGGAGGCAAGTGTCTGTGATTTTAATAGGCATCTTAAACTTCGTCATTATACTTCATTTTGCATCACCAAAGTGTTCGATTTTGTAATCATCATTAAGACAACTTCCCATTTTAGTAACTGTTATTGCGGTGCTAATCAAACTTCATTACATGGATGGTATTGTCAGCATCTCTAATGTGGGCGAGTTAATAATCAAATGATGGTAACAAGATGCTTTGGTGCCGGTGTCATGATATTCTTCCTCCACTCTAAATTGCTGACCGGAAGAAGAATATCAGAAAAAATGTCCACTTAGAAAAAGAGAGGCAAGTGCAAACTTGATAAAGTCTCCTCAGTCACAATACTCGATGTCTCAGTATTGTACAATAGCTTCAGTTCATAGAGGGGGAATGTGAATAATACGGAAACTGAAAGTCAACTTCCAAAAATTGCAACTGTTTTTCTCCCGGAAATTTTAAGCTACATTACACTTTCCGCACGGAAACTGAGAGCAGGGGAAAGCAAGAAGAGTAACACCGACGCAAGCGCTAATAGTTAGTTAATGAAAACAAAAAAACATGACAAGCAAGCGAAGTGAAAAAATGTAGAAATGGCACTTTCATGGTTGCTGCAAATCGTCTGCGGTAATCTCAACTTGATCATTGAGATGCTACGAGTACATTAGAGATACGCACGAAGCCATTCATGTAGCATAGTTACATCAGCACAGCAGTAGTAAGGGCTAGAATTTTATGTTGATCAAAATACCATGCGTATCATACACAGTCTTTCATTCACATCGTTTCAACTGCAAGTTCAATAATGATGAAAAGATGCTTTGAAGATTAGGTGGATAAATTGCTAATACTGTGGACATCGGACAAGGTACCTATCATAGAAGATATTATTCACTTCACAAGTAGACCATCGTTCATGTCATGGATTATACACAATTACAACAAATATATTGAAGTGATTGAAAATCAGTCGTTAGAATAAAAATTCAAGATAAAATTACACTGACAGATAATCGATGTTGACACATGATCAGCTTCTAGGTGTATAAATCATTGGATTACGACGCCTAGGTTTCTGACTTACAATAAGTATCACCCAATCTGACAGAAGCTAAATGTGTAAAACAATTTACAGATGCCACATGATTATATTAACTGTTTGGTACATAATTTGGCAGACTGGGTCATTCTTACTCTAAGACATTGATAATGAGTCTGCCAAACCACGTCGCATCCTGGTCGCATCTGCTCTAATTTTCTGAAGTTTGATTGCTTTCCTTATTTACAAATAATTGATATGAAACCGAAGCTAAATAAGTAAGCTGTCATTAGCATGCCGTGTATTTGCAATCAATGAAAATGCACTTCAACTTGTGTTGCATGCACTTCAAGGATGTTGATTTGCTGTATTCAGTAAATATTGTATAACTTGAAAAGATGTATAAGAATAGTTTTCGAATTTAGCGCAAGACCATGTAACAGGAAATGGAGATTCACAAGGAAAGTTGATTATGATGGAGATGAGGAAACTGTTCCAACAGTACCTCTGTCGAGGAGTCATTTAGTTTAGCTGTGATTGCTAAGTACTGATTGCAATACTGAGCTAAACAAATATCAACATGATTATGCAATATCTCCCTCACAATCAAGTTGTTTCATAAAGTGCAGGGACGAAATTCCATTTCAGTAAGAAGTTTCACTGAGTGTGAAAGCGGAATTTTACGTTAGAAAACCCAAGGATTGGTTATAAAAATGACTATTTGACGTCGCGTAGGTCTTTGAGTTTATGATTGAAAGCTTTTACGAAAGTCAGAAAATTGATGGGAGCCAGAATGATGCACATTAGCACATTAGATAACTGTATGAGGGAATTATCTCTGTATCTCGAATGAGCAATGAGTGGAAATACAGTTCAACAGATCCGCCAAACGGTGAAATAATTAGGAGTACGCATCTATTAAAGTTTTCAAATGTAAGATTACTTTGAAAAACCATCATTCAGCTGCCAAGTTTTACTTGGATGAATCTTTTAAGAGGATCAGATTACACATGAAAATATTTTCCACAATATTCATACCACAAGTGCTTCAGTAGCAGAAGTGATAAATCCTGGAGCTGTGTACATTTGCTGACATGGTTCAAAAGACTGCGATCACATATACTTTTGAATCCACTTCGGACTAAATAAAGTTTGATATCCTATTTCTAATGCTGTTTACAGGTTCGAAGCAAAAAACGATTGGATGAGAAATCTGTTCCAACAGCACCACTCACTTAATTAAGTTGTGACATTGTTTGGATTCTGTTTGTGATTAATGAAGTTATTGATTTCTATATATTTGTATTCCTTTAAACTATCGAATTGCAAGAAATGTTATCTGAGTTTTGAAAATATTATCTCAAATAGAAAGAAATACATTGTCTGTAAAATTTTCAAAACGTTTTTGAGTGTTTTTCTTCATCATAATGAAATCACAAATTTACGGTTCGTTCGATATTCAATGAATTATTTATCAAAAAAGGAAACGTGACGAGGATAAGAATATGAACGTTCTGCTTCGCACTTTAAGTCATAGAATCTTCAATTACCTGGAGACTAAGACTCTGAGACAGAAGAACTTGTCGGTTCTCCCACATCTGCTGCAGCTCATTCCAGCCAGCTTCAAGGGCATTGAGTCGCTGGCTGAGGAACATATATTGTGCATCGGTCTGTCCATCGGTGACGCGTCTGCCGTACTCCATCAGCTGTTGGAATTCGTCCTCGTATCCGTTGATCTCTTCTTTCAGCTGCTGGTGCTGACTGAGGAGCTTTTCTGCCTCCGACAGGTCCTTGGGTACATCCTCGGATGCGACAGTAGTTTGAATCTTCGACAACCATAATTGGAAGTGATCGAGGTTCTGCAGGAATTTCTGCAGCTCTGAGGACTCGTTCAGTCGATCGTCTCGTTCTTTCAGCATATCCTTCAGTTCAGCCCATAACTCTTCCACCTGCATTCTCTCCATGTCAATGACCTCGGCGGTCTCCGGTTTTGCTTCACGCAACTTATCCGCCTGCTCATCCAAGTTGCCAACTTTAGCTTCGATAACAGCCAAATCACGCTGCAATCCACCCAGTCGACGCTGCAATGAAGAACATGAAATTTATCAAAACAGTTGGAATATTAGGTTTACCTGATGCATACAGATGAGAAGACAACACACTGACCGGAAAGTACAGGGCGGCCTGATGTTGATGGCAGCATGATTTCAAAACATGCAGGCAATGCGCTAGTATATCGGTACTACACTTAATCTAGTACTTGACACATACTGATATTGACATCAAAAAATATGAATGAATATGTAGAAAAGACAAGTATTACATAGACAGCCAATGTGATCAACTGCGAGTCAGCATTTCACTTTCCATGAATGTATAATTCATAAAGTCTTACACGTTAAGGTCATGTTATACGATATCTATCTGTATTGAGCATGATCTCAATGGACGGCTTCACGTTTCATAAAAAATCATTTGAGTTAATGCAGCATAACCCAGGCGAGTATTCAAAGGTAATCGATACATTGTACCGATTTGCGAATATCAATTTCACAAAAATTCGATGATTAAAATATAGAAATAAAAAATCATATCATACATTAACAATATTGGGTATCGGTATGGCTACTTCAAAATGATCAAATGGTAAAATCGGCAGTGCTGATCCTTTGGGATTTGAAGTCATATAGAGGAAAAGATTCGTGACTTCAAAAAGATACAGATTCAAGTTTTTGAGTTTATTGATTGGAGAAAGTGAAATTAGGTGCCTGGTCGTCTGAAGCGATGAGACTCATCGCATGGTAGTGTGAGGACCTCTCATTTAGACTCCTCATGAGGTTGTGTGAGGATTTCTCATTCCGTATTGAAATTCTTAATTTAAATCACAATTACACCTCATGTGTGAATGTTGATAATTGAATTCCTAATGGGATCGGGTTCTCACTCAAAACCATACATACGAAGACCCGACCAGAAGCATTTCCGGTCTGACTTTAAAACCTTAGGCTACATCCTCCCACTGATATAAGAAGATCTGTTTTCTCACCTGAAGCTGCATGATTCCGGAGAGATCATTTCCAAGTTCATCAGTGGATTCAACAAGTCTCGCTTTCTCTCGTATCCAATTTCCTGTTTCATGACATTCAATCAGATATTGACTGTAATCATAAGCGCCTTGCAGCTGCCCTCTCCGCTGATCTACCAAGTCAGCTAGTTCATTCCACTGCTTGTTGAGTTCATCTTGTCGGTTGAGAATTTGTTCTGAGTTGGGATGTTCCACTGTAATCAATTTCTCGCCTAGTGTATTGACGGTGGCAACTTTGTCAGCATTGTTTGTCATCTCGCTCTCAAATCCACCAAAGCGATGTTTTATCACTTCCAATTCTTCTATTTCGTCGCCTGTGGATACATCAAACACGAGATTGAAATTCTGTAAGTCATTCGATCGATTCTTTGAATAAACAGACAAATCTAGAAGTCTCACATTACTAAGACATCAGTGATGGCAAATATCGCTGAGCTTGAGATAAAAATGATACAAAACGGGGATACACGTACTTATCTTGACTACCAAACGAATTTTAGGAGAAGACTCAATATCAAATCATGAAATAGGCCGCCCATGTTCAGTGGACTTCAAACAGAAGTGTCACCATTAATGAAAGCAATCCATCTAATTATCCTAATTTCAGATAATTAAACTCATGAGGAATCGTCCAAGAATTACGCAATCGCGAAGTTCGGGATTTTGAACTCCTCCCCCATAATATGTCCCGCAATCGCCGTTGAATCCCACCCTAAGCGACACCGATTACGCAATCGCAAGTCCAACCCCTCCCCACAAAAGACCAATTTTTTCTCTATTTTGTTGAGATTGCATTCTCTAGGGGTGTCCACTGACTTTTTGTGCATTTGAAAGGTCAATATAAGCCTATACACACATTGTGTAGATGATTGAGACCCACGGGTCACGCAATATCAACTTTCGACGCACTGCACGTGCCATATCATGTAGGCCAAGTTGGCTTCTAGTCTTGACTTAGTTTTTCAGCTTTACGTATGAATGAAACTTTTGTTGCACACAATTAAATTTGCATTCACATGTGCATGTATTTGTGTAAAACTTCTGAAGATTTCATGCAATTTAAATAATCTAGGCGGGACAACAATTAGAATAGATAGCGCAATAAAGATGTCGGAAGCGTCTATTCAATATGAAAAAACATGCCATCGAATAACATCACAAATATTTGCGATCGCAATCGCAAGCATCGAAAACTAACAATAAAAAACAATGTCATCTCTAAAAGACTTTTAAAACACTCTAAAAGAGTTAAATATCTGAATAACTGACTATGGACATAGCAATAACTGATGCACTGGACCTATGTTGTGCCTGTCAAACTGTCGCCCATTGAATATCATTGTAATCATTCTTCTCTCAACGATTACGCAATCGCTGTCTCAAAACTTCCGCCTCCACCTCATTATTACCTATAGTCACCTCGATCTGCACGACTTTCGATAGCAGTATAACATCATATCGAAGTGATACAGTTTCTTGCCCCCTCCTAAGATACACTGACCCATAACGCTAATTATCAGCCCGGTTACATATGCGCTGAACAGGCATGCCATGTCTACGTTCAAAATCACTAGTGTTAAAAAAGTCCGTGTTGACACCAAAAAGATTGGAAATCTCAAGGAACTCTTGCAGAGGTGTTATCGTCGCAACATTCAACATTGAAGGAATGATTGCTGTGCAAGCGCTGTGTGAGTATGTTACTACAGCTGCCTCTAAGCCTGTAAAAGCCGTTCCTGTGAGGTAGGCAAGCAGTACAGACACATAATAGTATGAGACATATCGGTTAAGGGAGTCCTTCTGTTTCATGTTGAAATTTTGCGAATGATGAATAGGTATTACTTTGCTTGAAGACAAGGTGAGATTCAAGCATTTCGAATTTTTATCGGTTCATCAATTAAATCTCTATCATGAAGATTGATGAAGTTAAAAGATTTGGCAATGAAAATTGGCGAATATTATCGTCCGAACACCATCGTCTCTGTAGAAATCTACAAAGAATGATTCATTCTTGGAATTGCAACTTTCAACTGTATGCAACTTACATGGGAAATATCGCTGCCAAATAGAGTAACAACTTCATTCAACATGCTGAAGTACAGTTGGAAAATTATGAAATAATTACTTTCAATAGACGTCATTGTTTTCAAAAATTAAACAAGTTAGTGCATCTGTTACTTTCGATAGGAAACAATAAAACAGATCGACCGAGTCAGGGATTCTTTTTTTCATTTTAACATCAGCCATTTCTAACCCGTGCATTTCATGATTTCTATGATCTTGGTGTGGGTCTGATCTGTCACGTGGTGGATATCGCAAAAGAAATTAAATAGTGAAATTAAAAGAATTTCTGAAACAGACTCTGATTATCAGCAGCAAGCACGAACACCTGGAAGATGCTATCAAGGAAGCAAATTATCAAATACAGAAACGTTGGCTAGATGTCAATTTTTGACGTGTGTGGTCGTGTACTGTTGCGAAATTAGGATAAGAATCAACACAACTGAAGTTCAAGTCAATAAAAGGGAACAAGCTGCCAACTTCTACTATAATTATCAGGATGATATCTCTTCATAACGGGATGGAGGTTTGTGACACGGCAATGACGAGGTCATTTCCAACAGATCTTGCGAATTCATCAAAGAATTTCCTACCTGGTGCATGGGCGAAATCCTTCCTGTTTGCCCCTAGAGCCTCATCGTCAAATATCCAGTTCTAAACTCATTAATTGTATCAAGATGTGAAAGTTCTCTCGTTTGTGCATCTTCGCCTGCTCATTCATCAATGAAAGCTATTGAATTCGAGATCTCAATTTACTTTCTGACTGATAGTTCAAGTCTGCAGCTGCTATCCATACTCGGGAAAGCAGGCGCACAAACTCTCCCTGCATCGTTTCTTCATAAGAACATTTTCATAATTCTGGACTTATTCAAGACATCGACATTGAGGTCTATGATGATCATCATACTTCCACTCGTATAACTTGGTCAAAAGCCTTTTGGATCAAAAAATGCATGCTGTATTTTTTCTAAAGTTGTTTAGACTTTCAGAAAAACAAGTCGTCATGTTCAATGACTCTCTAAAGCTATCAGATATAGAAGTAAAAGGTCTTGGAGGCGGTTTTCGATCATGATTTTTATGTCAACTATCTAGTTGCCTCTGTTTTTACATTTTCTAAGTTATGTAGGCCTATTAATGAAAAACACGATTGATAATAATTATGCTTGAATTTATCTTATTTAAGAAAAACCTAGATATACAATAATGACTGTGGCGCAATCAAACTCTATTTCAATCGAAAGAATTTCACTATCATAATCTACAGTATTACATGCATATTACACGCACTTACGCCTCGAAATTTTTAATCAACAAGATGGAAGAATCTTTGCTCCATCATTATTAGTGGTATTCTGCATAAGCCTCGCTGGGATCTCATGAATGAGTCTTTGCGCAGCTCCCTCGGAACGTTGTCCCATACGGACATAGTCATCTGTTTCCTCTCCGTATCATCTTCAAATGTCATGGCATCATATTGCGAGAGGAGTTGCTTGAGTTGGCCAATCTCTCCTATAAAGGAGATCTGTAGGAATGGCCTACGACAGAATAGGAATGGAGGACCACATCTGATAGGCCAGTCCAGACCTACAATTTTCTGATTTTAATGATCTCCATAGATGCTCAGTCCTAAATCTTCATAGCTGCTTAATTTGAAGGAAAACCCTTTTTATGAACCCTCGAATTTCTAATAGGAAGTAAAACTCCCGTTAAATCCCTCTCTTGAGAATATTTAAAAAAAGCTATCTTTTATTCGATGGCAACAATGTTTCAACACGAACGGAAAGAGATTGATTCAAACACATTCAAACTCATCGTCGGCTGAAGCATTTCTTCAATTTCATCCACTTCTAAGCTCAAATAAAAATCATCACAATCCTGATTTGACAGTCGTTTCTCAATGTCATGCTATTTTTCATTCTAGCTTAATAAAATTTCTTTTGCGACTACATTTCACCCACACACAGTATTCAAACACAACGCGACATGACTTTGATCGATGAATCTTCGTCCAGACAAAACTTCCGATCGGCCTACTCACCGGGCACCAGAGTGGAAAGCAATTTCTCTTTCTCGGTGATCCACGTCTGTACATTGTCCGCTTCGTTGAGCAATCGGTACATCGCCAAAGCATCAAGTAGACGTTGTTTTCGCAGCGCCGCCAACTCTTGCAATTCCTTATAACGTTTATCGATAGTCTGGAGACGATTCTGAAGAGTTGTGTTGTCAACTTCGGCATCAGATGCGTCCATCAACAAAGCATCCGAAGTTTCGTGTAGACCTACAAAAGGAAAGATAGTCTGTCACATATTAAATTTTTAATGAATAAGAATTTTCTATTTATCAAAAGCAAGCAATTCATATCAGCGAACGAGAAACAGGTTTGTTCGAACTCTTGTCTGTATTCAACATGTTAGTGATCAATACAGTAGAATGTAATCATGATGTAAATTGTTTTCAACAGCATGATTTGTTGTTATAAGCGTGGCTGATGAAATAGATTAGCCTCTGACTCCAACTCAATCAACCTGCACTTCTGGGAAGCTATGTTAATCAAGACTTTGAAGACAGAAATGAATTACAGAGATGAGAGCAGAGAGCCATGTTACGTAAATCACTAATACTGCGCACAACTTGTAGCAGAATTGCATGATAATGCTCCTATACAAAACAAGTGGACGAGCTCAATACTCTTTGGAAAGTGCTGGATTCATTCTACTCCCACATTCACCTTACAGCCTAAACCTGGCCTCAAGCGATTTTTTCCTCTTCTCGCATCTAAAAAAGCACATCAGAGTCAATAAATTTTCGACTTTTCGTACAAGGAAAAACTGAAGGAGGAAGTCACAAATCTCTTTTCCGGACGTCCGGAGAGTTGGCTCAAGACAGCTTTTGATGAGCTATTGACACGTTGGAAATTGTGCATTGACAACAATGGGTCTACATCGAAAAATGATTGTCAAAATTTATCCAATGTCATAGTTATGTGCTTTACAGATCGTCATAGATGTACTTTACAGATACAGACATGTCATAGATATGTGCTTTTCAATTTAAGTAAGTTCGCTTAAATTCAATATACTTTCATCGGTGAATGTCAATTGTTTTTCATCTATGCTAGTTATTGACGTCACCACGAAAATCTCAGAATAAAACGAGGTTTGAATGCGTAAATTTGAAATATATGTATCAGGCAAATTTCGAAAAAATCAGAAAAAGCCGGAAAATCGCAATCCCTGGATGAGAGTCGGAAGCTATCCACATTGATAATTTGATAAGGTGCTTGAATATCATCCTCTGTACTATTTAATATATTTTGATTAGATAATTGGAAAACGGTAAGTAAGTAGTAAGTAAATAGAAGTAACTGTTTTTGGCGAAAATCCAGTAGCTTCATTATTAAAATTATTATAACAGCCAGACATACTCGTATTAAGGCTTATTGCTGCAAGCAAAAAGTATTGCAAGATGTAGAAAAATGAATTATCATACGATATCTCTTACAGAAATATGAAACGGTGAGAGAGAACGACAAATTCTACTGCAATTTACAGTTATGTCATCTAACAGAGTCTGCGGGGAAATTCAAACATGCTTTGTTTGTCTGCTTCAATACGAATGAATGAATGAACTTATGAATGTCGCTCAAGTGACTTTGTTGAATAGCTTGTATATTGAAGCTGTTGAATCTACTGAAGCGTTCTTATTTTCAAATTTTCTTTTGATGAGCTGTGTTGAGAAGGATGGTGTTGATCATCGTTCGATCAAAAAATGTGCAATATCTTGTAAGTCAATCATCCCCTATCAAAGTAATTTCTGTAACCATGATAAAGTCAGCAACGTAGTTAGTTACTCTGTTAACCATGAATTTATGTCTATCAAGGATAATTATAGTAAAACTATGTAGGCAGAAGCAGTCGCTCAGACTTTATTCACTGCTGGGTATGAAGTTGTCTGATTGTTCATGGGTCATTGGTCATCATATTGCATCTGACCAATATCCACACAGTAAACCCAGTCCTGCCACTTCTGTCAGCATAGCGACATGATGCTACATGTATATGCCGTCCTGTCTCTCTACACATTTCACTCAGGAAGTCAAAGTCATCACCATCTTTTGTTGACCAAAAAGCATCCGAGATCCGACGGTAAAGGGAGCTCTGGTCTGAAATATGAGTCTCTCCTCAATCATATCTCCATTTCTCATACCGTCGAAACGACTGGCGACATCGATCCTTTTGCTGCTCTTAATCAGATAGATCAGCTGCCGACTTTCTCCTGCAACAGACGAGCAATGGAATTTTCGTTTTAGCAGTTATCCTACTATCGCTAAAAGCAAATGCTCCATCTGTCTCGTATTTCTGCCAGAATGCTCGTTTTACTTTTACATCCAAGATAATTTGATCGTAACAGTATTCATTACAAAATTACAATAATACAGTACCAGGACGTCATATAGCATGGACACTTCGAGAGGTGCGTGCACATGAAGCGGTGATAGTAGAATAATATTCATTATTTTAGAGCTGAAATGGTTCACTCATTAGTACTTATTAGCAATCGGTTAACCATTCATCAACACAGATGCATTGATGTTTCATAATGAGATCAATGCACATAGAATCTGTAACCACTATAACCATCATTACATTTGCACATAAAACTCGTTATTTGAGCGAAATGATTGAGTGAATCGAGTAATTGAATTTACAAAATTGCAGTACATGATTTGGTCTATCCATTCATAACGCAGTCCAATCGCTTCGAAATGAAGTCTGAGTCTGATGGCATAAATCCGATCCTCGAATATCTTTTTACCAGTGCGAGACAGTGACCATCCAACCCAAACTTGCTGTGACCGTCATGCCTCTACTCCACGACACAATGATTCGGCGTACCAGTTCTCTGCTCCGTACGAACTCTCGACACAACGTCACCGCTTCTACAGAGTGTGGTCCAGTCTGTGGTTCGCCACCTTCAAAAATACCCTTCCCTGACTGTGGGCCATTTTCTTGTCAAGTGACAACATGGGAATGCAAGCCGGTGAATGCGAAGAGCATAAATCTCGACAGCAGCTTTGAGGATGGTTGACTGTGAAGTGACTCTGATCCAAATACATTTCATTCTTCCCTAACATGTGATGCAAGACATTCTGACTGATGTCACACTGTTATACTTTCAACCCTCTCACAAATAATTCCGCAGAACATATTTATGATACCTAAAACCATCAATATTGTCTTAACAAATAAAAATTCTATCTGAATTAATCCTCATCCCATTTCTGTCATTTAGTGATCCCAGGAAATTTGGCGAGCGTCGTGAGTTCGCTGACTCATCGAGTTACAACCCCTAACCCATGACCGAATACTCCCAACGGTGTATCGAGAGTTCAAACACTTGGATTGACATATCAATCAATAATTCATCAAGGTTGTGACATGGCTCTCCAAGTATTCTCACTCTAGAGATATTCTGACCTGTAGATAGAGATTTTTAAACAAAGCAGACATTAAACCAATGTATTTACCTGAATTTCTTTCTCATGAGACAAAATGTAAACCGAAAGTTCTTGCCCGAATAATCAACTAAGATTTATGTGTTCTAAAGTTTTTCCCAAAGGATGATTCTCACGGCGATCATCGTGTGAGGTTTGTTTAAGACTGTGGTTAACATATGAGGTAAACACAAAATCCGATCAACCGTTGACATTTACGGCTAATATATTCGATAACACCTCATATATGCATCTTTCTAATTCTGTTGAGACGTTACTAGAACCTGATACGGCTGATCAAACTACCGAGGTTTGAAAAATGGTTTAAAAAATCCTTACAATAACATGGAATGCATACTTGATGATCCCGGTGTAGATTCAATAAATCAGAGCATACTTAGTAGAAATATGAATGAAATTAACAATTAAGTTACAACAATTAACTGCAAGCATTACAAATCCATCATATCTCCGTCATTGTCATGTTCCGAAACGTTAACGCGCTGCAACCAATACTTCCTTCCGAAAATGTTCTTGAAACGAAGAAACAGTTCTTTCTTTCTTTCGGCAATCTGACATTTGATTAAGTGTGAATATTAGATTGATTTTTGTATAGCTTTGTGAACATTATGCAAACCATGTATCTATGGTCTGTGTCGATCATTCCTTTAATATGTAAATAAAACGCTTTACTTCTACGTGTTTCTCCGAAAACATAGCTGAACTTGAGAATGGATTCGACAAAATATCCTGTCACTTTGTTTTGGGAGAAATGAAGATAGATGTCTTTCATTGAATCCAAAGCACAAAATGAGAGTTTCAGCCTTCCATAAAATATTTGCAAATCAAATAATTCACGTAAATAGAACAACTAAATTACAGTTACATCCTCGGTTGAAAAATGGGAACATACTTAAAATAGCTGCCGCTTCAAACAATATCAGGTATTATCAGTCGGTCTAATTCGCAGCTCTTAACATCCACACAGTTGCCATTTAAACTTGCAACCACACCCGATGTTAATCTGAGATGTGCACTTGGCAAATCATTTTAATTTCTGCGGGCATTCACTAAATACTACTCTTAATACACTGCTGTCATGCCGTCTAAGCTAAATGAATGTTGGTTTTTGGAATAGCTCCAATGCAAATAGAATAATACATTTTTTGTTGCATCCTTAATTGAAAGATAAATGACAAAATTTAATGAGCCATATTAATCAGCAGTGTTAATTATTCATTACAGGCGCACTAACTTGGATGACATGCCACTGACTTGATAAAAGCAGCATTTCATGAATACCTGGGTATTTAGCTCAGTATCCTAATTGTGTATTTAAAATAAATCACAATTGATGAAGGAACAACGCTTGATTTCACAATCTTGATGTCATGTAAACACAAACTTGTCATTAAGAAAATCTAAGTCAAATATCTTCCATCAGTCATTGTATAGTGGCAAGTCTCATCCACCATTCACATCGCTTAATGAAATAAATTTTCATTAATTCAAAAGTAAGGGAATGACATCATGAGTTCTATAAAAAATTAATTCAAATTAATTTTTCCCTTCTCTTCAGTGGAAAAGTTTTCACAATATTTCAATAATTGACTTCTCTGGCTTGGATTTATGGAAGTAAATGAGTAAAACGTCTCTTTCACGCATGTTTCCTTCAAATCTCAATTTTTAATAATCAAATTATATTTTTTGCTCATAATTGATCAATATCTGTAAATGACTTCTCTTCTTTCCTCAGCACAAATTGTAGATTAAAACATCGCAATACTCACACCTCATTCCCTAGTTTCAATATCCATGGGAACCTATTTCTACGTCAAAAGGGAAACCAAGATCGTCTACAGGCGTAGACTACACGAGGCGCGACTCATTTCTCGTCGAGAAGTTGATATCTCCATCCCTTCTAAATCACAGAAGGGTGTAATGAGCGATTCATTGCGTTGGTATAATTATTGTGGAAGATAAATCGTCATTGATTAGACGACATGATTTCTCATCAACTCTGTAATATATATTAATTCGCATAACCGACATGACAATTTTCAGCACCAAGGTTGTGGGTCAAAATCGAAAACATTCCTATTAAGCAGGAAAGTTTAAGAATTATTTCCTTTCTTCACCTACCCCTCAATTAAATATATGTAAATTCTCACAACTTTGTTGTCTGTGATCATCTGCTGTTGTCTTATTGTCTACACTGCTCTTTCTTTAGTCTATATTTGCAACCTTTTATTTGCTGCGACGAAAGTTTTCTTCTTAAGTTATGTTCGCCCTTTTCATCAAGGAGTTGAAAGAAAAATTAACAGCACACAGAATCATTGCAATCGTCTTACGTTTTGCTTCATTACATTAATCATTTTTGCTTATATTTTGTAACATAAAATATATGCATAATCTATAATTCACGGGATGCCAGAGTCCAAAGATAGTACAACTATGTGGGACACATCATTTTGCAGTGAATCAGAAGAGGTAAGTGTGCAATTTTGAGTGTGGACTCATAAATTTCGCTGTAAGTATTATGAAATGTTAACGGAAGATTATATACCCCCACTTTTCTTTTTATTTCCACTTTCAGTCTCCTTATGAGGTAGTAAATCACTGGACTGATTTTGAAATTGAATATTTTGATTGTTTAGTCACACAAGTAAAATGTAAGGGCAAACTAAGTGTAACTAATGAAAGTTATTAAAAGCAATTATTTCCAATTTTAACTTTATCAACAGACAGTTGAATCACGCTGACAATGTGTAGACATCAATTCAAGTGAATTATTAAAGGACCGATTGTCAGCCGATTAGCCGAGAACGAAGAGATCAAATGCTTCGCTCGGATTGATCGTCTCAGCTGAAAGCAAATAAAGACCGAAAGCCATCAGACGGATTTGACGAGCACTCACCTTGAATGACGGTTTTGTAGCTCTCTAACTCTGCCATTACGTCATCGTGCTTCCTCAACAAGGACTGGACAGCAGCCTCAGTGTTTCCAACGTCTTCATTGCTCACAATTCTCAATACTTCAGTCATCCACGCGTCCACATCATCACATTCGGTCAGGAATTGATAGAATTCCAGGGATCGGCGTAATCGTTTCTGGCGCTCATCTGTTACATCCACGAGGGCATCCCATTGTTGGTGCATTTCTTGAATACGATCACCAATTTCCTTTGCACCAACATTTCCAGCCCGAATCAATTCCTCACCACGGCCCATTGACGCCTGCAAGGCGGTCTGTCGAACCTGTGGAGAGAGGACGATGATTTCAGGGTTCGAAGAATTCGGAGGAAACAATTCCAAGATTGGACACATTTCAAGTGATCAGGTGACTATGTCACCAGACTATATCAAGTCTGACTATGTCAGCACCGTCCAAGCCCCAAGTATGGGGAGTAGTGTCGTAAAAGCTTCAAAAAGGTGAATGATGCAAACAAAAAATCGTGACTGTGAGGTTGCAGTGTAGGTGACCGAGAGTTGTGTAATCAGAAAACAAACTCTAGGAGAATCGTCCAATGACAGTTTCTGATGTGGCCAAAGAGTTCATTTGAACAATTGGCTATGTAGGCCCTACTTTAATGAAATATTTATGAGATTGTACCGATGAGTAACAATAACCTGACCACTACATTGGATCATCGATCTCCTACACAGGCGTGTGCAACGGGGCCACGTCCCCACCTTTTGTCTTGTGATCAGACAAGCTAATTTCTTAGAATTTCAAAAATTTAACACTAAACCAGTGATAAACCAGTTCTTGATTTGACATGGTCAATTCAATATCCAAATAAATCGGAAGAAATACCTAATTCAAAAATCTGATTCGACTCATCATGCAGTACTCGTAAGTGCAGTATTTGTATAGAGATACATAAAATATTTGTATAATTACATGTAAATTTACAGTCCGCACAGACCCACTGTGAAGTTAATATGTACTATTGAAGTGCACTCCATGTTCATCGATATCGACCGTTTTGGTAGTGGAGGCGAGGAAATCAAGGAAGGAATCCTGACCCCCCTGAGCATCCTGTAGTTAGAAGGTCAAGTTTTGGTGCATTTAGCTCCTCTTTTCTAAAAGACTACGCGCGCCCATGATCTGCTACATCACTCACAAATAACGCACATGAAATAAAAAGCAAAAACGGAATTTAAATGCATTCACTGAACATATTCTATCAACCAGTACACCGGACGTGACTGAAATCTCGGTACAGCAATGAAGTATGACTAGATAAAGCAGCAATAAAGTCCGTCAGAAGTAAAAAGAATCAGCGATCTTGCATTCTTCGAATTTTACACCAAAGATTACTTTCCGAATATACCCGAAAGTTTAAGGGATAAACTTGCGGAAAAGCCCAAGAAACTCTGTGTCGAGGAATTCCCTCATATTCAGTCCTTTGACATTCGTAATGATGAGGTCAAGAGATGTAGTAAAAATGTCGGCTCGGTGATGTAATCGACACTGTTTGTAGTTACACAACTCTGTTTGTCGCATGTATATCAGATTTCTGATAACTGTGACGTTTCTTGTGAATGATTGAAAGGTTTCTGTGTAAACAGAAAACTATTTACTGTCTTCTTCCGCTAATGCGAACATCCTAAGCTAATATTGCATGCCGCAGATCGCCTCGTCTTCTTCATGCCCATTAGCAACAGAACACACGTCAAACATCTCGCTTTTGCTGTCGACTATCGTGTGATAAAGACGGAAAAACAAATCAAATTTATTAAATTCAATTGACATTTTAACATATAATCCTGCACAGTTCTGATGACAGCTAGTCATGCAACATTTTTTAAAATGTTCTATGTTCAATTTCATTTTTAGAACTTTTGCTGTCGAATATCGTGTGATAAAGATGATGGAATAAGATGGAAAAACAAATCAAATTCATTAAATTCAATCGATATTTCAACATTAGTCCTGCACAGTTCTGATGACAGCTATTCATGCAACATATCTTAAAATGTTGTTACTTGTATGTTCATGATCACTTTTAGTACTTTTGAGAAGCCTTGGCACTAGGAACATCATTGCTACCATGACCACAAAAGTGTGAGACCAAGGGAGGGCGACCACAGTGAGGGATAGATGACTGCGAAATGAAGAGACACTTAAATATTTTGTCACTATTCATCCCGTGTGATGTCCCATATTGCTGAGCGATTTTCTATTTCCATTACAAACAACTCAATGTCGATGACAATATTCACGAGCTTCTTCACTTTCCCGTGAAATCTCAAGAAATTTTAATCAATGAAGCTGTGAATGAGAAAATGAAAGATGTAGCGTAGTCGCCGAGACCAGGAACGCTGAGAGCGCGTTCTGCCATTGACTAGGATGTATTTGTTTTGATGGTCGCTGCGTTTTCCTGGTTGCCTGTTCAACGCCAGATCAAGTGCACGGATATCACAGGAAATCCTTGTATTTACTGTGGTGACGAAGCGATCATATTGGTCGCGTTGACCACTCGCCTAGTGTGCGGAGGTTCTAATTCTATCATGAGCTAACAGGCAACTTGTAATGATACGAATATTTTCACATTCTTCATCGTTCTCACTGACACTGGTGCCGCATATGTGGAATGCCGAATATGAATGAATATGTATGGAATATCGGGTTTCCCTGAGGTCGCAGACTATAGCCTCGAGGCGGGTTTTCGGGGCGGGACTCACCCTGGCAGATGACTCAATTGCACTGCCCCCCTAATCTTCCTGACGCTTTGGTTCCTAGCGAATGCCGGGAAAAACCTATCTCCTCCACCACTTCGTTTCCTACAAACTTCCAGAGCCGATCAGCTTGTCGCACATCCATCTGCTACGAATGCATGTGGAAAACATGCAGAGGAGCATCTGAGAAACAATGGTCTCCAGCAGCTCCACTTCTCTTACAGCCGCTCATGATATCACAAAGTTCCAAATTCGCAGGCCACCACCTCCCGCGACAGGCCGCAGCTCAACTTAAGCGACTGCACACCGAAGTGCGAGACTGGATCCTACAAGCATTCGACCACTACACTCGTAGCCAGGTTCAGACTACCTATCATGTCATGACCAAGTACAGACGTGTGTCAATTACTCATGAAATGCGATTGATTACACTGACAAATTACTTACTTAAAATGCATTTGATTTATTACTAATTACTCCGATTTTCTTCAATTAAATTTCAATTACTTAAAAATTACTTTAGATAACTCCCGCTCCTTCTTAGTTTAGATTCTGACGATAAGTTTCGTCGCAAACTTCTTTTAAAAAAGTTGCCAGTAATTGTCCCCTTGATACGCGTCTAGCATAATATCACAATGTCGTATACTGTAGCAGTTATTGTAACGCATGGTCAACGAGGAGAATAAAGCAATCTACGGTATACTGCATGTTGAATGACTATTTAACAGTGCTGATTGCAAAGTGATTGAATTACATATGTACTTCTCAATTACATGCTTAAGAATGCAATTGATTACAATTACTAATTACAGCACAAGTCTGTAGAGAAAGAATAGTGGGATCACCATCTTCTCTGTCCCATCTGAAAAAACAACCCTCTACTTGAAGTAAGGTTACTGCTAAGCGCCGACCCAGGTAAATGAAAACACTGAGTGTTCGGTACGTTTCGTGAGCCTTTTTTAACCGAAAAAGGCTCGTTTGAAAAAGGCTCACGAAACGTACCGAGCACTCCGTGTTTTCATTTGCCTGGGTCGGCGCTTAGCAGTAACCTTACTTCATATATTAATTCACCAGGTATGACCGAACGCTTACAGTCTATGCTCAACCCTCTACTTCATGATTACTTTTCCCAATGCGAACTTTGATTGATGTTGCATCATACGCATGCGTTATGCATGGATAAGAGTCGGATAGCGGAGGCCCGGCGGAATTTCACATTACATGGGGTCAAAAATGGAAAAAAATTGGGCCCCGCGGAGATTCTCGTTCCTAGTTATAACAATCCAATTATTTCAATGAAAATAATACATTACAACATTAGAACTACTGTATAGGTCCATTTATAATAGCGAATTATAAACTTCAAACAGAGCATGGTCTCGAATATAATTTCCGGGATTTGCATGTCCATTGTCAATTTATAAAAATTGCTCTACCACGTAATTTCAGTTAAATAATTTATTTCAAAATATATCTTGTGAGTCTGCTATATTCGGAGTCTTGGTTCTCCATCAGTGATGAATTCACCTAATCCTTTTTGTTCAGTTGCCGCTTATCTATGGTACATCCATTTATTAATGAATTGTGTCGATATCGCAAACATCATGCAAGGAACTGACAAGTTCACAACTTTGAACCCGATCTCTGATACCGAGATCCACTCGTTTTCAATGAATATTCATTGGTTCAATTCAATCTCCGATTCACATTTTCTTTCGCTGTCGGTAGTTCAGACAAGAATTATCCTAAATCTGAGTTACTGGTACTTGGGTAATTGGGTGTACTGTTGACGGCGACTACGCCAGAATCTTTGCATCTCTCAATGAACTACAGTACATCCAATCTCACCAGAATGTCATGATCAGAGGCCTGGCTTGAAACGTTGTCATAACTTATGGCTTTCATGAACCCTGAGAATACATGAACGGTTTGAATTCGAACAGACTCGATGAAAAGACGAAATTCTATATTGAGATAGATGTTCTCAGTGAGATAGACATATTTTGTGACATCTATAGATAGAAATTAATGATAACAATGAGTCACGAAACAAAGTCTATTTAAAAAACTATAATTCTATGAAAGAGTAAATGAAATTTCTAAATTGAATATGCCTTTTCCTCCTTTTTTCGTTAAAAATATTCTATCAGCAAGAATGCACAGTTTCAAATTTTCGGTAACTGTATACACATACTCGTAAAACGTCATGTCAAAGTATGTCGTTTTCACTTGCGTCTCCATTGAGTACCTAGTGCAACGGTAAAGCCATTGAGTTAGACGAAAGATATCTGCAGTGAACGCTCAGTAAATATTGAAGCAACTATTGATAGTCTATTTAACTTCCACCGTCATTCTTTATCTGAACGCTGAGCGACAATCAATGTTCCATTTGGTTAAGGGTTCGATCTTACCTACATGTAGGCTTGAACCTAAGTCTCACGCACGCAGCTCTCGACGACAGTGAGACGGTGATACATTGAAATTGTGCGAACTACATGCAATGATGTATTGTGAAAATGAAAGGCTAATTAAAGAATCTTGATACTTACTGTCAAGTCTTCCTTGAGAGCTTTGTGTTTGTTCAGGAGACGATGAACTGAGGCCAAATCATGACCGAGGTCAGGTGAAGACATAAGTTGTCCTTTCTCTTTAATCCATTGCTCCTCATCTGCCATTTCCCACAAGAACTCCCACATATTTCTTGATTCTTCCAAGCGATCTCGTCTAGATTTGGCCAATTCAAGGAGACTCTGTGAAAATAGGAAGAGACAAGCTGGGTTGGCAACTTGGCAGTATTGAGATGAGCGTGACAATTTCATAAACATTTATAATCAACTTGCCATGCAATATTAGTAGTGATCTTGAATCCGATGGAGAAAGAATTGATAATATACCAAAAATCATGCTGAATAAACCTTGTCCGTGAAATCATTTAAGAAATCCTTCCCCAGTACAAATTCAACATTATGGAGAGTTGGATTATACGTAGAACGTAGTTCGGAAGACAACTACGAGATAATGCAATTACAATTTTGAATAGATCATTTTCAATTATAATTTTAATAAGCATTAAATTTGAATTCATACGAGTGATACAAGCTTTGGACGATTTTAATTGTGAGTAAGGGTAACTATTTATTTCACATGAAATATTTACCGATAAATAAGATTTGAAGTTCATAGTAGTCACGACTACTTTCAGTACATATATAGCTGCATTACACTTCTGAAAATATGCGAAAATACAAGCATATACTACAATTATGGTTCACGTTTTGGTCTACATGTTATGCGTGTTATTCAATGTCATGTTCCTTTGAATATCTAGAGCATGAATTCAAAATTTGCAATATGAAATATCGTCACATACATCGCTTGTTCCCATTATGGATATTTTTTGATATTGCGTTATGGATATTGATACATAAAACATCAATTTCCTACACTATACTGTTCAAGTTGTTGTGGAGACATGACTGTATAGCTTATGATAGTAGAAATACCATATTTATCTATCACACAAGAACATACATTTCTCATGGCACTTAGCGGCGCCATACGTTCGCATGTTCCACTAAAATGCTTGATATCTGTATGTACAATGATTCAATGAAATATACTCGTATCTATAAAAATCCTGCCTGATGGAAGTTATGCACAAATTCACAAAAATTGTAGGTGGATATAAATTTAGAATAGCAATATCGATCGAATGAAATACGACTAAATAATTCATTCCATCATCGCAAAATGTAGTGATGAATGACAGGGAGTAATAAAATGAGGAATTGACTGTCGTCTTCAAATGGGAACAATCACTACGTAAAACAAACTTTTCAAGTTCTATGTTACTTTCAAACATTCGTTTGTCGATAAAAGCTTCAAATCATAGCGAATTTTTTCTACTCTTCTCTGAAAAATGACATGCCATTCTGATATTGGTGTCCTAATCGAAAACCCAAAAATAAGAAGATATAAAATTTGCTGTACATTTAAATTAACTGTCCACTTATTGTTCAAATGACTTAACAATTAGTGTCTTGTTTTTGACTAGCAACTGATTCATTACATGCATCTTACTTCTAAAGTATTACTGAAATTCTTCTGAAATAAATATTTATCAGTAAAAACAAGCTTTTGAACAGAAGTTTAAATTCAAAGCAAAACAGATGAACGATAATTAACGAATTTTATCAGAACAGTATTAACCAATTCAAACTCGTCACAAGTGTTGAAAAAGTTGGCAAATCTCATGGGTATTATCCATATTATCTTATTGGCTATGATAACATGTAAGTGATGTGCAGACTATGCCCACCTGACGAATGGAGATGATCCTGCAATGCTACATGTCGAGTGTGTTGAACATGGGTTGTTAGACAACCTACATGCTAGTTTGATTTATGAGTTGTTGTTTTAGACTGTTGTTCAATTTTGGAGACGAATTTGAGTCACTCGCACATAGCAGATTACAAAATGCCTATTAGTTTCAATTTCAATTTTGAATAAGTATTTTGAATAATATTTTTAAGAAGTATTAAATTATGTAAATAGAATAATAAATATTGAGTTGCACCCTCAGTTGAAAATTGAGGATTGAGTTGCACTTTTCAATACTCATTCAGTTGCACAAGTCACTGTTTCAATAACTAATTTTCAATTATTTGCAATTATTTCATTGCGATGTGATGAACTTTTTGTCAACCAACGCCTCAACAGCCATATTCTATCAGAACTGATTTAATTTATGTCGATTGTCTATTTCCATAACGACTGGGCCATCACTAGATCTCATCAGAAAAATGGCATTTATTAAATTTCTCTTCGAATACGATTTCCCACTCCCATATGGAAGGAAGCACTGATCTCACGCAATTGCGATATGCGTTTTGCTTTCATTTTTAGTGAGTTCCTTTCCCATGCAATTATTATCCATTCTCTGGATTTCAATTCGCATTTGCGACCACTAGAATTGAAACTGTCTCCAAAATTACAATACATGAAAAGCAAAATGATAGAATATTTGGATAGATTAGTCAAATTGTGGTAACTCAGATCATGTGATTTATTAGCGGCTTTTGAATGTGCCAAATTATCATCGCAGAGCTAACTATGTTTTCACGCGCGCTAAAAACTTTGCCGCGAATCTACCTCATCGATTAAACGCATTTAATGTAGCCGTGCAATTTTTACAATTTCTAAAAATTATGAGACTGGATTCGAAGAACGTGCTATCTTGAGCATATCATATAATAACCGAAATGCCGCACATCCGAAAAGGATAAAAGTAAATCACTTGAAAACAATCAATAAAATTATTGGATGAAACTTTCCATAGTTAAACTTTGAATAGTTTAAAAGTTTTAACTATTCAAGGCAGAATACAATACCAGCATCTTCTAAAACTCGTAGATCTCCTTCCACACAGTCGATCCCTCGGATTTGCTGTCTTCCTATTCGTTTCATCCCATCGATCTCTCCTTCTCGTTCTAGTTTTCTCTATTCATCCATCCCTAACACTTCACCCGCCCATGATTATCTGTTCGGATGAATCTCCTGCGCTACTGTTAAGATCATCTCTCAGTTCGGATAGTCGTCTCGTATCGTTCAGCTGATCTTCTCTCAAGTACTCGTACAAATCGATACTTGAGTGTATGATGAACGGTAGCAATTCATTTTATCATCTAAATGCGGAAAACACATACAGGTAAAAGCAAGTAATAGAAATCACATTTTCAATTGTTACTTGAAACTAAAGCCTAAGATTAAAGTTCAAAAATATACAAAAATGTAAACAAAATCATTCTTTGCAAAACTAATTGATTTACATACGAAATGTTGATGTATATAAATATCTCTAATAATTACTGCACTATAATTTGTCCATGGTTTATTTAAATATATTATTTGTACAGAAAAAACATACACCAGTTTGTCATACTTTGTTATTGAGACAAAATCACACGAAGCTTTTCGCCCGCTCTCAATCAGGTGTGACACGGGAATGACAAATCATAAAATCAAGATAGGACAAGATCAATACTGGAACGGTGGACAACAACTCACAAGCTACCATGGCAGTAGCAAGTCTGCAACAAAATCTTTATGTACACACAAATCAGGAGCGAATCGTTTGATAGCAAGAGCTTCAAGACTGCGTAAAATGTTGAAATGGCGAGAACTGAATAAAACACTAAAATTTTCTCTAGCATTCACGTAGCAGCCGCAGGTCAACAAATGCCTAGCGATGGCACTCTGTGGCAGTTCACGGCTACGTGGTGGACGACAATGTCCATCAAGAATCCACTTAGGGACATGCTCCTTAGCTCGAACCCCAAGACAGCGATTCGTTCTGCCGATGTACTTGGAACCACAAGTGCACACAAACTTGTATATAATGTTGGGTTGGGCAGAAACGGGAAGCTTATCCTTGGGGCTAGAGGCCGGAACACGTCGAGTAGAGCACACCACCATAGGTTTAGCTGCAGGATAGACAGACAAAATGCTTCTGAGAATGGACTTGAAGGAGAACAAAGCTTTATCACCAATAAAAGGAACATTTACATGTATGGGTTTCTTCTCAGGACCAAACTCAACAGCTTTTGGAGCCGGAGGAACAATGTACTTATCCACAAAAAAAGTAGGATATCCATTCTCCAAAAGAGTGCGACGAATGATATGCAATTCATCAAACAAAGTCTCTGGAGAACACAAACGAACAGCACGTGACGTCAGCGTCTTGATTAGGCCCACTTTGTAGCTACGTGGGACAAAGCTGTAAAAAGAAGTATACAGACCAGTCCACGTAGGCTTCCTGTAAACTGCCGTGATAATCGTGCCATCCGATCTTCTCTTGCAGGACACATCCAAGAAGGGAAGTACACCATTCACTTCACCGTTTCTGCCCAACCCAACATTATATACAAGTTTGTGTGTACTTGTGGTTCCAAGTACATCGGCAGAACGAATCGCTGTCTTGGGGTTCGAGCTAAGGAGCATGTCCCTAAGTGGATTCTTGATGGACATTGTCGTCCACCACGTAGCCGTGAACTGCCACAGAGTGCCATCGCTAGGCATTTGTTGACCTGCGGCTGCTACGTGAATGCTAGAGAAAATTTTAGTGTTTTATTCAGTTCTCGCCATTTCAACATTTTACGCAGTCTTGAAGCTCTTGCTATCAAACGATTCGCTCCTGATTTGTGTGTACATAAAGATTTTGTTGCAGACTTGCTACTGCCATGGTAGCTTGTGAGTTGTTGTCCACCGTTCCAGTATTGATCTTGTCCTATCTTGATTTTATGATTTGTCATTCCCGTGTCACACCTGATTGAGAGCGGGCGAAAAGCTTCGTGTGATTTTGTCTCAATAACAAAGTATGACAAACTGGTGTATGTTTTTTCTGTACAAAGTTTGCAAGGGGTCTAACTTTTTCAAAAAAATAAATATATTATAGCAAACAAGTTGTGGTCGAAATGTTGCTTCACGCCATTCTTTGATGATTAGATACAATTCGAATGTCATGATTACGAAACTGAAGTCTGCTTGTCCAGATGTTTTGTATCGAGCTCGTTTGTAAAATATTTTGCATGCAAATGCAACATCTAGTAATTTTTTCAGTTTTCACATTTTGAAATCAGACTACATTAACCATTAATGCTGATGTGTTCTCTGAAGCGGTCAGTTCGTCAAAATTTATTGCATTCTGCCATCACTGAAGCATTTAATAACAGAATTGCTGATTGTCCATTGAATATACCTAACAGAAAATAGTTAATGTTTTGTTATTTCTATTGATTTGGTAAAGAAAAACTTTGATATCATTTGTTTCAAATGATGTAGCATTTGATTTCCAAAAAAAATTTGACTTAGGATTTCTTTGTATCACAATTGACAAGGCCAGATCGGCGAAATATATATTGACAAGTTACATTAATTTTTGTGCGTAGAAAAAACTGAAAAAAAAGAAAAAAACATTATTTCAATAATTTCAACTTACAAACAACAACAGAAAATAGCTAGCACTTAAGTAATTAACGATGGTACATAGTCATTTCCCTTGTGATTTACGTGAAATTAACTGAACGAAGAGAATCAAGAGCACCATTTTGCGAATTTTACTTGGTACTATCTTCGGTGCAATTACCGGCTCGAGTTGAATGGCTTATCAATTTCCATAAATTGGCAGAGTACCTATACTTATCACGAAACGTATCACACACTCATCACAATTTAAATTTAAATCAATATCAGGCAACTGTTGGGAGTTGACGATCGACAATATAAGCCAATTGTCCGCGTCAAAAGAGGCAACGTTATCAAAATAATAAACGTTCAAATAGCGTGTCATATGGTGACACATGGCCGACAATATAACTGCGGCATCGCGCATAAAAATCATTAGAGTGAGAAGAAGAGTGTTGATAATTTTACCCATTTCTCAATGCATCACGAATCGCTGTCTACAGCAGCCATCTATTTTTATGCCAAAATGATTAATAACAAGATTTAGACAATATGCGTATAGGAAGATTACATACCAAAAGGTTCGAATTTCAACAATCGGCTGCAACAGAAGAATGAGGGATCTAATTTTATAATGATACAATGATTTAATTCTTGAGATAATTCAAAGGTAGTTAATGTTGATTTCTTTTCATTTGACTTTAAAAAGAATGTGTTATGTTAGTATTCGTATCATCATATTATGAATGCGTTATTATTTATCAACAAACCACCACCATGTTTTTCTATCTTTCTACCACGGCTTGTGATACTTCACCTATTGCGTGATACTGAGACTGTCTGTCCCGAAAAGAAACTCATGGAGGCTTTATGACATACACGTTGCTTTAATGTGAAATCTCGCATTAAATATCAAATTTCGATAAAAATGTCGCTTGAAATTGGTACGAGCGTATGTCACAATAAATTAAAAGCTCACAGCACCATCAAATTCTTCAATTTGAAGCAATGAGAACCTAATGAATGAACTACCTAATTGGTGGAAGTGCGTCATCACATACTAAATTAACAAAAGGTAAAGCTAAATCGGCAAAACAGGAACATCAAATTGGTACAATTCGATATTATTATAATTTTGATTACATGCACACACTAGCTTTGTTTTACAGCAAGATATCGACGGCTAACTGCGTTACAAAAGTTGAGTGACAATTATCGGTATTATCGATTATCGGCCGAGATATCGGTACAATCCTATTTTAAATAATAGTTCATGACAACTGAAAATAAACTGAGCATCCAGACTATTATGTCATGCAGAAATAGAACAATACGTTTATACTATCCCACTGATTTCTGGAAATCAATTTCAGTATCTTCAATTATCAAAAGCTATGTATTATCCGAGTTGAAGGGGAGGGGGTGAATACATGTAGGCCTATATAGCTTCTGATACGAGTTGATTGGACATTATCTCCATGAAATCAGAGAAAACCATTTCTGTTTCATGTGATGCTCTTCTCATGTTTCTATTCACAAATACAGATGTTGAATTAAAAAAATCAGTGGGATAAAAACACATTTTATTTCACGATTCCATAGCTATGCATTGTCCAAGTATTGTCCGGTATTTCAGATATACATGCATGTATGTTTTCCTAGTTTTGTGGTTAAATAAATTCTACCAGCAGATTAAACGTCAGAATTCACTGTAGACCAATGACAAATCTCAATGTATGAATGTATATATCTGAAACCTAAATACACAGATGACAAACTGCGTTGTTCATATGATAGAGCATTGCGTAATCTTGAGGTTGAGATGATGACAAGATGCCATGAAATATCGGATGAAGTTCAGTTAGTACGTGTATATGTATGTGACTATAGCCTAATTCATAAAAAAGAAAATTGAGCATTTTTGGTGCCTCACTTTCACCAACTTAGTGTTCTCATTTAGTCAATTTGATGAGCCTATTTTGCCAACTCGATGCACCATAGAGCCAATTTGGTGACAAAATTTGTTGCGAACTCAATCGAATGTTTCAAGGTGCAGTTGAATTTTCAACTACAATATGCTACTTCTCAGCTAATCTGCTTTCCACAGTTGAAGCAGTGAAGATATACAGCAATTTGAAGCAATGAGAATCTCAATGAATGAATATGATTGTGATTGCTAAAAGAGCTTCGAGATTTGTGCACTGCAATAGTCAATTAGATTTTCTTTGATTCTCTGAACTCTCCTGTATTGAGTTATGCATTTGTCACGTTCAGTAATCACGTTGCTATCAACAAACAAAAGAAGTGACAATGGCTCCAACAAAGGATTATCATTCCTTAGTTGAAATCCATCCATCAGTTGATAGCAACACTAATTGTACATTTGCAAAAATTCTATACATACGTTAGAACGATATTTGTCGAGGGAAAATATCAGAGGAGTGTACATTCATGCAGTTATTGGAATGGCATGATTGTTAACCGGCTGAATTATTTTAAATCAACTGCAGGCTTGGTGAGATGCAAGAGAAAGTGAAAATAAATTGACAAGTATGCATTTGGCAGGGCAGATTATTAGTTTGAGTAGTGCTTCAATTAAAATGTGCAAGATTTGTGTTGCAGGTCTCCGTGATTTTCATTTTGGTTAGTGTGACTTTAGACCAAAAGTAGTATGAAGGTATGTAAATTTTAACACACATTTTGTTTATCAAAACTGCCTTTGTTAAACTTGGATGTATGCGATATTAAGACATCAGGACACCCATGCAGTCAAGAAGCAGTGTTAGAGCAGCACTTCAAATGTGTTCAAATCAGTAGTGATATATTATGCGCTGTAAAACACTACATTATAAGTTCTATACCATATGCACATGTTCATAGAATATCTGTGAATACAAAACGTGAGGTCGAATGCTCCACGAGAGTCAGGTGATCACAGGTAGCAATAAGCCCAAGAAATAACATTTGATAGGCATGGATTAGAATATCCTAGAAAACGACATTATCACATAACTATCATTTACAGATCGTTAAAGGGATCTGTGACTCCATCACCCGTGAAAATAACCCGTGTAGGCCATAAAATGACTCAGAGTTCTCATTTCTTGCCGGCGATTAAGGTCATCAACTTTTATACACCAGGCCTCCAATGCATGCAGTAAGACACTCCAGATGCAGGCATTGCATACCTAACCCTTGCGCTTCAGCGAGATATTCTTGTTGGCACGTAAAAGGTCGTGGAAATTCTTCCAGGCGCTTCTTACACGAGCTGAAATGGCCTCACAACAACCTCCAGAATTACCTAGCCTATCGCCCAAATAACAGAAGTCATCAATAGAGACAGGATTTACATTTATTTAATTAGAGCATATTTATTTTTTTGCGCAGTTGACAGGCACATTAAATATATATATTTAAGTAAATATTTCCGTCATATCTTCTAAAGAAATAAATATTATTCAACTATTTTTGAATCATATGTTTCTTCACAGTTGCCTGAATCTCAAACTAACAGATTCCGTCCTAAGCCATTGAACTAGGATGCCAGTTATGTAAGGCATTATGTAAACTTTCCTTCGCTCATCAAGCGTGGATCTTGCTTTCACAAGTAATCAAGTACTTTGGTCGATTTTCGAGTTTCAATCAAATCTCGAGTTTCGTCGACTGCTCAGTGAAAATCAATCGAGTTTAATCAGTCGTTGATTTCAAACTGTAAGAAGTGTTTCATCAAGGCGCCTTCTCGAATCCGCTTGTTCAAGTATCGATTTCCAACACAAAGAATATTAGCATATTCATTAAATTACCACCTGAACCAATAATTGCCCTATGGGGCCCATGGCTCAATGCCAATTCTATTACGTCAAGAATATCAATGATCTCGCCACATTTTTTGATGGATTGATTCTGATGCTGCTGCCTGTATCCGAATTTGTAAATATTTGTTCTCTGATACTTCGTTGCTGGAACAATTGACTTACATTTTTGCTAACTTCCATCAGATTCCCATTGCAATTAAATCGTTGGAGAAGCAAGATATATCGCTTGCAGATAGCTTAGTAGAACTTTCGAAGTTCAAGAACAGCTTGGAATCTTTGAATTGGTCAACTCGACCACGTTCAGCATTCACCAGAAGAACTGACTCTATGCAACTATGCATCATTATTAAGCTGTGAAGTAGAGAAGATGTTTTCCGCATTCAAATACATTTTTACTGACCGGCGACAACAATTTACTTTTGAAAACTTGTCTAATTTTTTTTGCCTTATATTGCAATTCCTTCCTATTACGGAAAAAAAGAATTGTGTTTTGTACATGTAACAGATATTCTTGTAGAATAAAAACGATGTGGAATTCACACATAGCTTTTAATCGCTAATTTCTGTAATATAGACTACTTATAACAACAAATTTTAGATACATTTAATTAAATATTTAGCCATTTTAAATTTAAATATTTCTGTAGTTTTTAGAAAACATTTTCCGGTCTCTACAACTACTTCAACAGATTCTTCGCCTACATTTATCTCACTGACCATTGCTTGAAATTTGGTTCTTCACGTAGAGAGGCCAAAGTCGCACACCTCTTGTGAACCCATAACTTACAGTATGAACACTTGATCGGTTTACGCCCAAATCCCTTCCTGCACATAGCACATGGGACCTTTCCCTCGTCATTTTTCGGGGTTTCGGTACTTCGACTGATGTGCACTTTGGTCTTGCAGACGTTGACTCGCATTTCTTTGGCCTCTAGATTTGTCTTCCAGCAAATCTAGCGGTCTTTTAGGTCTTCAACGAAGTCAGATATTATGACAAGGTCATCGGCGTAAAGCATTTCTTGAGGGCATTCTCGTCGAAATTCCTGTAAAGTGCCCTCCATTACGATTGTCAATAGGAGCGGACACAGAACCGAGCCTTGATACACCCAAACATTGAGTGCGAACTCCTCACTCTTTGCCTTGTCACAGCACACTACGAACCTCGAGTCTTCGTACACCGCTTGGACAACAGAAATAATCCATTCGTCAACTCCTAACTTCCGCATTGACCACCATAACACACGCCTGGGTAACCTTTCAAAAACCCTGGGATCCTAATAAGGTGATTTGGATCTTCATGATGACGCCTAGAAATCACTGCAGGGCGCCTGGGATCCTTACAAGGCCATCTTTGATCTTCATGTTGGCGCCTTTGATCATCATAAGGTGACCTTGGATCCTCATGATAACTCCTTTAAGTCTCTAGAGGACGCCCGAGATGCTCAGGTGACCTTGGATCCTCATGGTGGCGCCTTGGATCCTCATACGTTGACCTTAGATCTTCGATCATCAATTAGGCGCCTTGGATCCTCATGAGGTGACCTTGGATCTTCAGTAGGGCGCCTTGGATCCTCATACGTTGACCTTGGATCTTCAATTAGGCGCCTTGGATCCTCATACGTTGACCTTAGATCTTCGATCATCAATTAGGCGCCTTGGATCCTCATGAGGTGACCTTGGATCTTCAATTAGGCGCCTTGGATACTCAGAAGGCGACCATCGATCATCAGTAAGGCGCCTGGGATTCTCATGAGGGTGACCTTCGCTATTCATGATGGCGCCTAAGATCCTCATACGTTGACCTTGGATCTTCATGATGTCGCCTGGGATTCTCATGAGGTGACCTTGGATCTTCAGTAGGAAGGCTGGGATCCTCATGAAGGCGTCGTGGAGTTTGAGGAAGGCACTTGAAACTGATGAGGGGAAGATTGAGGTAGACTAGGCTTTCCAACAGGACATTTTTGAGAATGGGGAAGGGCGTCCCGTAAAGGCTAATACTTTTACCTTTTAAAAATAATTTTCAGAATGAATAGGAACTGAAAATTGGGGACACCGAGGGAGTTCCCTCAAATAAAGGAAAAACTATATTACTGGTAAATTGCAAAATTATAACATAGGATTATTTTGAGATGAACTGATATGAACTGAAGTTTTATCAGGAGTAATGAAATTCATATTGAATGACTTATCCTATCATAATTAATTATCAATAAGAGAAAATCATTACCTCATAGGCTGATCGCAAACCATCGCCGTGCTCCTTTACACGCTCAGGTTCACATGGTCGATACGGTCCTACATCGTCACTGAAATCGCAATCGATGAATCGCTGTGCCTGCTCCAATACTTGTTCCATTCGTTCTCCCAACACGCGCACGTCAGCCTCCAGCAGATTGTGCTTCTGTAGCAAATCTTCAACACCCATCAAATGTTTTCCATAATCCTCCGACTGCAATCGAGTCTTGATCTCGTCGATCCAATCCAATAAGTAAAGCATTTCCTGGAAACCATGGCGGTAAATCAATATAATCATTCACAGAAATTGCACTAATTATTCCACTGACTTCAGGAGATAAGTGATGAGAATCCTCTAGTACCGAAAGCTATGCATTCTCTAAGCTGAGGGAGGATGAATGCATCGCTTATGATTCCAGCTGATACTAAACAATGTTCTCCATGAAAACAGTGGAATAAAACATATTTATTACGCTTTTTCATAGTAAAGTATTGTTCAGAGTTTTGAAAGTAAATTTTCTATTTAGCAGCAGCAGATTAGATGCTCAAAATCTAACATTAATTAACTACGAGAAACATCAATTAATTACGTACATGCTGTATCTCCTTGGAAAGATAGGAAAAGCATGAAGGAAAAATAAATTTACTGATACTTCTAGTAACCGTGGTGTCCTCAAATGATGACTAAGATTGAAAAATATTTTACAAGCAAAAAACTTTGTCTTTCCAATGCTGAGCAGTTTGAAGCACTGGGAAGTACTCTTTTAATTTCTTATAGTCAAAATTTATGTAAAGAGCCATTTTTTTAAAAAATGACAAAAGCACAAGGATATTTTTCGAAAACTACAATGTGTGGTCTCCGTGGCACAGTGGTTAAGTGCTTGGCCAAGTGATATTTTGGTCCAGAAGTCGAGCCCCGAAAGTGTCATTGGAAGTCGTCAGGAAGGGCATGCGGACTATAAGCACGACAACGCTCCAGTAAAGTCTGACTATGTCAGCACCGTCCAAGCCCCCAGTATGGGGAATAGTGACGTTAAACCAATCATTCATTCATTGCAATTAACTTAGCTTCATGTGTTTAAATATGTCCTTCGACCATATACACCTATAATACAGAAATCAAAAGTCATAAAACATTTCAAATGCTAACTGATCCATCCTGAAACTGTAGCTTGCTGTCGCTATCCGTAATTCAGATTATGCAAACCTTTGGTAAATACTGGATCGATAGTAGCAACAATTCAGTCCAATCCACCAGGAAATGCTAACAACATCATAGCGTCACCCATGGAGGCCCTGATGTGTTGAGATGCATGCATTCAGGGACAACCTTTAGCATTCATTAGAGAGAAAGGATTTAATTCTCCTTAAGTTTTATGATGGCTAAGTTGTTACACATTCAAAGTTCAGCAAATCACAAATGCATATCGTATATCCGTCGCTGCTTCATTCATGAATTTAAGAGCGACTTTCCAATTCTCTTCAAATGCTGCCGACAGACTTTTGTGCGATGAAAAACTCATAAATCATAATTTTCTGTTGATATAGGAAAAATAGGTTCGGAGGGAATCTAGCTATGTTTTGACACAAATACACAAACGGTACTCTTGTTCTAGAAGCCTATCATATAACGTTGTTTACTTCTTCATTCAAGCATAATTTACATACAGTGGACTCAATATGACCTGCCTCCTATATTTGAGTGGATTTCATTATTCTCCTACAAACTTAGCAATTTATGCATTAAATATCAACAGAGATCATCAAAATGCTTCGGACGTATAGGCACATTTAAAAATCCCAGGATTTTCGCGAAATCATTGTGCTTGAGTGCTTTTTGTCAGAGTCGCATAACAATTAAATGATGTCATTAACCAAAGAATTTCAACTAATACGTGTAGACTTATACACTTATACAACTTATACACGTAGACACTGGCACCAGATTTTGCCTTCGGGGATAAATGGAAAGTTGCAGCGAGTAATATTAGAAAGCGAACAGCAAGTAGTTACCTACCATGCTTTACTACGAGTAGCATCTGATTAGCACAGGAGTATATGATAATGTGAGAGCATATTTCTGCATAAACTTTATCAAAAAAATGAAGTATTGTGTTACTATATGGTCAAACAATTGTGTTGCAGAAAGTGAATATTATTGAAAGCTATTTGTTCACTGGCTTATTTCGCTTGATTCGCCTTTTGTATGAAAAGCATCCGTTCATCGATATAGGCCGATAATGCGTCTTATAATCATTTGCAAGCACCTTGTCGTCCAAAAAAATGAAGAGAGAAGAGGATTATTTTTCAAGTCGATCATTGAGCTATAAGATTTGCTATTCATTAATATCATTCTTGCTTACCTGGAACACTTTGTGAAGTTGCAAGGCCAAATCCAGTCGTAATCTTCGGATTCTCAGCAGCCGGAGAAGTTCATCCCAGAGGCAGAGTACCCCGGTCTTCCGAGAGTTGACCCTGTCACCATCATGATAATTCTCTCGTTCCAACTCAGCTGCCACACTGACTACAGCGGAAACCCTCTCCTCATACGCAAAGATGTCTGTCTCGATGGCTTCGTGTTTCTTCGTTGCTGCTTCTACTGCTGCCAGATCTGAACCGAAATTGTCCTGAGCCACAAGTCTTTGGTTCTCAGTTAGCCAGGCTTCTCGCATGGATGCTTTCCTGTCAAATCTAGCGGCCAACTGCTCCAATTTCTCTTGTCTGATTAACTCATCTCGCAAAGCCAATTCACGAGCATGCTCTGCTTTCTCCAAGGATGTCCATGCTTTGTTAATGTCAGAGATCAGACGGCCCTCTTTTGGCATATATGGCCTCTGATTATTCGCTCGCATCTTGCTCTGGATGGTGAAGAGGAGAACTTCAAGATTTCCTTTCTCAGTGAATTTTGGAGGCTTCTCAACTGTACGATAAGTGTTAAACGCTGCTAATTGCTGTTGAACGCCGTTCAGACTGTTGGCGAACATACGGTCGTTAAGAAGTTCTATAGTCTGTTGAATCCATTCAAGAAGATCGGACGTCAATTTCTCGTACTGAGTAACCATCTCATCAGACTCCATCGCCTGATTCAATACTTTGCCAATTCGTTTAGAATAGACTGTGTCAGCCTTCATCTTGGAGAAATAATGGTAGAATGTCACGACGTAAGTCATGATCGACTTCTCATCTGGGTATTCAACATTGATATCTTCAGCATCGAGAAGTCTGGTCAGACCCAAATTGTCCTCAGCCGTTGAGAATGCTCTCTCAAGATTTCTCAGAGGAGTAGCTCTGTTCAGTTGATTATAATCGATCAAGTCCGGTCGATGTTTATGGATCAGGGCATTGAATGCCAGTCCATCACGCCAACTGGTAGTGAAGTTTCGCACATTAACATTAGGATATCCGGCAGTTTTCATTTGACACCATAGTAATAAAGCATCCTTAGCTTGTCGTGTCTCACTTGTGTCGAACTCTTCGAAAGTAATATCTTGGATCTACAAATCAAAAGTATTGAAAAATTAGTGTGCATAACACAGTGGCAACACCATACTTGTATAGCCCATTAAATTTTCTCAATCACAAACGCGTGTCATACTCAAATACCTATTTAACAGCGAAATCACTTAAATATTGATTTCATAAACATCATGATACGACGTGTCATGAGCTTCGAATCTGAAGGCAATACGCTTCAAAAGACACCGTACGAAGACCTGTATGATGACAGTAGCGGCAGACATCAGAGCTTTTAAACTTCAAGCGGAAGACGCGATGGATCCGGAAAAGAGGAGAGCAACCATCAACAGACGATCGTCCACCCCAACGAAGATTGGAAGAAGAGAACTTTAAAGCGGTAAGTTATGTAAGTAAATATGATATAACCATGACTTGCACGACGAGTATTATGTTGTTATTGCTATGCCATAATCAATACTTAATGATTAATAGTACAATACTTTTCAGTTATTAAATATGTTCATATTGTAAGTTATTTACTAACTATAGTGGATTGCAATAATGAAATAAATGGATTTCAAGCAAGTGATGAAAAATATTATCCATCTTCTCAATGACCTTCGTCTACCGTCAATCTTTTCAATGACTCTACTGCTAACCATATTTCAAACCTCGGAAAACTGAAGTGACATTTCTGACAGGCTCAGTTGGACGGGATTCACTTGGCTAATTTTGTTGTATATCTTGATTTGCAATTTGCTAGTTCGTAGATCATAGCGAATCTTCAGTCATATTAGTTTCCCCCTGTTATAACAATAATGCAATTAATTGCAATGTATTGCTTAGAGGCGATGCTTTAAATAGATGCTTTATCAATGTATTTTGATGTCCTAATGGTTAGCGCTTGACGCTCTATTAATTTCTTTTCTTCTATCCTCTATTCTTCCTCTATTATATCTTCTATTCTATGTATCTTCTATTCTATCCTCTATTATTCCTATAGCATTAATACAGTCCTCATTTGTCTAACAGATGCACTTCAAGACATCGATAACGTTGAATTCTACTCTGATTTGCTTTCTCTCATTATCGAATTCTTCTGAACAATGTCATATGTGGTATTCGATTTAACTTGTGCAGGTATGTTCAAATAATTACATATGCGTGCATCTCCTTCATGTCTTCTTTTCCACCTAAAGCAGCTAACGATGATGCCTACTCTGCACTGCTACTTGAAATGCTCATTTTCATATATCACCGTCGTCTATCATCCCAAGAATCATCCTTCATCAGTGGAAAGTATTGCGAGCGGAAATACGAAGTCTCTCCATCGAAATTGAAAAGTATAAGATCAAATCCATAAACACACAGAGTAACATCTGTCAAATTTATTTGAATAGAAATAGATCACATAAACTGAGCTTACCTGGAATCGTAAGATGATCGTCCATATTAACCCGAGCGTCAATCGGCTACTTCCATCAACAATGTCGTGAGCACCAAGATTCTCCAAATGAACTCGCTGCTCATTCAAGAAAAGCAAGGACTTATCGACGTTCTCTAAACAGTGAATTCTCATTTTTCCTCTTGTAGGCTTCGGCTGTAAGTAAAATAACACATCAATTATAAATATTGTCGTTCTGTATTCTTCTTATGAAGAGAGATTGAAATTCAAAATACTTACAAGTCTCTCTCCGGAGAGAATTTCTAGCAGTTTCAACAGCATTTTGCCATCACGTAGATCCATATATAGATCGTCTATTTCACAGACGACTTTGGAGAGATGAGAATTTACCCATTTTGTGAAGGTCTTCTTTTGTACCGATTCACGCTCGTCTGAAGTAAATAAATGAAATTATCTTCACTGACCAGCACTGACAGTACCCTCATCTACGTTTCAGTTATTGCCTATTTCCGCAATAAAGTTTTCAATGTTCATTATCCCATTCCCAAACATTTTCGGAAAAGTGATCAGTCTCTTCTAAACATCTTGTATGATTGACAGGTCAAAAATCATACCGATATTAGTTCGTTGAAATTAAACTTTCAAGAATTATCAAGTTTTGTGTTAAATGATATTTGCACTAAAGGTTCGAGGTATTCCATTCTGTCTGCATTACAGCAAAGCATCATCAAACAGAAAGATGTCATTTCAGTTTCAAAAAAATACTCATTGCCATTAGCAAATGTCACGACACGGGCTATTAATTAACATGTTATATTACATTTTAGCAAAGTACTTGACAACTCCCAAACATAGATTTCAAAAGCTGATCAATATTTATTTTCAAAAAATTAAATGCATCACCATTTTGCTATGCAGCATAATTCTTACAAATTTGCAAATTTTGCAATTTTGTAATTGAAAATTTGTATATTACAAATTTCAATCTACAAACCAGCAGGCTACTATTTCTTATCTGAATGAATTATCGAGTCTATCTGATGTTTCAGGAGCTCTCCATGAATTTCTTTGTTCGCATACAAGATGATAGATTGAATCTCCCTCTTGGGGTTAACATTCTGCATATCGGTTGATGATTCAGCGCAGGTAGTTAAGCCTATCAGATGAAGGGAGCCGAATCATTCAGAATGTCTGCTCACACTTATCATGCAATTTTCTGGGAAGCAGATGAACCGTCAATGCAGTGCTCAATAATTTCATAATTGATCATTTCGGTTTAATCACAAATTGATTGAAGCCAGCCCTGTTAACTTGTGGTACACTATCCGCTCAGCGGCCGGGAAACCTGGTTTCAAACCTTGGTCGTGTCAAACTCAGGACTTTTAAAATATGTGCACTCTGCATTCTTCTTAAACACAAATGATAACTTGAATGAAAGTAGGAGAAATATATTCTGGTTACATGGAAGAAAGGTGCTCCTCCAATAATGTATATCTCCGAGAACAATTTAGGGTTTATCTGTTGAACTTTAATATTTTTCTGTTGCCTGGAAGCGCTTTAAGTTCGTCGCACCAATGAAAATAAACTCGACAATGAACGAGAGGAGTTTGGATGAGGTTGATAAACATTAGCTCAATAGAATTCAGTGCTGCAACGAAATAACGATTTATTCTCTTAATTAATGCAGGCGTCATTTTATGACGACTTTACATTGGACTTCCACGAAAAGTGGCTGGCAAGTTCGAGGGAATTCATCAGCCTCAATGACAACCTAATAGACATGAATTGCATTCTATATGGTGGGTTGGAGATGGAAATGCTTCGTCAACGATAATATCGAACCTCTAGATTGCAAGTATTTTCCCCATTTTTAAATCTGATTTGAGAAATGTAATGCAATTCATCAAAATGCATCCAAAGCAAATCTATCTGAGTATTAACACCTGATTAAATTCAATTTGACAATTATTCACGTTTCATGAGACATATCTCCCATTTTTGCAATTCTCATTAATATGAATCTGATTGGAAGTCTTATCAAAATTTGCCAGAGATAGGATTTGGCTTTATCGTCTAAGCAACTCATTAATTCCAGCGTCACGTGAAAATTAACAAATAACTAAGTTCATTGGGTTTGTTACTGCCTTCATCAAAATTCTTAAACTTATGCACTTGCTTCTCTCTTCTAGCTTCCAATAAAATCAACAAACTCGTCTATTCAACCCTTGAATGCGCTATTAGCATTACATAAGCATCAACTCAAGAACTCAAGAAGTTCTTTATAATTGTCAAGGTCACCTACTAGCGGTCGGAGGTCAGACGCTCTTCTGAACATCGACCGTGAAAGGCGCAAGATGCCGTAGTCCCTGGCAAACTTACCTGTAATTTATTTTGTAATTTATTGACCAAGAAATTTGTCGTGCGACCAACTTTTTAGTAATGAATTTTTGTAATTATGTCAGAAATTGTTCACATGCAGGAGTGTCATCCTTTCTTTGTAATCAATAGCAACTGCTATTTATCACAACTACAAACTTGTGACTACGATACACTGCTACTTCAGTTGCTGACGTAGAGCTTTGTGGGAAATTTCAAATTGTTTCATACCCCTGCATTCAGTGCACGATGGTCATATCTTGGTCTATTTACTGCATTTAGGGAGACTGATAGATTTCTTGCTCACATCCAAAAATTCTGAAATACAGGTTTTGGATTTCTAAAAGGACAGTCAGAGAATCATGCAAGAACTTTTCATGAAAGACATAGCGCGGAAGTTATTGAGAAAGTGAAATCATGACAGACAAAGAATATTCAATCATGACATTGCGGCATCTTGGAAAGATGCTATACATTCCCTTTTGAATTCCGCTTTTCTTTATTTGAAGTCACAATGTCACTAATGAAATTCAATATAATGTATATTATTATAAATAAATATATATATATATATATATAAAAATTATTCTATATTTAACTGAGGTCTGATTTTATTTCTTTACTAAGACCTCAGTTAAATATAGAATAATTTCTATGTTTCATTTTATATATATTTGAGTTTGAATAAATCATTTTCATTCCCATGACTAGCCTGCTTAGATCAGGACGAAACCGGTCGGGAATTTTGATACCTCTGACTTTTCCTTGAGTGCTTTTTTGGTTTATATATATATATATACATAATGTGGGAAACTAAATCAAAGTTTTTCTCACCTGATAAGCATTTGTTGGCGATAGATGATCATTCTAATTTTATAAGTAATAACAAATATCGTCAAAGTCACTATGATTATGAAAATAGGGATTTTCGTTCAGCTAATCAAAATTTTACCAGAAATTGGCCTAGACCTCGCTTTCAAAACAGACAAAATTATCAAAACCAAAACAGACAAGGTTATAGATCTTATCAATACCAAAACCGAAGATATTACAGACCAGATAGAAATCCAGTCAACCAAAGTCGTTTCAACTATTTTGACGGAAGAAACAGACCTTATCGGTTTAATACGAATTATGAGTACAATAGGAATAATGACATATTTCCGAATGATGCTATTGAGAATAGCGAGTCAAATGCAGATCATTTTTTAGAATAAGTAGTGTCTCTACTATCAATTTATCTTCTACGAACTTAAATGATGATTGTGTGTTTTAAGCAAGGGTTGTAAGTTCACCCCTTATCATAAATCAAATATTGATGAAATAAAAACCGATACTTTAGAGTTCTGTAGGAAATTACGCCTCGGGGATCATTTTAAGAATGACACTTCGGATAATTCTCTTAATTTAAAATACAACAAAAGTAATTTTGATCCCCTAAAAGGTCAAAATGTAGAACTAGATTCCTTGATAAAAATAATTCAAAATAATGTAGCTAATGTGTCTAAGCCAACTAGGATAAAACACAACATTTCTTCTGATGACAATAGTTCAATTAGTTTCCTGAAAAATAATCAGGATCTACACATCACTAAGGCAGATAAAGGTGGGGCATTTGCGATTTTAGATTGTGATTTTTACAAACGAAGAATTTATCAAGAACATTTAACGGACCATCTAGCGTATTCACCGATTTACTATATACTTCTAATCCATTTACTACTATAAATAAGATAAAAGAATTACTAGAATATAATGAAATGAGTTTAACGAAAAAAGAACGTTCATGTTTGATGAAATTTAATCCTAAGATTCCTTGTTTATATGGTCTTCCTAAAATCCTTTCAAGAATGTGAATATTGATAAGTTTGTATATATACATTGCGATGTACCGGAACAATTTAAATTCAGACCTATTATAAATGATACTGATGCTTCTACTTCAAGATTGAGTGAATAATTAGACGAATTATTGAAACCTTTAGTGCACTAATTGCCGAGCCATTTTAGAGACACGTTTCACTTTCTAAATAAACTTTCCAAAGAAGTTGATGATCAGACTATTTTTGCAACGTTTGACGTTGTAGCTCTAATTCTCATACGATGATGAAAGTCATCCCAGTAGCCATTTATAATAGAATATAATGCTTACTAATTTAATTTTTATAGTAAAAAGTAGTCCTGAGGACTGATGGGCAAGGAGTCCCCCAACAGTGTGTTGTACAAAGGCAATGCTGTAACATTTGATGGATTCAGTTCTTAAAAGAACTCAATGTAGCTTTCTCGTGGCAACGAATTAAAATTGATCAGCTTTGGCCCAATATCTGGTAAAAATGGAAATCTTAAGACTTGTACTAATACCATAGATTCCAAACACTGCCGTATACACGTTCAAAGCAGAAGTAATTATACTGTACCGTTACAGATGCTGATAGTGCAAATAGAATAAGAATATATAGGTCTAATACAATTAAATTAAGAAAATAAATATTAAATAATAGCATCCCCCATCATTTGGGCATAGAAGCAGTTAATTATTGGCTGCAAACATCTAGAGATACTTTAATAACTGATAAATTCTCAAATAGCTTCATTATGAAAGGGATCGAAATCGTATTAAAAAACAATTATTTCAAGTTCAATAATGAATACTATCTCCAACTTTTAGGAGCAGCCATGGGGACAAAATTGGCCCTACTTTCGCTGCCCTCACAATGGGCTACTTGGAAGTTAATCTTTATGATACTTCAAAAAGCCAGTGGAATGAATCGATGGCAAACTTATTTAAGATTCGCTATCTTGACGATTGCTTTTTATTATGGAATAACGAAGAGGATTTAGAGCTGCTGAAAGAATTACTGAACAATCTAAATTCACATATTAAGTTCACAGCTGAAGTCAATCCACGATCTATTAATTTTTTTAGATGTTCATATTTAAAAGAATAGTAATGCAATTGAAACAGACATTTTTTATAAGCCCACAGATAGTTTTAACTACGTTCCTTTCCACTCTGGGTGAACCAATGAATTTAATCAATTGCACAGTCTCAACGTCGTGATGGACCAATACCAACAACTAATAAGCCAACATTACTTTTCGTATCGACTTTTAATCCCAATAACCCAAATGTTTATAAATATATCATCTACCCAACCACTGGTAGTCTTGCTTTAATTGAGACATTTAGCAACTGTTAAGTTATCCCTTCTTACCGCCAAAGCCATTCTCTATTGAATATTCTTCGCAGGAATGACAATACGATTATTACGGGAGTCACTAAATGTAGTGATGTCAGATGCAAATGTTGTGACCATCTCATCACTGGCACAACGATAAAAATTAGTGATTTTGTCTTCCAAATAAAGAAAGAACTTCAATTGTAATTCTAACAATATTTTGTACTTCTTGAAATGCAATGGTTGAACGATTTCTATGTGGGTCAAACTGGTGATATCTTACGGAATAGATTGACCGTCCATCGACAACAAATTAATAATCCCAGGCTTGCTTTGCTCCACTTAAGCAAACATATAGCCGCCTGCTATAGTAACATGGAAATCAAATTTGTAGCTGCGCCTTTTTATCAATTTTCTAATGATGCAACTAGATCTCAGAGGGAATGTAAAAAAAGCTATTTTATTTCAAAGTTTAAACCCTCTCTAAATAGGGATCATGCATATAGATGCCTTTCAGTTTGCAATTATTTCTAAGTGGTGTCTGACGAAGTACAATAAAATACGGAAACCGGTTACACCAAAGACGTCTTTTGGTTCTCTCTTTTACATATTCATATATTCGCATGCATTTTCATTTCATTAAAGAATGAGAGTTATTCACCGATTGCCTGGCCAAACAGAAACAATCAATCCTTGCACAATGAGAGCAATTATTTTTAAGGCAAAATTTCATCTTTTGTGAAACAGTTTTCAATGACGAAATTTTTGCAACATTTTGTTGAGCTTTACAACAGTCTGTTGAACTTTTTAAGAATGCGATCTCATCTCTTTGACACTTGCACAATAAAGCGTTCACAAATGCATATAGAAACTGTATTCTTATACTTTTGGTTCAAAGTAGTACTAAGGAGCAAGAACTGGGATTTCCTGAAATGAAGATCAGAGCACATTAGAAAAATCCAAACTGCGCAGGTGTAAGAGACATCATTCTTGAGTGCGAAATTTCCTATTATAGAGAAGCTCTGAATACCACGAGATATGAGATCTATCATCTAACTGCGTGCGAAGTCAGTAGGTCAGATAGTTCCATTTCATTCTCAGGAAAACGCAATCTCTCTGTGCAAACCTTCGTTTGTAACTGCGTCTATTTGATTTCAATCTAAGTATTTAGATAACATTTCCTCCATTGCAGAAAATTTCACACGCCATGAAAACACGTTTTGAAATGAAAAATATTACAGCTACCCTTCGTTTAATCAACACAACTTGATGAATTTTTTAAACCAAATACTCTAATTTAATTCAGGAGTTGCACTAGCCAGCAGCTAGTGAAGTAAACAGCAAGATATATACATAGGAAAAGATCAATGTCTGTGCACTTATATTATTACATGCACAATTAATAGAATAACGAAGATTTAATTAAGATTAATTAATAGATTAACGAATTCCCAAAGGCTGGTCAAAATGAAAAATGTAGGCCGTAACTCGCATAATAGAAATGAGCGAATAGCACTAGAAGCTAAATGTGAGACAGCGTTGTGTAATGTTCACAACTTGTTTATCTAATTTCCTCATCAAATGTAGGATATTGTGAAATGATTGCTGTCAATTGTAAAAATATTTTACAACGATCGGATATTAATTCATTTTACAAATATCACCTGTCACCTATTTGGAACATTAAAGATGTGGGAACATTAAAGATTACTTTCAATTCAAAAACTTTAATTCTAAAAGTGTCAAGTCAAAATCGTATTCGCACAAAAAGGTGATGTTTTAACTGGGAAACCAATTATAAAAGATGGTGACAATTTTTACTCGCTATATAAATTCGCTATATCCCATAGAATTCACATTTTCTCCTTCAAAATGTAAGAGCTAGATGCAATTATGCATTGAATTCTAACAAAATAAAATATTTGGCCATAGGATCCTATTTATGCAAACCTAAAAGTACTATTTTGTCACTTACATAGTTCGGAAACGTGTAATCGAATTCAGAATTACTTGCTTTCTATCAAGATAGTGCGCGCGAATACATGCACGAATGCATATGAAGATTCAATTGTGGCTACAGATGTGCTTCTTTGCAGAGTTTCATTGATTTTTAAATGAAAATCATCATCCCCAAGGAATCTCAGTTAACAACATAAAATAAAGTAAGATTAGGCCTACTGTACAAGATAAGAAATTTGTAATGAACTTTGAAGAAAAGAAAAAAAATACACAGGAAACTATAGTATAGGTACTGAGCTTGATAGAATCGACCTACAGTGTCTCAACTCGAACTACTCCATGAAGAAAATGTAATAGGAAACTAGACTTGCTATTAATTGACCAATCGGTGACAAACTATTCATAACATTTGATCTACCTCTCAAGAGTACCGGTCTGTACCCTATCCTATCTCGTCTTAATTCGTGAACAATTATGACATGCTTAATCTGTACACGACGCAAGATACTACCAATCACCTATTTCACTGCAGATGGGAAAGGAGATTACATGAACTAAGAATATCATTCACGATGTTACCTGACTTAATATGGACAATAAACTAACCAAGTAAATCTCAAAGTGTAGATCGTGTCAACAATTAAAAGATGGCAATCAATTCCGAAAGATTAACTACTGAAAATCATTAGCGAAATGCGATTATAATGGAATATTGAAATTGCACCAAAAAATGAATAAAAAAATAAACAGCATAGAGAAATATAAATTGTTAAGCACATGTCAACCAGGTAAAAATTCACAGAAACATCATGTAAAATAAATGAGTACACTGCAAAAAAGAATGCCAACGAATAATGTGATACATACTGAAAATAAAATGAAATAAGTCATTAAAAGGACTGGTTATGCGTTCTCTGTACTAACTAGGAAGTCATCAGCAAGAGTCATAAATTAATCATTGGAATTGACTTCGATATGTCTACATCGCCAATATATGGCACATTGATGGCGCTACGTTCGTAATAATTGACTGTCACAGCATTTATCTAAATGCACAAAACCATTCAGATTCAAAGGCAAGCAGCAGGACTTAATGATTAAAACGATTAAAACTAACAATTTAGCTTTAATACTTTAATTTAGCACTTAAAAAGTATGAAATTTGACAGTTGAATAGAGGTAGATAACTTTAAGTCACAAAACTACCACTATGGCCACTGCATCTGATTCTGATATCCACAAGAATGATTCTAGTCTCCGATACTTTGCTTAATTATGATTCCTAATCTGTGGAAAGAAATCGAAATATTTCCTATCTAAAATCCGTCTTGGTCCAAAATTACAAAAATAGATGAAAATAATATTTGTGACGATCTTTTATTCCAACTTACCTGCTAAAGCCTTTATACGAGATCGTTCGTATAACTTCGATGTGTTGTTTCCACTTTCCCAATCATCTTCGTCATATATCTGTGTACCATTTGTCTCTGGCTCCCATCGAATGTTGGGATGGACTTCTGTCATCTACAAAGGGAAATGCGTTCGTTAGATATGGATCACACCTGAATTTATACGTATTAATCAAGAAAAATAAATGATCGCGACAAACGGGAGCCCCTTTACATCAAAATCGCAAAAATAAAAAAACATTGGATCCTTTCAGGAAATTATAACCGCTCCAACGTTGGAGGCTTCTACGCACGGTAGCATCGTCTGGCAGGAGGACAGTGAAGACTCGTCCAAGCTAAGTTAATTATGATACTAATATTCCTAGCCAGCGATCCACCGAAAATCTGTTGAGTCCTCGAACTTCAAATCGTATTGAATACTTGCAAGACCCCACCTATCTACTAGCATGTATGCTAGTAGATATGCTAGTCAGTATCCCCATACTATCTACTAGTACTATTGTACTAGAAATTCAAAGACTCAAGTCATAGTCGGATTTAAATAATTGAAAACTGCTAGTAGTAAGTAGACATATTCTGATTGGAATTTGATGTTCAAAATCAGATAGACATGTAAATGTTGACCATTTATGAAGTTAAAAAATTATTATTATTACTCTAATGCCAACTATCTATGTATACAGTAGCAACATGCAATTAGATGAAATGCAGTCCATTAAACATATCATAGATATGTGACAGGGTATCATGGAATCCATATATATTTGGGTCCCATGACCTCACCACTCGGTCTCCATGGCCTCAGATTGTTTTTCAAAAATTAAAACATAAAATCTGGTTGTCATGACAATTATATATCTAGAATTGAATTGATGGGGCATATAGAACTGACAAATAAAAAGCATGAATTTCTAGTAATCATATAGATAACACAGTAAATATCACAGGAGGCTTAGAAAGCAAATACTAATTAGAACTCTCTCTCTAGCATAATACATTTACATTTAAACAATACTTTCATATTTTCTATTCTTGGGCATACTACGAGGAGAGTCGTGCACAAAAATTAATGAGACAAAAATATGAGACAATAACAAAGCAATGTACAAGTCTACAACTTCGAAAATTTTTGATTATTTATATGACAATCTACAATTGTCTACTACATTTACAGTAATATGCAATTTGAAATATATATTTATGGACAAATATTTACTCAAAGGCATATTTTTATATGCCAATTTAGCGTGTATAAAAATTGGGGTCTTGCGAAATGCAAGGGTTGATGGGACCCGTGTGTTCCCTGATATCTACAACCAAAAGTTGATATTTAAACGCGTTCATATTGTCGCGTGCATGTGATTTCAAAAAAAATCAGAGATATGTAAACTTGGTCAGATATTATGATGAATGAAAAGATGGATTACGCGAAGGAATTTTGCCTTCAGATGCTGCAGCGCTAAAATTCTCTCCATTGCTTTATGCAAACAAGTAACAGATGTTTACGATTTGTCGGATTATCTTGACTGATAGGTCAAAACTGAGTTGGGAGAACATTACGGAAATCGTCGTAATGAATTAATTTTATGTCATAAATAATGAGGACTGTTAACTGATTCAGCACTACATTTCCACTTTTTCAATGGTATATGAACATATCGGGAAAAATTGACGTACAATGTAAACATGATTGCTTCATACATTGACTCACACTTAATCAATTAATCAAATACTTGTCAGTAGCATTTGAAATAAATTGATTTGTTCATAAAAATATGCACAGTTACTTTTGAATGATCACTGTTTCGATAGCTTGACATGTTGCTCTGAATCACAATTGAATTGTCAGTTCGCAGTTAACTAATCACAATCCGTCATGTGAGTTAAAGTGAATAACTAAGCCTAAATCAAAAGTCTGGTCTCGTAAGCTAATTCAGTTGTGATCATAACCTGTGCCTGCTGGGACGAAAGGTCTCTAATATTATAGATGGCTATCAATAAACCCATCGTTATGCTTGGGTTATCTATCAAAAACATTATTTCACATGCCAAAGGCTTATTATCAATAATGAACAATGATTTTTGTCATATTTTATAGTAATAATTACATTTACAACTGAGTACCTCTTGTTGCAATTTCTACACGGTATTTTCTGACCGGCATTTGTTTGCAAATAAGTCAATGAAATCATAAAAAGCGAAGAAAGGATGCAAAATAAAATGTATTTCATTATGTGTCTCATGAATACATTATTCTCTAGGTGAATTGTTACTTTGCTTAGTTTGCTTATTATCAATTTAGTTATTTAGCTACTTAATTCCTCTAAATTAAAAACCAAAAATTGTGAAATTATTCACTTAAAAACATAAATCGATAAAAATATCCCCACCCAAGATGTTGGTGCTCACCCGACACACGCATGCAAGTTACACATTTACCACGCATACAAGTATTCCATGATAATTAAAAGAAGTTGTTTGGGTATTAAAATAATTATGTGTGTTATGCTGATTATCCAGGAACTAAGATCTCATTGCTAGGTCAACTGCTGAACAATAATGGGTATTGACAGCCATTGTTAGACAATATAAAAACGTCAGACTCTATGTAGTCACACTTCAATGGAAGTGGTTTTATAGTAAAACACGCAGAAATCTCTTAATTGACTAATTCAGGCACAGACTCTAATTGAGGGTGGTTTATACACATATTTTTTCGATTCTTGTGTGGGTTCTATTTGGGGGCTCACGTCGAGAAAATACGGTGTTATAATTGGCCTTCCCAAAATAGTCAATAAGTGTTGATTTCTAATTTTTTTTTTTTGAAAACAGTAAGAACACATTTGAACATATTGGAACACAATGGAGCACATTCGTTGAAAAGAGTGCGTGCAGTCAGTAAAATGTACAATTGTAAATAGTTTACAAATTCAGCGGAGGCGTTGATCTCTATTCATTTTAATAATTTAATTATTAACTCAATCATGCACAATATGCCTTAAAATAAACGAACATTTCAAATCAAAGGATTTGGGTCAAGGTTGCGACCCGATTCTAATGGCACCACTCTCCTTCTAACACAGTGCCTAGAGCGCCGCGAAATTGCGCTTGAAGAGTTTGATTTTTTTGAAAAACTGAAACCTTGAAAATAGTTTGTGCATTCGGGAGTTACTAATGCATTATAGATAGGCCTAAAATGCAAAACAGTAAATATGCTTTACACATAACAATGCAACATACATGAAATGATTGTGCACTTAAGCACAATACACAGTAATTGATTGATGTAACATTGGCACATACTGTGTGATTATATTTTGATGTCCGAACCCTGAAAGTGAATCCAGGCAATGCGAGTGATAATTTTCTAGCAATCATTTCAACTTTATATTTGAAATCCATGTGGATTACAAAAGTCGACTTGCTCAATGTATCTCGCATAAGTGGGACACATTCGTATCAAAGCTTATTGGGTCCACATGGCTAAACAAATTATAAACCGTAATCTCTTTGCCAATTGAAGTAAAGTAATTCAGATCAACCCATATGAAGACATATTTGTAAACACAGCGTATATCTGAAAACACAACCATACAAAGAGTTGCGCAAAACATAGGATATGAAGCTGGGACATTCCCATAACGATGTCTACATGTTTCATAATTTTAATAAACTTATAGTTAATAAGACTTAAGGTTTGTCCTTAAGAGGACAGGTGGTGCGTTCCCACCGGCAGACATATAATCGAATTGCAGAATGCTTAAGACCACATATTCTCTGGTTCATGAACAGCAGACAACAATGAAGCGCTTAAAATCAGAAGCTTGAATCAGACAGTCACTTTGCTTTTTGGAAGTTTTTGTTGCACCGACAAGAAGGCGTTGCGTTTCTGCAAATACTGCGGGTCAAGCGAAATTTTTCAACTCCAGTTCGTAAGTCGATTTCCCTTATTCATGTCGATGACAAGCTCTTTCCCAGTAATCTTGCCTCTTCACAGCCATAATGGCCTTCTTTCAATCTCCTTGTTTCTTCAGGTGAGCATGATATTCTGATCGTGAGATCGGAAGCGTTGTCGAATGGAATCTTCAATTGTCATCATTATGCTGTTGATATTTCTAGACAACATGAGTGACTAAATTACTAACAGTCGATTCAGAGCCAGATCATGTAATCGCTTTCTATTTCAGGAAGTACTCGGCTCATCCAACTCATGCAATGATCGGTTTCTGATCATCTATGCGGAAGCATTAGAGAGCACATTGAAACTTCTTGCTGAATTGCATAGGCCTACTACCGCAATTTCCGGCCTGTAAGGCGCGATTTTTTTGCTCGGAAACAGTTAATGCGCCTTATCTGCGGAGTGCGCCTTATCTATGATCAAGTTAGATTTTTTCAAAACGCACATTTAACAGATACCGAAGCGAACATTTATTCCGACACTGACACAAACATTGATTCCGACACCGAAGCGAACTTTGATTCAGAAACCGAAGCGAATATTGAAGTGAATAGTGAAACTTTCTACTTGCAGTTGAATCAAACTTCCGGCATTTGCGGAAGTTGAGTGATTCAAGAAGTGCTGGCTTCCTAGATTTTGTTAATTTTGTTTAGCTGAACCTTTTGCTATTGGAATATTTCATAATATAGTTAATATATTATATAATGTATTATTATATATTGAATAATATAGTTAATATGGGTAATCATAGTTTCAATCATTGTTTCCTACTAGATAGGATAATATCTGAAAGTGTACATGTGCACCTCATCTGCGAAGTGCGCCTCATCTGTTGTCAAAATGCGCAATTACCTAATATTCGGGTTCTGCGCCTTATCCACGGATGCGACCTAGTGGCCGGAAATTACGGCATTCGTTCACATTTTTGCTACTTGCCAGTACAAAACTCGATAATGTAGCCGTCTTTGAGTGACAAATCATGAGGGTAAAACATTCCACTGTCATTTGATTGCCACTGAATCCCTAGTTCAGCTATATTGTGGCATAAGCAACACACATCCTTCCATTTTACATCACCTTTTTGTGCAAGGAACATAAATTACATGGATCTAAACAGCTGGCGTACAATCCAAGTAATGAATTCCAACAACTTGGAGGACAACGTCTGCAAGGGATCGAAATAAAGAGCCTCACAACAACCACTGATGAGGTCATCACGATATTCATGAAGCTCCATATCATCACCAGACATGATAATCACCGGCCAACCGTTGTGCTGCTAGAAAGTCGCAAAATTTTTATTGAAGTGTATTGATCCTTATAGTAAGGATGATGATGACAGTAAGCCCATGACCACTGTCCTTAGCAACTAAATGATTGACTAACATCCAGAAAATCTCTGGCTTAGCAAACTGGTCGCAGATGAAAATCCTCCTGCACTTTCAAAACAAAAAAATCAGAAAGCGCATACATGGAAAAAAGTCGTTATGAAAAGGATTGAAAAGCCTGTCTGTTGTTCCTCTTTTTGTATGAACATGTGCATAAAAATGCAATTTTATGTGCATGAATATATGCAGTATGTCCTGATTTCGAGCAGGCCTTCCGTTGTTAGATGTTGTCTATCTAGGGTAATTTCATGTCCATTGATTACTTTTCGTGCACGAAGGGCCTCGTATGAATAAATTAAGCTATTTTTCAACAAGGAGCTCAAACCTCATCAAATGTGCCTCGAACTTTTTCTCAACAATCTTCCTCTTGCTTCATTAGGATGGCACAGATCTTATGTCAAGATGATCTTAAATTTCATTATAAACTTCAACAGCAAATGACCATGATAAATTCTGCATTCCTTACCATAAATTTTGAAAAGAACTAAACAACGTGGCTATAAAATATTAGGTAAAGATCATGCTAAGTCGCGAAACTTTTATGGCAGGAATTTTGCAAAAATTTTGTTAGTATTTTCATTGACTTTAAAAATACATCCAAAAAAGCTTTACTAAGTAATAAATAAAATATACAAACAAATTGCACATCTCAGTTGATGATTGATTATGCGATGGAAGGATAATAGGCAAAACCTCGGTCAATATTTTTGTTCGATTGTAGTTGTTCGATGTCTAGGATGAACCATCAACTCTTTTAGAAGTCCTGTTTTTAGACTTTCGCTAAGTGAACAAGTCAGTGTGGTGCAATAACATGGGTGCAATGGCTAGTTGAAAATTATTCCAAACATCCTATGACGAATAGTGCTGGGAACTTTGATTAATTTTTAGCCTCAGGTATCACCTAGGAAAGTGCTATGTCATTTGCTGAACTTCATTTTTTTTATTTTGCTCTCATCACAGACATCGAACATTAATGGCTCTATAATGCAGTAACTGTAATTCTATGGCTCTGATAATGCAGTCAACAACTAATCAACTGCGTTGTGATCAGGCTTTACATTCACCTTCAATTTTCTATCATTCCACTCCATTTGAAGAAAGAAATAACCACCTGAATACATTATCCAACTCTTGAAATTGTATTATTTTAGCCATGAAAAACGACATTGAAAGGAAGTTCAAAGTGAACATCATAAAGAGTACATGCATATGATGACTGAGTGTTGATGCTAGACGATTGGACGAGAAAAATCAGACTGATACATGGCAAAAACAGTAAGTGATATAATTCTGTGGCAAAGGATGTCTGTTTTTGTTTGAAATCATCAAAACTTTTGTCATGGTAACAGAAGACAAAATTAACATTCCGGAAAAATTAGTCGCGTGCTTTACGTTCTAGCAACTTTCCACTTACGAATTCTTTCTTCGACTAATGTCATAATTCCGAAATCGTGAATGCAGATTTTGTTCATTTTTTGATCTTGTGATTGTTTGATTTACTTGTTCAGTAATTGTCATAAATAAATCAAAATATTGGGAGTTAGTGACAGTAACATTTTGCTTTCATGGAGACGACTATGATTAGGGCGCAAAAAGATTTTTTCGCTGAACATCAACATTACATTTGCAAAAATGTAGCTTTCAGAAACAGTAGCGGAACATAATTTGACATACAGGAATGTTTACGTAGAGCGCGCCGGAGAATGCGCCAGGTACCCGGTAATTCCCTATGCTTGCCAAAGTTTTCTATTTCTGGATTCTTCTGCAGTTCGAGCGCGCCAGGCGCATCTATGTATAAAATTCGTAATAAATGCCATGGCAATTATGACATGCTAGTTATGTGATGTGCCTGCGCGCAGACGCATGATCCTTATATGAAAGCCTACTTTTGAATACCATTGCGCCAAAGCCAGACATCTGGCGCGCGCCAGCTTCTCAAAGAAATACATTTCTTATTTCGGCTGCTGTTGCACCATGGCCTATGTATGCATCCTTTTACAGCAACTTTGATATCTCCTTAATTGTTAAACTTAGGCATTGTCTGTTCGTCACACACACGAACTGTGTACATTGCACTTAGTTTATTTGCTTTGGTTGACCAATTTCTTAGAAAAGCGTGACCAGACATCTTGAGTGGAATAAGTTCGACGGATATTCAGACCCAATTTTCAGTATGATATTCAACTCTGCCATTAACGTGAAGTTTTAGAAACCAAAACCATCACGCGATAGAGAATTAAATGAATAATATGAATACCCAAAATTTTTGCATCAATTTCTTTGCCTATCACGTAAAAATCTACAAATACAATAAAGCACAATTTGCAAGCGTGTTTATAATGTCATTATCATTGCTTTTGAACTTCAAAATGAACGACTGTCTCAACCGTTCATTGGGGAACGAGTGACGTTAAACAGCGTGATTTTCCGGAAAGTACCGTTGAACAGAAATATGCTAACAATCTTCCGTTCATGAAATGATGAACCGGCTGAACTATATAAAAAGTTCATTGCATTAGGCGTTGCACATTAATAAATTGACAGCGTTTATCATGCATCTACAGTTTTATGATTAGTATTTTGCAGTAAACCACCTGAATTTAGCATTTTCAGATTCTTATGCCTGAAAGTATTTTAATGCTTTTGTTCATCACCCCTTCAAGCATTCGCATCTTCAAATATTTTGATGCAGAAAATGGGTACATCACATTTTGATGTGCGCACATTATTCGGAGCAATTGCGCAAAAGTGTTGTTTTCACAAAAAAATAATGCTTTGAATTCTAATCATATAAATAACTCTGATAGGGCTGCATTTCCAATCTCCATTTAAATGGCTAGCAATTTCATGCATTACATTTGCTATTATAAGGTAGATCTGATGGCAAATTACGTGTACATATCAAAATGTCAAGAGAATTTTTTATGCACCCTAGGTAGTGATGTCTTTTCAATTTTGGAATCATATAACTTTAATATAGGAGAATATAAGAAAGTAGCAATTGTACTGGAAGACCGTAGAATCGATAGAAGTATCAAGCGGAAAGTACTGGAGTCATTTGTTACCCAGCATCAACTTACGGATTGGAAAAACTGCCATAAACGAAGAAGCAGATGGCGAAATTTCAAACAACCGAAAACAATTGGATGAGGAGAATATGCGGGGTTCGCAAGATCGAAAGGAGTAGTATGAATGATTTGAAGCGATAAGTGAGAATGCAGAAGACGATAAAAAGGAAGATCAAAGACAATCAATTAAGATGGGCAGGTCGTGTGCAGAGAATGGAGGACGATAGACTACCGAAGAGGGCTGAGGCAATGCAAGTGTAGGGTTGGGTAGGAAACAACGCGGGCACCCAAGGATGAGATGGAAAGACTGTGTAGTCAATGACGTGAGGTACAGAAGGGATATCACCAAGTGGAAGAGGATCGAGGGAGGACAGAGTGGAATGGAGAAGAATTGTGAACTGGACGTAGGACCAACTAGTGTTGTTGACATCGTATTTCGTTTTTTGCAATGGTTTTACATCACCCAATGTGTTGTAAAAAAATAAATAATAGTAACTTTAATATGTAGGATACTTTCTCGTGTCTCAAAGTCACATTCTTTCATTTTCGATTTGCTTCACAATTTTGATTACTGTCGCAGCTGTTTACGTCTCAAGCATTTGAAACGTTTTGCCGAACTGATGAAAATGATTTGAACCTGAAACTGACGTAAAGCATCCCAGAGAATAATCATAAATCACATTTTTTTCTCCATCAGACGAGTCTTGCAAAAGTGCTGAGTATATGCCTTAAACAGTTTAAGTTGGTCAACACATGTTAACAATATTAGGAAGAAAATGAAAATTCATGATGTTGATAAATTCAGTGATTGTAACACACATTTTTTCGAATTGACAATAAAAGTGTAATCCGCGGCCAATTTAGCATTTATTCTGCAGATTGACATTGTACAAAGCATGGAAGGGATAGCGGCAATGCGATCGTAGACGAAGTGACTATGAATTCGAATATTTCAGTAAAAAATGAGAATATTTCATTTCCTCTGTCATTTCTATCTTGCAGTTGTATTCTTTTGAGTACAAGCAAGCAAGAAACAGAAAATTGTTAAGCAAATCAATACAAGTTTGAGATGCGAAACCAGCTTATTGCGTTAATTTCCTCGGGTATTTTCAATTCGCAGTACGTTTTGACAAACAACTGACTTTTCATGCAAGTTATTACACCAATAATAATCAGTAAATGCTGCTTTTTGAACAGGCCCTCATAATGTCACTGAAATCATTAAATGCTGTGTTGCATCGTCAGTTGAAGGATGAGAGCAGATTTGAATATTCGATTGCCGAGACCGGCTGCTACTTGTTAAGAAGTTTTCACCCATCAGAATCTTGACACGTTTCTCAACCCGTTCAAGGAGGCTAGGATGCGTTTGTGGGGCGCGGCCCACAGATGACAACAATACTCTATCAGAGGACGAATAGTAGACTTGTAAGGATAGCAGACAGTCTGTTGTGGAAGATAGCTGCTGGCGCGATAGAGACTACCAATGCGTTGAACTGACTGCTTGCTAATGGACTGGATGTACGGTTTCCATGACAAGTCTTTCGTAACCGCCAATCTAACGAAGGAGATGGAATCTTGTTCTCTGATCCTATTATCTGACATCTTAATGCTATGATGATCATCATCTCCTTTAAGTCGTGAGTGCAGAATACTCTGAGATTCTGAAAGATTGAAGGAAACGAGCCAATTGGCGGCCCATTCTGCCCACCCTGATGCCAGACATTATCGAATGCCTTGGAAATATCCAGGGCAGCTGATCTCGTCTCACCTTGTCTGTCAGGGACACGACTCACATGTTCAGTGACATATGAGAGAAGATCTGCAGTTGATCGAGAGTGCAGAAGCCATGATGTTCTTCAGATAGAAGGTTCTGAGTTTCAAGACAGTTGACAATGTGTTGTTTAATTACTAATTCAAAAATCTTGCCAGCAATTGGAAGCAGTCTGATAGGACGGTAACTAGATGGAAGAGATGAGTCAGAACCTTACTTTGCAACTGGAACCACGGAAGCTATTTTTCAACAAGAGGGAAACTCACCGGTGGATACACATCTAATGAACAGTTAAGACAAAAGTGGAGAAAGCTAAGGTGAGAGATGCTTGGAGACCGAAACCGGGATGCCATCTGGTCCACTCAGGGTTGCCACTTGGTCTGTATTTACAGACTAGTCTGTAAAGTCTGTAAATGGTCTGTATTTTTCATTGAGGTCTGTATTTTTTTAAATCAATTTTTATTCTCATTTAAAAGCATAAATTTTGTGTATAATTTATGTCAGCTAGATGCAATCTGGAAGTTACGAAGTCAAATTGGTCATAACGCTTCCAGACTCTCAAAGTCCCGAATCACATTGCATAGAATGAGTGTATCGCGACAACGAACTGGTTGCATCCCCTTTAGCTTCTAAGAAAAATGATGCAAATTTTTGCTTTTAGCAAAAGTTTGAAAATTTGTTAATTTGGGACAAATCCAACGAAGATAGCCTCTTAAAACCTCTGCTGCCCCTGGCTTCATTGATGTACATGCATGCTCTTATCTCAAACAGATCGTGCATGTTGAAGCAAACGTTTGCAAGCAAGTACAATAGTAATACAGACGTGTAGACAGGTTAATTGACCTTATGTCAGGGAAAGTTTTGTACTTAAATTGGGTGAGTCAGCCAAAAATTCTGCTGGATCTGGTGGATCGTACAAAAATTCAATAAAAATAAAGGGGAGAGGAAAAGAGCATCAAGTATTCGCGAACTTTTCTGAATGGCGGGGAAATGGATATTTGTCAATTTATTACGCAATTTATTCCTTATCATTTGTAGTTTGTCAAGCATTTGCCCGAATATATTTTTTTTGTTTTGTCACATGACGCTTTGCTAGTAGCTGATCGATAATGGGTCACTAATAGAGTGTGGCATAATTATCTAAAGCAGCATCCATATGAGTATAAGAGTCATGACATATTTTGAAAAGTGTGTTTTCATTTCTGCCCTCGTAATAAGTAGTGCTGTGCACCACCCGCACCTGCTCGCTAAAATTTTACAGGCGAAGTCTGGTTTGAATTCAATAGATGAATAAGAATTGTTTTATTCAATTAAATCTTTAAAATCTTGAAGGTAGTAGAGGTTTTTCTATCTTTCATAATTTATGTTCATATTTTCTAAAAAGTCCCAAATGGTAGTTCTTATATTGCTAGTACTAGAAAACGGTTGTAATAGTGCTAAAGAATTTGAAAACAGATTTACATTGTCTTCCTTAGAAACATGATTTTGCCCGATACCTTGCAAATGATTTTCTCCTCATCATACTTAAAAACCATGTCACTGTATAATAGCTCTGTTTGGAATTCTTTAAAAAAGGCAATGATGCAAACAGAAGTCCATAACAGATAGTGGACACCAATTGTAGAAAGTTGCAATGACTGCATCACTTACTCAATGGCGGATAAAACGTCGGGTTAGTTGATTATTTCAAAATTAAAGATATAGCAAAGGGAGAGATTTTTTTCAAATTACCTGAACACATCAGGAAATACAAAAAGATTCGAAGCAATGTCATCTTTGTCTGCAAATTAGCATGCAAGTTGTCAACATTTCGACATTACTCGGCGTCGAAAAGTCTTAGGAAAATATAGCTGGCCGCTGGAATGCTAGGACAGCCTAAATCTTAACAAGATGAGCAACAGCAGGGTGCGCGGTATTCACTATGAGATTCCGAAATTCTGAGGTCGCGGGAAATGAAATTTCGTGGCCTAAGATAAGTAATCATGAACATGAATTATCTTATTTTCGTCAATTTTTCACATTTTTTCCCGATATCAGCTAGATATGCATCGGGTTATTTTATGACAGCGGTGATTTACAGAGGCTGCATCTTCATGACAACGAATGTAAAGTTTGAATGGAATTAATGAATTAAATTGAGCAAAGCTCTTCTCCTTGGATGAATTGTATTAGATGGACCGGTGAAACATGTTATACCGGACCTTTTTTATTCACAAAAGAGGCACAGACGAACGATGTCATTCAAACTTAAATTTTGGTAATGTCCCTAAGATGATGAAAACAAGCTTCTTTAATTGTCGTAGACAGAATTTTAAGACTTGATACACAGGGTACCCATCAGAAAAAAACGAATCGGCTGTATGGACTGTTGCCGGCCACTTTCAATGTAATGGTGCTCTTTCGCTTCGTGGTGAATACCAGGATACTGCTTGAAGCTTGTGTCATCTTTAAATTCGTTATTGGATAAATTCAACATGTCACCAAGTCTGTATTTTTGTCTTTCCGAAGTGGCAACCCTGGGTCCACTAGACTTAGAGCTATCGAGACCTGCGATGATCTTTTTGAAGTTTCGGACTGTGACTGAAGGAGGACTAACTGTCTCATCAATGCGCGTGTGAATTAGAGGTGGAATTCTACCTCCATCGTCCACTGTTGAATTCTTCGCAAACTCCTTGCAAAAAAGCTCGGCTTTGTCTGCTGAGGTTGTCGCCGTATAAGTACTGACTTCGGCATGACGAAGTGCTGGGGTGGAGCATTCGTTCCTTATGGTGACACTGTTGCAAATCCTCCAGAAATCTTCAGAGTCAAGCCTTTGGGCAGCATTGGAACATGCAAAGCGTAACGGCTTTTTTTGCCTGATGTATGGTTTCCTTGCAATTTCTACGTGCACAATTCCTTTGTACAATTCAAGATTGCCAGCGGTACTATCACGCTTGTACTTATGGAAAAAATGTTCACGACGGCAGGTTGCAGCTGCACATTCTGGTGAAAACGAAGGTTGGGAGTGGGGTTTCATTTGGAAATTACGGTGAGGAATGTAGGCCAACATCCCTATCTGAAGCCACTCTGTCAGTTCTTGCGCCGACTTGTGGACGCTCTCGCTCAGAATCAAATTCTCAGCTTGAACTTGACTAAGAAAAGTGTGGAAGCCACATCAGCCTGCTTTGGAGAATTGATAAACTGGTCTATGGAAAGGCGGAGACGGTGTGGAGTAAGTTTGTTTGCCTGAAATTGTGATAACACACTGATCAGACGTACCGAGGGGAGAAGTAACCTTGTGTGAAAAAACTAAATGGTTTTGAGGTGAGAAGCAGGTCAAGGAGATATCCAGTATCCCCAGCTCGGTCAGGAACTCTGATAGGACAAGTGACAATTTGACTAAGGTTGTGAGAGACAACAAAATCCTCGACTGCCTAACAGGAAAGATCAGTGGTGCTTGAGTGCACAAGCCAGTCAACATTGTGCACATGGAAGTCACCAATAACGGCAACCTCAGCGCTGGGATACTCTTGTAGAAGAGAATCGATCTTATCAGGAAGAACATTGAAAATGTCCGCATTTGTTGACGGAGAGCGGTATTGGAAAAACAAAAGAAGAGTGGTTTTCTGTAACGGTGCAATGAAGGCAATCATGCCTTGGATTCTCTGAGCTACGAAGCCTTCTCAGGGGAAGGCTTGTCTGGGCATGAACTCCAAGACCATGACAAGATGCTATATCCATCCAGTGAAAATTGTATCCATCAGGAGTAGCAGAGCTTGATGACACACTGGGATCTAACCTGATTTCCGACAGGGCTAGAAGATCTGGTGACTTACCTTGGAAGATATTGATGTCGTCGTAATTGGACCTCAGTCCCCTTACGTTACTGAAGCTGATCTTGAGAGGGGTTTGAGCTTGACGGCTTGACTCCGTTACTTGTGGGTCTTTCTCATTTTCATAATTTCTCGTAGAATATCAATCAATTAAAAAAAATTTACGGTACAACAAAGCGATACAAGAATCTTTGGAAAGCATCATAAAAATGTTAATAATAGCAATAAAACTGCAATAAATACCAATCGGACGATTCTGTAACTTTAATTCATCTGAAATCGACGTTTTCGATATACTGAACGTACGGATTTAGTTGCTGTATATCGAACGGTTGCATGTCTCAGTCCATCAGAGGCTAGCTCATGACATATTTCCAGGAATATGGAGCTGAATGAAAAGCTCTGATCAGCGCTTCTTCCTGATTGGAAGCTGTACACGGGTCTAAAATTTCCGAAATACGACCGGTCGCTTATATTTGAGGTAATCTTGACGTCCTCTGAAACTTGATTTTGCTTTTTTCAAGAAAAAGAAGAAAATGTTTCACGACCGTATAATTAAAATAAAAGTAAGTATGTACAAATAAAACAGTCTGTCGACGTTTCGGCGGTCGCCCTTCTCGAGACACAATCACTTATGAAGTCAGCAAACTATTAAGCACAGGGTGACGCTGTTGAATTTCTTTGAACTCTACTCTTTGTCTGGTAGCTGTGGAACATAAGCCGCGGTGCATGACAGACCAATTAAAGCTGTCAATCACACTATCTGTAGAGCCGTGAGATTATACATGGACATAGACAGCTCAGGAGGCTCGAGAACAATGCTCAAGAATGCGAGAACGAATTGTCCGTCCCGTTTCACCAACATATTCAGCATCACAAATTTTGCACTTAATTAGATTAACAATATCCTTAACATAACAAAGCTTGGGATGTTATAATAAGTTATAAAAGCTTATAAAAAAGTAAGTTATAAAAGCTTATATAATGTTATAAAAGCTTGGGATATCCCAAGCTTTGTTATGTTAAGGGTATTGTTTATCTAATTAAGTGCAAAATTTGTGATGCTGAATATGTTGGTGAATCGGGACGGACAATTCGTTCTCGCATTCTTGAGCATTGTTCTCGAGCCTCCTGAGCTGTCTATGTCCATGTATTATCTCACGGCTCTACAGATAGTGTGATTGACAGCATTAATTGGTCTGTCATGCACCGCGGCTTATGTTCAACAGCGTCACCCTGTGCTTAATAGTTTGCTGACTTCATAAGTGATTGTGTCTCGAGAAGGGCGACCGCCGAAACGTCGACAGATTGTTTTATTTGTACATACTTACTTTTATTTTAATTATACGGTCGTGAAACGTTTTCTTCTTTTTCTTGAAATTACTAAACCGACCGATGACCATCATCAAAGAATGCTTGATTTGGCTTGTTTATTGCACTGATGCACATTACCAGACATTGATGGTTGGGACATGATCTTTCCCGACAATCACACATCTTCTCTCTAAGAATGATTCTGTTAATGGATTTAAAGATCAGCTCGTTCTGTACAAAACAAGTCATTAGAAGCGATTTCCGCGAGATATGACAATTTCGAAGTTTTTTATTTGCGAGATAAAATTTGTATTGATGATATGATAATTTCTTTTGCGAACGCAAGTCATAACTACGGGTTGAAAAGCAAGAACGCGTTGCGTTTGTGTATTTCGATTTATAAAGACCTATGTTTGCGAATATGAACTCAAATAAATTCTGATGACTTTTGTGATTTGGTTGCCCATCGTCTAGCTAAAAAGCCATTCCACCCTCAACTTCCGCTGCACATAGCCTACATGAAAGCTATGGCAAAATTTCTTCGAGATTCAGACTTCGCTATGGCATTTCTCATGGTAAAATAAAATCCGAGCTCTGACACAACATTTCAAGTAATCATTCAAAACGCTAGCTTAAGTTCGCTTGTGTTTTATCTGTTCATGATCTCATTTTCTTTGAATCTTGTTTGAAGTACAATGATGCCATTATTATCATGCACTTCGGCCAACTATATTCTTCGAAAGTTGATTTTAGCTACTGACTAATATTAGTAGGGTTTTTAAAAAACATGTTTTTTATTCGCGTGTTTTTAATAGGTGTTTTTTATTGTTTTAAAATGTTTTTTAATGTTTTTTATTCATTTAGCACAACGGCATTTTGTTATCAGAAGACATATACTTTATAAACGTTGCATTGTGGTTAATTAAAGGTTTGCTTTGTTGTTACTGGTTATTTGATTTTGCCGCCTATTACTAGATTTTAAGTCTGCTGTTTCAGTCAAAACACAAGAACAGTTTAGTGCGAGAAAATGAAATAAAAACACGATCATTCAGTTGAGTATTAAAGAAAATAAATGTAGGACAGTACAGTTGACATAATTACTCATTGATTGATTAGCTATGACTCTGACAAGAATCCAGTTTACTAGGAAGTGTCTTCGTCGACTTCATCTAAGGGAGGGAGCACAACCTCAACATGTCGTTGGCGCTTTTGGCCGCTTTGGATTCGGCGATTCACTGATATTTTCATCAACTTTTCCACTGTGTGGTAGAGGAGTCTATTCCTCTCCTTGCTGTGGATGCGAAGTTGCACCGAGTTCGCCCTCTCAACCGCTGCTGAAGAAGCGACTATGTTCAGCACCCGTAACGCCACGTTGGTAAGTCTAGTTCCTGTGAAGAATGCAGACCACCAAGTCTTAGGGAGCATTGCAGCTCGCCTTGACAGCAGGATCTCCAATGAATCATTATTTTGAGCAATTCCATTCCACAAGAACTGCTTTTCAAAAACGCCTTCTCTGCTTCTGTAAGCAGCAAGATCAGACGTGATCGTGCCTTCCTGGCTGCTTTCACTTCCACAAGAGAGTGACCAAAGGAAGTTGCAACCGTCGAGGATTTCTTCAGGGAACAAACCCCTACCATTGACATGAGGGTCGAGAATGGCTGCGGTGGCGTGTATTCCACTGTCACCAAGGATGAATGCCCGGCGGTCTTCGAACTTCTTGGCAAATGCTGCCTCATCCAGTCTTGACAGAGGACTGAGACTGACCATGCCGAAATCCCCGAAGATAGCCGCTCGCATCTCTTGCAAGAGCAACGCGACGCACGATAGAGTAGGAGTCTTGTCTTCCTCCACCACAGCAATCGCGTCTGTCACCGTCTTCACAACCTGAAAAAAGTGAAGGAAACATTCATAAAAGGCCACACATTAGGGTTTACGAGTGGCATGACAATAAATAAGAATTCGATTACGTGATTGATCAATGATCAATACAAAAGCAAACAAATTACATTCTTCATTAATTGATTCATGTAGTGTGGCTGGCCCACGGTATGACAACGTCGAAATCTAATTAACAATAGTTTCAGTAGTTAAGCTAAGTCGTCAAGTAGTAAAAAAGAATTGCAGATATGATTATGACTGCTGGATACTTAAAAGATATTAAATGAGTAGACAGTCTATTATAACTCTGGATTGCAAAACCAAATTCAGCAAATTGTGACTGTGTCCCAAGTCTATATTTTCTGCATTCCTGCATAGGCTCAAACAAAACATATAGTAGGCCTTTTCATAGAAATAAATCATATTCACAAAACGTGAAATTAGTAGTTAATCTCATCAGTGAACTCACTATTCACGAACTAAACTTTTAGATGATTTTATGATAACCTGATATACGCATGTAATCTAACAGGTCGTTATTCCAAATATAACGTACTTGTCGAACAGAGCGCACTCGATCCCAGAAAATATCATTCAGGACGATTGATCTGATGTCACTTGTTTTGTCCGGCAAACCGTGCTCGCGATCCAGAACGAGATTCTCCAGAGCCACTTGATTGTCAATGAGACTCGACAGACATTCCATCCAGCTATACCTACAGTATAAAATAAGAAACGGAGACTGACATCAAAAGCATATGCATAACCAAATGCAGAATCTCACACAAAAATTCTGGTAGATAACGACTCGATAATACAGCAAAATAATTATTATTTTCACTTGCACAGTTGCACTTCTAAATAACTACTGGTATTTGAGTCCAGGTAACGATACAAATGTAGAGTGCACATTGTTTTACGGCCTACAAGAAGTACGTCTGTACGTCAGAAATAATATCTTACCATCGAGTCTCAACATGTTGCTTCAGAGTGTGATGGGTTCCGCAACTTAGCTCTTGTAGTCGAGATTTGAGTAGCGGACGGCTGTTAACACTTCTAAAAAGCAAAATGATAAAATAATTAGTAGGTAAATAATGAAGAATACATATAGTCATATACACATAACACATGAATCCTATTCCTATTATGTATTTATTTTTTACAAAATTATGTACTTGACACTTGTACACGTATCCCTGGGATTCTAATTATGGAGTGTAAACGATTTTTGATACTCATTATTACTCAAGCTCGAATTTTATGTAGCAGATGCGAGAAGACCGACCGCGAAAAGTAGGCTCTAGTTATTCAATTATCGTAGAAACATAGAACTTTTAAACTGTGCCTCTTCAAAATACTATTTATAATTTTATAGTATACACGTATATATTTCATATAGGGACTATCATATCGTTCTTTAATTTAGTTCGCTATTTAGTTTAAGATAGAATAGTTTAAGGTAAAGCCAGTTTAAGGATAAAATGCGCCTATTCATATTACATGTGTATGAATCTTACTGCTAGTTAAGCTAGGCAAGATGCAATTAATCGATTTAGTCAGGGACACTTACTTGACGACTTTTGTGGTAGATTTGAGAAAACTTTCGAGACATGGGCTTGTCATAAAATCCCGCAAAAGGAGATTTAGCCCGTGAGCACCGCATCCAAAACAAGTGATATGAGGATATTTCCCTTTAATGATGTTCCACGCTGCCCTCATGTTCGCTGCGTTATCCGTTACAACAGCCAGTATTTTTGTTGGGCCAATTTCCTCAAGCCTGTTCGATATCAGATCTGCCATGAAGTCTGCTGTGTGACTGGTGCCACCGGTCATCTTGGAGCCAACGAAAAGAGAACTGGGCTCACACACACAGAAATTGACAATGGATTCGCCTACAACCGACGTCCAACCATCAGTTGTCAGTACCAAAGAAGGCTCGGTCACGCGATCCAATCGGCTCTAAAAAGATATACACGAATAAATATATCTTCAACGGCCTTGCTATAGTTGTATATAAAGTTTTCGTCTATGAAGTTTATTCTAAATACTAGTTCATATTGAATACAAAGTTTATAATTAAGTTCTAATATTGATATTAGTAGGCATATATATACTGAAAAAAAATTATAATACTATATATATATACTATAATTATAATTGATATAAACTTCTAACAAAGTGAAATGGTATGCTGGTAACGGCCTTTATATTGACAAGGAAATATGAAGCTAAGCTAAGCTATAATAACATGCGCCAGAGAAAATGCAAAATCTTGAAGAAAATATGAGCTTATAGGCTGACTTTAAGCGATGTCTATTATCGCCAACCTAATATACCTGTAATATAAGTTCGTAGTCGGCAAAGTCTTTCAAAATAAACTTGAGAATATACGTTTTCAAAAGATAAAAAATTAAGTTTAATTACAGTAGACCTACATTTGATTACATACAATACCGTACATTAGGATTAGTATCTACTTACAATACATTTTATTAAGTTATTGAAAAACAGATTTATATGTGATTCAAATGCCTACGTGGTTATTTGTCAACATTTTCGTACCGATACGGGCGACGGCGATGCCGTATGTCCTGTAGAAATAATGTCGAAAAATTATCGTAAAAAGTAAAAACTCACCCTTGTGAGACCATCCACCGTAGCGCTCTCTTCATCGAGCAATTGATTGGATAGTTTGTAGGCTGAAGGTGGCTGAAATGCTGGATTCAAGGCAGTGAAAAACTGGCGCCAGTATGGATTTTCCACTGAAGAGAAAGGTGTTCCAGTCATGAAAATAGCCCTTGCTAGAAGCTTTTGGAGTTCTTCATTGTGTTTTGCCGAAAGACGGGTCACATAATTGTCAATTGTATCGGCAGCTCCACTTCTTGTCGATAGTCTTGGCGCCTTACTCGGTCTTGGAAGATCAGTAGATTCAGGAGGATGCGAAGAGGTTGATGGTGCAGCTGATGATGTCACTGAGCTGGCTATATCATTCCCATCCAGGTCAAAAAAAGTTGAACACGCAGTCTGGGTCGGCTGTATTCCGCGTTCCGTATTAACTTCTTTGACAACATTTTCAGGGCAATTCTCACATTTCACAAGGTGATCAAGAAGACGCGATGTCCCAGCTTTCGATGTCCATTGACAAAAGACACACTTCTTCTCATCTTTCTTCTGATCGTCGGTTTCAGAGGATTCAGAAAATAAAAAATATTTGGTCACAATCTTCGATTTTGGTCTTCCGCGTACTGTTGACATGTCAATCGACGAATAAGAAATACATTTTATTTATTGTATCACAAGTATAAGCAAAGCATAAGTAAAATAGAGATAAAAATAGAATCAAAGGTAGTTAACTTCGTGAAGGTCTCTACTGTTCGGCATGCAGGAAGTAATACTGGCCGCGTTCCCACGCTGCACGGCAAGACTCAGTCGCTGTTTGAGGAATGTGGTCGACCGTGGTTCACCGCTTCTCTCGCAGATCTTCTTTCCAATTACATTGACCAGATTCTTGGCGTCGTCACCCCAAGCTCCCAATGTTTCCATTGCGAATGGACATAAAATGTGGGCTCTTGTAAGGCTTTCGTATTTGCGCTTCTTTTTTTCTTCGGCGTAGGATGATAGTCTCCCTCCTTGCACACTCGTACGGATGTTACTCACTGCCAAGGTGTCAACGCAGGTGTAGTCCCATATGAGCGGTAGGCCTCTGGTCCAGGGAACGAGCGTGATGCCATCAGGTCTCTTGCCGTCATCTCGGCTTAGGCCGAGGGGTTCCAATACGGCGGGCACACCTGCTGAGACCAAAGCACGGCGAATAATGTCATTAGCTTCATGGTGGCGAGCGGCTCTACCCGAGTTTAGCCGACAACTCAAGCCATGTGTACCACTTTTGTCCACCATAGCACCGCATTTGCATTTGTGGGGAATGCAGACATCAGCGCCCAGACGCGAGGCAATGGCGATGCGTAGTTGCTCATCATTTAGTTTCAAGCCGAGGGACTGAATCGGAATTGAATTGAGCCACATACCAGCATCAGGTGCGGAAGCCGAAAGAAGGCGGCTCTTGGATTTGTAGTCCGATACTGTATTGAGAAGCTGTTCGAACTGCACTCTCACTAGAGGACGATCCCAAGCTCCCTGGCTTCTTGAGGATTCACCTATGGGTGGCTCTGACAACGGAATTTTAGCTTGCCAGATACTCTTTGCATATATCAGATGCGGATCCTCCAGATCATGGGCTGGCATCAGTACATTGATTGTGTCCGAAGCACTGCTGGCCGAAGCTATAAATGACGAAAGAGCCAGATCAGACGCTCGGCGAAAGCCCAGTCCTCCGAAAGATGTAGGTGAAAAGCCTGTACATATGATTCTGGGGTGATCGCACAGTTCAAAATGGACTCCAGTGAAGTTCTTTGAAGGTCGTCAAATTCCATTAAAAGATGAGGCAGGTCATAAAAAGGGTAGGTTCTCAACAAATAGATAAGCTTCGGCATGGAAAGGCAATTCTTCAAAATGTAGAAGCTGTAGTGCGAGTCCAGGTCCTTGATGCGGTCAGTTAATTTCACCATGGCATCGACCTTCTTCTTGAAAATTGTTTCTGCAGACGGATCAAAAAGTGGTGTTCCCAGGAGAGTAGCGCAACTCATCGTTAGCAATTTTATTCGTTCGAATAAATTGGGGCCAGTGCAATCTCCTGTATGTACATGTAGATTCATGGGATCGAAAAATTCGCACTTGGATATGTTCAAACGTAACCCATATTTGTCTTGATGATGTATGATTGTATTGAGATCTTCATGCACTTGTTTTATTTCTCAAATCAGAAAACCATCATCTAAATACCAGAAATTCAATTCACTTTTCAAGTTACAAACAAGCTTGTTAATAGCCAGGCTGAATCCCAGAGGGCCGATAGGATCTCCTTGTTGCATGCCTTCGGCTGAAAAGAGCTTGTGGTCTCCGTAGGAGAGATTTGAGTTATTGCCGTAGTTGTCTGATGAAGGCGAATAACTCGTTGATTTCGTCTCGCATCTCGTTGAGAACAATATCCCGTCGGATAGTGTTGAAGGCGTTGGCAAAGTCGACTTTTGGCATGACAATAGGAGTGCTGGCTTCCATTTTGTGAATCAAATAGTTGCGGACAGTATGAACAATAAGTTCCGCCCCCTGCGGATTCCCACACCAAGTTGATGGGGGTAAAAGGTGTCTTTCACCAATGCGATTTCATGTCGGGCGGAAATCTTGCTCGCAATCCGGCGATAAACAGTTCCAACAGCAATAGGACGGACGTCGGCGTTCATCTTGGTCAATGCAGTCAACGAGGCTCCATATAGAAAGGGAGTTACATCATCTGGAACACTCCCTTTCAGCATCAAATTAATAAGGCGTGTCAAAGCTTTGATGAGGGAATTCCCGGTCTCTCCACAAGGCGTTGAGGTGAGGTCCTTCAAATGCTGTGGTTTCAATAGATCTGGACCACTAGCTGAGCCTGGCGCAAAACTTCGAATGGCTCGACGAATTTGGGTTTCGTCACATTGCAAAGCTTCATTGATTTCCCTTTCTGTTGGATTGGTTGGGTTCATGCGATCGGCATGAGGAGTTGGATGCTTGCTCTGCAATTTCCCCAAAGTCTGTTCATTAAATTGGGATAACTCTTCATCAGAGGCAATCACATGGACAGCTCCTTTCATATCACCCTTATCAATCTTCCTTGAGAAATCTTCCATCAAGAAATTGAATGAAAAACAATTGTCAGTGCATTAGATAACTATCCTCTCAGTTAAAATGTGATTGGTTGAGTCACATTAACAGCAAAAAGTTTTACCACATCTTTTCTCGAAATCAGCAGCGAGAAGGATGGGCTGAGACTGACTGTCCACTTCATTGTCTTGATAAGCCACACCTCAAACTCGCCGTCACTTCAAAGGGAACCGATGCTTTATAGTTATCGAAAATTTTATTTGCCATAATTTAGAAATCATTTATGCTATTGAAATCTCCTTCAAATTTGGTTCATAAACATGTTTATCCCAGTGAAATCGGTAAAGAAATAACGCGGCAAGAGCGAAAAAATCATTTCGATGCTTTATCAAACGTCTGTGGCAGCAATGTCGCTCAAATACACATCAAAGAAGCCGACAGTCACCAAATCAATTTTTTGTAATTACTCTTCGTACAGGTGGCCGTTTTTAATGAAAGAAACTGCAAAATGATCCCCTTTATTCACAGAACAATACAGAGCAGACCAATGTACTCAAAATTCCAAAAATTGCTTTGATACAATGAGACTCAAAATGTTAGTCAAATATGAAAATGACAAATAGGGATTGGCAGCTTCTAAATACTGGATGCTATGATCGCTTGAGGGAGTGGCTCTGATGAGTTTATTTTGATTAACTGCAAAGGCTTTGCTATTTAAGCCCTTGTTTGCTCTTTCTATCAAGCTTGTCTTACAACTTTTTGCCGTTTGAGGAAATTAGAAGAAGTTTTAATCGACAGAATGGATTCATGATCCTTTTTATTCATAAATTTTCATCTTTTCAGAAATAATAAAAAAACACCTGTTTTTTATTCTGGTGTTTTAAACATGTTTTAAAACAAATGTTTTTTATTGTGTTAAAACAAATGTTTTTTATTGTTTTAAAACAACAGGTGTTTTTAAAATCCCTAAATATTAGCCTATGATTGCTCATGCTTATATTCTGAACAGGAAAACATCTTGAGTGAACCTTGAAATATGATAATTATCTTGAAATATGATAATTATAATTGATTAGGCCTATTCAAGCACAATTTGCCAATATACTCAATTGGTTGCTATTTTGAAATATGATGGGCCTGGACCAAGCCTAGTAACTGAAGCTCATGGTTCGGGCACGGGTCGAAAAATGAAAGCTTTAAAGGGAGCGAAAACCCGGACCTTGACTAACGGGCCAATACAGGTAAGATTCCCGACCTGGTCCCCACTTTGAGAGAGCTCCTCCACCCGAGCCGCGGCGAAAAATACTATCGGCGACATTTTTACCAGCCTGTATGATCTTTGACAAAAATAAAAATGCCAAATTGATATTTTGACCTTCATAGTGGCCATCATCGGAATTGTATTTTCTAAATCAATGCATTTACTAAGTGACACAAAAATTCAAAATACATAGATAACCATTTAAAGCACATGGTAGCTTATTTCTCTAAGTCTGACGGAATGAAATCAAAATTACTTAATACTCAAAAAAACTTATCCTAAAAAATTAGATATCTTTACATGTGAACTAATCAAGTGACTTAGGTCTAACTGAGTCACATTGACCGTTGAGACATGGTGAACGGAGTTGGAGGTAAGTTGTTAAGTGCATTGAATATCTATCTATGTATTTTGATTTTTTATAGCTTAGTAAACACAATGATTTAGAAAATACAATACTGATGATGGCCGCTTCAGATGTTCGAAATATCAATTTGGCATTTTTATTTCTGTCAAAGTTTTGCAGTCCGAAACTTTTACAAAACTGTATGATCTTTATATGAAAATTGAGTCTTTCGAAGAATTCGGTTGTTTTCAATTATGGCCATGATAAAAAGAGATCTTTTAAATTTAGATTAGTAATTCACTATACAGTGTCCATGAAAAAATGAAAATTTTCATCCGAAAAATAGAAATCCTCTCTTCTGATCAGTCACTTGTTGAAAATTAACAGAAATCTCGAAAAGTCCACCAATCGGAAAATATACGGTCAATTAGTAAGATTATCGCACTAACGTGCCAATTAGTTGGTGCTCCTCTAATAAATAGTATGAGGAAATTTTTCTTTAACATATTATTAAGATTGTCGATGAACGCAAGCAACTTATCTGCGTAAAATTCTACATGCACGTTACATAACCATAAACATTCAAAGTGAATGGAAAGAACTGAGCGAGATGATATTTCTTAGTGAACTACACTATGGACTGAACAATTCATATTTTAGTTCACTAATAAAGGAACGGGCGAAATATTCTTTTGTATTCTTCCCGCTAGTCGTTATCATCTCCATTAGCCTATTTCAAAATCTAGGGATTTGAATCTTCCGGACTTTCGGATTGTTTTTGGATCAATGGTTCTTTTCATCCTTCTGTGTTTTCCTCGATGATAAGGCATATCACCTGTTAAGCGACACAATTGGTTGTTTGAATAGTAACGGATTTTATTCATAATTTCAATTTTTCAATCGTGATTTTCATTTGTGGCTATTTGCTGACTCCATCATTCGTTTAGTTGATAAATATCCAGGCAAGCTGGCACTCGAGCAACATGAAAATCATCTAATGTGAGCAAGTATAAAAACTGCTGTTATTTGATGGGAAATAGAACACTTCACGTTAACGTCTATAAATACGGAAGTTTTGGATATTGCAGAAAATTTTCTGAAGTAGAATCATCTACCTCAGACAGGTCTCCTAGAGCTGAGATAGGCCTATTTGTATTTTCATTACATGAAATACTTTTGAAGCATATAACGCGATGTTGAATGATCACACTTGTAGATAAACTGACTGATGATAGGAAATGACTAAAATGACTCGAAATACCATATGCAAAAGTAACTGAAAAAATGAATGGAGATGAAAAGACAAAGGGTGATTTTGATACTAAGTACTGGGTGCAACGGACGATCACATTTTTGTAACAAATTTCATAATCTACGCCATGTCATCAGATAATGTTGGTGCTTATGAAGTTAAATGTGATAGACATCATTTACAGCGCGTTTTAGAGAGTTGTTGTCGGGTCTTGGATGATTAATATTTTTCGATAACACTTATTAAGTCCTAATGCACGGTAGCACCAGATCTTCCCGATTATAGCTCACTCTGATCAAGATACGAACACAAGTCAGCCTTTCGGCCAGAGCGGCGGTACAAAAGAAGCATTGACCAATGCCACGATTTGACATTAGTTCATTGCCTCCTCCACGATAGAGTTGCGAAATGCATTCCAATTTATGCTATGTAGAAAAGTGATCATTTATGCCATATCTATCATTGTTGACACCATTGAAAAAATAACATAAGCGAGAGTGCCTGTTCAGATATTTGTCAAATGCAAGTACGTAATCCAAATACATTTCCTATCATAATAAATCCAATTTAATAAGATGTCTGGAATAAGCAGAAATACAAGTGGTGTGTCATGAATCGCGAAGAAAGTGCAAATGACATATCGAATTGTCTAACATGCATTGAAATCGAAATATTGCAGCTTCTATTTGCAACTTCTACTTGATAATTTGCAGATCAGTTAGGGACTTAGGACCATTTTTCTGATAAGAAGCTCATATATTTTGCTGCTCCTATCACTCAATGAGATTCATACACATGTATTTACATCGCCAAAAAATTTTCGATTTTATTACAGGTGTCATAACAATGAGTAAAAGGGTTGTTTCTCAAAAGGCATTTGACGATGTTGTGGAGGAAAATATGAATGATTTAGACATGACTGCTGAGGAGGCAATTGAAGACGCAGTTCAGCAATTTGAAGCTCAAGTAAGATTTGAAAATCTTTTTTTAATTCAAAGTCCATTCATGTTATGGATGATATCTCTAAGAGTTTTGTTGATCAATCTTTAGCAAATCGTATATTTTACGCATTTAGGACCAGATATATTTCTTTACAGTTATCTCCAGTTTTCATTCTCGTTAATTTCCATTTCTACTGTCAGTTGGAATTACTTTGCTATTGAGCGTGACATATCATGATGTGATTGTTGTCAAATATAAATAACAGCATTTTCTATAAAAGATATTCGTAACATCCCGTAATTTTCATTACTATTAGCTACTGTAATTTTCTTGTGATAACTCCTGTCAGTATCAATGAAATTCCATACAATAATTGCATTCTGTATATCAATGAAGAAAGGCAATGTATAATAAGTTAAATGCATCAACGTCATTCGCTACGTTTTCTGAAATTAATGAAATTCTCATACGATGATGAAAGTCATCCCAGTAGCCATTTATAATAGAATATAATGCTTACTAATTTAAATTATTAGTTAAAGTAGTCCTAAGGAGGACTGATGGCGTTCTCCAATCCGCAAGTGTACAAAGGCAATGCTACTGTAACCATTAGATTAATCAGTTCTTAAAAGAACTCAATGTAGCTTTCTCGTGGCAACGAATTAAAATTGATCAGCTTTGGCCCAATATCTGGTAAAAATGGAAATCTTAAGACTTGTAATACTACTCATTCTTGCTGTTAATATACTAATACCATAGATTCCAAACACTGCCGTATACACGTTCAAAACAGACTTCTAATATACTGTACCGACTACAGATGCTGATAGTGGAAATAGAATAAGACAATGGTCACCATAGATTAAGGAAATTAAAAATGGATATTATAAAACAACAGGAAACCGATGAATAAAAATTGGAAAAGTGGAGGTAAAATATGGAAATACAACGATGCTACTACACTGATTACAAGTGAACTATATCTGATACTACACTAAGTGGATAAGTGGAAAGTGGATAATGGAGGTAAACAATAGAACTACAATGACACTCTACTACACCGAAAGCAATGAAACTATACACACTATACCTAAGACTACAAATGGAAAATACTATTTCTTCACTTGAATTTGTTATCGCCAGTTTCTTCATCCGTCTATAGTACTTCATGTAATTCCACATTTCTTCATTTGAATTACAATACTTCGACCACTACTTCAGCTACCGATTAAGGGATATAAAACATAATACTGCAGTCCGTCAGTCATCAGCAGGTACTCGTCTAGTTGTGTTTCGACCCCTAACCTGAACACTCAAACCCAGACGAGCGGGGTCCCACACATAGTGGCTGACAAAATACTGAATAGGTAATGATATGTCTTGAAAGATATGTGACAAAGATAAATCAGACATCATTCAATTGTTGCGTTTCCCACATGTAAACAGATCCTGTCATTAAATTCATCCCATCAATAAATACAGTATGCTTTTGCGATCCTCACATGTAAACAAATCCTGTACATCAATCTTTGCCTTTTCGATTCCCACAAGTAAACAGATCCTGTTCATCCTCGAATCCCATAAAGATGTAATCGCTGTGTGATAAATATGTAATCCGCCTTTACACAAACTTCGCCTCATACATCAAGACTTAAGAATGGGAGCTCTCTCATCTCCCGTAAGCCACGCTAAGCGCTCTGTATTCACTCTTCACCGCCCACCCCCTAAGGTGTTTGAATTTTGAAACCTAAAGAAATTCAATCTTTAAATTGAATCCAAACTCGTCAGCAAGTGTCTCATGAACGATATTTCAGTTTCAAATAAGTCCAATGATATATTACAGATCATTCGATGTGAAACTGAATAAAACTTGAACACATTCTCGCAATCACCGGAAGTCATTAAATTTTATTGTATTTCTCAATACATTTAGCTATGTTATTGCTACAGTACTTGTTTGAGTTATCTGAAATATATCTTTATTTATCAGATTGCTAGGGAATGTTCTTAAGTATGTAGTCCACTTTAGATGATTTTCTACAGTCTATGGTAAATACCTTGTTATGTATATGTTGGAGAGTTATGCTTTCAATGCTCATCAACTACACATGAATTTTCATGCTGTAACTCAAAGGTCCCATTGTCATGTAGCAACAGACATTTTGTCTTAATTGGTAATTTCTCTATCTTTTGGCAGCCGATGCAGAACTTTGTGGATTTATTCTGATTCTCAGATTAAACAAATCTATTAAACATATCATTTATATTTCAGGGTGTTGATCTGTCGAACATCATTCGGAATATGGTTCAGATTCGTCTATCCAACAGTAATGAAAATCAGGGTCAACATCCTGTTGTTACGGCCCTAGACCAATTAAAGATAACGTTGGATAGTGATCCGCCGAATGTCGGTGAATTGAAATCATCTTTGAAGACAATTCGTGAACAGTGCGCTATTGACCTCGCTCATCGATGTCTAGCAGGCCAAAATAAGGCAATGGAACTGATATTCAAAACGTTTGAAATGTCTTCATATCGCCAATTATCTGAAGTGTTAGATCTCAGCTTATCCGCACTCGCCGCTCTGCTCGATGGACAACCGGATATTATCACTGTAGATCAAATGTCAGTCTTGGTGCGCATTCTAAAGGGCGTCGAAGTGGTAGAAGCAAGTAGCTGGTTATCCGAAGACCAACTGGCGAACGTCGTCCAAGTACTACGTCTGGTTTGCATTAAACATGAAGCAAATCGACAAAAGTTAGTGGGAATGGATGTGATTCACGCATCTGTCCGGAAAATTGGATGGGATAAGCCGGAAGATGTGAAGATCCCAGGCCGGAACATGGTTCGTGAAGTGTGCCTCCTGCTACAGGCTTTGACACTCGATGACGACATTCGTGTTCCGTTTGGAAAATCCCACGAAGTAGCGAAGACAATTGTTACAGAAACGCCATCATTGGAAGTTCTTCTTCGTGTCTGTCGAGGTGAGTCCGCCTATTTAGAAAGAAATGCCCACTTTTTATTGAACAGATCAAAAATTGGAATTTATTGGAATCAGCTTTCCCTGACCAATACAATCTTGATATTTTCAAGAGGCGTGCGAACAGGTTTCTGATGGGGACAGCTTAATCAGATTGAAGATCTGTTTTTTTCCTATTATTTATTTAAAATAATTCAATTTGTTACTTTTTCATTGAGTAATCCCTAGTTTCGTTCATTGGTCATAGCTGTGCTAGGGGTGGAAACTCTGTAAAGAAAAAGAATAAAGTTCATTGCGGTCGCATGATCATTTTGTTCAAGATGTGCAAGTTTCTGAAGGATTGTAGGAAGGAAGTCATTTGGCGTCCAATTCGTACATCATGCGGAATTTTTAGGAACTTCGCACATGTGCTGACTTCGTTGGATGTACTCTTTTAGGCACTCATTTGAATTGAAGAGTGTCGTCGACATACATCACCAGTTTGCTCACCAGACAACCAACCAACAGCTTAATGAGCCCTTAACTTCACTTTTTGAGGTTCTAGGCGCAGAACTTCATCAAATGTCATGGAAATATCTAGGGCAAAATTGATCTCTGCTTTCCTGTCAGGAACTCGACTAATATGATCATTGTCATACGATAGAAGATTATAGCTAATCGAAAGTGCCGAAAGGTTTTGAGTTTCAAGGAAGTTAAGAACATGTTAGTTTATCACTACTTCAAAAATCTTCCAACAATTGAATGCAGTGGTACTGGCAGCAAAAAGTACAAGGTACAATGGTGCGCATGCAAAATCAAGTCAAAAGATTCAAAGAAAGATTCAAAGAAAGGCTCAGGGCCTTCCATACGAAGTTTTTGGCATGAAGAATGTTATTCTGGATGTCCTTTTGATCCTTAGAATGTAATGCTCCATTACTCCATTTTCTTCGTGAGATATGAACCTTGAAATTCTTGTAGGCCTCTATCAGATAGTGGATGGATTCCGGGACTGCTTGCACCACTTACGAAAACTGTCGGTCACTGTGGCAATCCTTTGGCGGTACTCTCCCAGTCATCTAGACTCCTTGCAACTGAGCTGAGCGAGAAAACACTGATCCCTCCTTTTTCACGCTTTCTTAACTAGGACATTCTTCTTGTTGTGGCCTTTCATTTTGAATCTCTCTGTGTTTCTCCTAAGGCCCCATCTTATGTCTAATGTTTGATCGATCTTCTGATTCTGCTTCTAATTATCTTTCACGTTATATGTAAATTCCAAAATGAAGTGATTTATTTTACCTTTATCTTAAAATGTAGCCTATTCTGAAGCTAGATTGACGTTTTCCTATTAGCGGCGTCTGTATGATAATTGATGACAGACTGTGTAGTGGAACTTTGATTAAGCCACTAGAGCAAAGGTAATGCTCTAAAAAGCCGCGGCCGGGATTCGCATCGTTACGATCGTTGTAATCGAAGTAATGATGAAATCAAGAAATTTGGAGCAATTCGATTGATGTATAACTGCCTACTGCTGTGGTAGTAAGAGCACAAATTATGACTCAAATTCAAAATTTTCCACTCAAAATGGAAACATTCCGGAAATTTTTGTCACTACCCCCGTCATTTCTCTACAAATCAGCTGTTTATTATCAGTATGACAAATAAAATTTCATGTAAAATGCAATTATTATTTTCAATCACATCTATAAAGCCTGTTTATTCTCAATAATTTCTAAAATGACATCTTAAGTTCAACTCAAACATGAAATGCCTGTCATTACACTCAGGGTGCAGACATTTCACATCATGGTTTATTTTATGTTGTCAATTCTTGTCATCCGTTTGAAAAGTAGTGTAATTTTCAATTTGAATCACAAGTGAAAGTCAACAAAGCCTGACTGAATGAGCAGCAAAGGTCTGTCGCAGTATATTGAATATCTAAAGAGAATGACAACTATTAAGTACTCGTAAATATAAGTCTATAATCCTTGATTCCCCGACCTCACTCGCTTGATGCAGGAATCGAACCAAAGTCCGCGGTGGCGACAAACAAGTTCACACCTTCACTAGGCCAGGCGTGCGGTATAAAAGAAATGTGTTTGAAAGCAGAAGTCATCTCCAAGTGATATCGACAAACACCGCAAACTTCGTTCGTTTCTTGGGTCAGGCGAGTGCAGTCAGGAAGTCAAAGGTGTTGGTTTCTTTTATTGACTTAGTAGTTGTCACTCTTAAGATATTCATACTGAATGAAGCAAATCAAAAGCATCGAATTTCTTTATTATTAATCACCTTGATTTTATATTACACACTTGAAAAATGAATCAATCGTTTCATTAGTGTTGCATGCACAATGGTAGCATCACTGATCACTAATTTTCATGCAATATCATAATTATTAGACGTATCCTTAGGAAACTGCAAATTTGAAAATACAATTGCTTATTTGTTTTTATTGTAGCATTCAAGACTGAAGAAGACCACGAGGTTGTCTCAACCACTTTCACAACTCTCAGCAAATTGTCAGTGAGAAATGAATTCTGTCAAACTCTGTTGGAATGTGGCGGTGTTGCACTTATTCTCGAGTCTTTATCGAATCATCTAACTGAGCAAGTGAGTTTTCTGACTAACATTTCACGAATTAAATGATGTTGCATGCTCACATATTTTCTATGAATTTTACTGGAATGGGTGACGATGTTTTCTTATGTTCATAAAGTCACGGAATATTACCACCGTATTTTCTCCAATAAGTGCCGCAGCTGTTTTAGAGCAAAAAAAAATATGCACCACAACGCTCATTAGAGAAAGTGCTGTATCCGCTGACCGTGGAATTATTTCTGCTACTGCCACGATCTGTGTTTAGATTAGTAAGCATCTGTTGATGGTCACGTATCTCCAAACTCTTTCATCAGATGTTCGGCTTCCTCTCAAAGAAAAGCAATATTTATGGGTCTTTTTCTGTTTCCATGAACAGATGTTAAGGAAACGGTAAACATGCGTATTCTTAGTCCCGTACAATACATTTTACTTTCCACATCGTAATTTTGCTACTGTCTTGCAACACCATGTAAATTCAAACACTTGCTTATATCTCGGCATTTCGTTTGAGCGTAATTTAAATTGGAATCTCACACTGTTGAATTCACCAAATGAGCCGCGCCGAGGATGTGAACTTTATACTCATGCAATTGAAACCAGGGTTTTTCCGTTTGGAACATTTTTTTAGTTAGGCGGAACATTTTTGGAGAATTTCCCCCCAAAATTTTTGGGGAATTTTGGTGGAAATATTTTGTTCACCGGTACACCTGCAGACCTGTGCAATTTGCATGCAGCCAGTGCAGTGGCACACCAAAAATGTTCTAATACCCTTTTCCTGCGTAATTTTTTCAAATACATATATGGTTTTATAGTCAATTGGCTCATGTGCTAGGGAAAATTATACAGGAAGTTCGCATCTTGCATGAGCCATTCTTAATTGATTTATTCATATATTCTAATATCACAGTAATTCAATTATTTGGCACTGTTGATTTATTTTTTCTTTGTGTGTCACATAAAATGCACGTAGATAGGGGTGAGAACGATTTGCATGAAAAAACAAATCAAGTTAAAGTGAAAGAGGCTCTTAATTTCCCATTCATTTAGGGGGAAAGCGGATGAATTTTTAAGCGTTGATTTTCAATAATGACAAACTAAATATGTGAAGACTAACGGCGGCGCGTCACCATTTCAGCTGACTATTATTGTTCTCTTTTTGATGACTCATTACTTGCAACATTGCAGAAGTCACGTCATTGTGAATTATCTGCAACGCTCTACAACCTCTATTCATGAATTGTAAGCTGCTACTTATCGTTGACGAGGTGGCCGAGTGGTTAAGGCGATGGACTGCTAATCCATTGGGGTTTCCCCGCGTGGGTTCGAATCCCATCCTCGTCGTCTTTTTGATGAAAATTATCGTGCTAATTCTTTCGTCTTCCTTATAAGAAGACTTCCTTCATTGAAGAAAATACAAATCAATTTCATTGTCAGCCTATCTTGTACAATTATACGAAAATCAGAGGAGCTGCTTTTGGATATCACTTCGCAACCCGTCCGGATGAATAATTGCAGTCTAGTTATGTGTAGAGCATTGTATTTCGAGTAGTGCTTGAGACGGGAAATCGAAACAAAGAACTACTTAAATGAAAATAACCTTTGTGTTATAGCTGACTTTTGGGCAATAAAGTAAGCCATCTATAAAAGCAAGATTGTTTTCATTTTAGCTCAAAAATACTGGTCAAACGGAATATCTAAGTACTTTGCTAAGTAAGTCTTCCGAAAACCTCTCATGCGATGATTTATTTCGCAAGCCTCATCCGAAACCTTACTAAATGGATCATCGTAAGAGAACAAATCTTCTGAAGAAACATGTTTCCATTGTGGTGTTCTCTCAGAAGACGATCATCAGTGAAATTACTCACGGACGTCTCGATAGAGTCCGTGGAAATTACTGTGCTGTGAACATTATTCTTGATCATTCTTAGAGGAGTTTGATTTTCGCAACCGCACTCACCTATTCTATCTCTTTATATCAGCAGCAGCGACGAAGCGATTTTTGATTTCAGTGGTCAAGAATACTAGGAAATTTTGTTATCGCACAGATTCATCTTTACACTATATTTGTTTATTCAAGCAAATCTTCAATTCTTCGCTGTTCGAAGTTTCATTTACATTTTGTACTAGCAAACATACAATTATTCGTTCAGATGGCTCATTAGATTCCGGTTTTGTCCTCTGATAGTGATGAGATTCTTTGCATTGGAGAAGTGAATATCCACAGATATTTCGAAGCAGGCTTTCTAAAAACCTCATTCATTTCTTTAAATAGTGTCGTATTCCTCTGGTTTAAAGATCTCGGTATTGTTTGGGTTTTGAATTGTCAAGTGGAACCAAAGCGGAATCTTGATTGAATCTTAACTCTCCAATGCAAATGGAATAATTGGTACTTCTATTCTTCCCCCCCCAAATTTCTGTTGTTGACACCCGGAAGTGTTGCATCGTCAACGATCTTCTCTTGCTCCTACGGACAGTCTCACTAACGTCGCATAGCGTTCAGTGTGTAAAACTCCTCTTATTTGACTTGCAGAACATCTAAATTCTAAAGCCTCAGAATTGGACAACTGCTCGTCACTTGTCTGTAGACAACAATCACATGAAGTTCATGATCACAGCAGTACCTTGTATTCTGGCTGAGTATCCAAGGCACCAATCCTTCATCCTAGGGTTCAAGTAAGACTTCTCAGTGATGCTGTACTGTCAGTGTCACTCAGTGACAGATCAAGTCTATTCTAAACCGAAATGTGACTAACTTCGGCGAAATTTGATGATTTTGGAAAACTTGAAAATGCGGGGGGAAAGAATAGAAGTACCGAATAATTAAATACTGAGTTGCATCCTCAGTTTAAAAATGGATTAATACACATGAATGACTGCCATTTCATCCAATAGCAGGAATCATCAGTAGGCCTAGTTCACATCTCCCAACATCGAAGCAACTACGCATTTAAACTTTCAGGCATACCGAGAGAAAATTTGTGATACGAATTAGCTTTCTAGGTGAAATGCTTGGATTTTCATAGAACTTTCTTTATTGATATATTCATTGATGTTCATTCTTTCGTCAGTGTACAACTATTATTTTGCTGTTTTTTCTATATTTAGTTTATTTCGTGAGATCGCTGTTTTATTTCAGGAGCTGACCAGGCACTTAAAGGTAGCTTCCAAGAAGTAGGCCTTTTGTTTTCATGTTTGTTATTTCTTTGGTTTGAATCGTTTTTGGATGAATTTTTCGTCTTCGGGATATTTTATAGCCATTAGAGAAAACATCATTTTCAAAGAGCACACTTGCTTCAGTGAAGTCCATTGCTTAGATTGCTTAGGGAACTTCGGTTGCACTGCTTAAACATCTAAGACATTTTCGCTTCGTTATAAAGACACGCTATTCACTATTTTTTGCCGACGAAAACGTCACATCGTAGCACAAAAAAGATACTGATGCGAGAGTACAACTCTTATACGTGCATCTAGAATGTTGGAGATTGCCAAGTACCTCTAGAGATTGCTACTTGGAAAATATCAAGAAAAATATACCTTAATAATACTCAAAGTTTTCTTGTGATGAGGAAAAGATCCAAAAAGCATTTATGCGCCATCACCAAAGTCCTTAATAAGCAGTACATGACAGCATTCAACATTTTAGTTGGTAAATGATAGTGAAATTGACTGATCTTTCGACGGAGGAATGGTTTGATTTTTTATTTTCTAAAATACATTTCGGTGAACCGTCGTTCTCAATCAGATTTACAATTAAATGTATATTGATTTCCTCTGAAAAACATCAATGATTTAAAAATCAAATCTGAAAATGTCCTGTATCAAAAGTTTCATAGTGAATTGTGGAAAGATGACAAGGTCAAAGTTAATGAAGTCAACAGGGTACATTTATGGGCAAACACTATTCAAACTTCCAAGACGATGAGGTGTTTATGACGCAATAGATTACCATGATCTGGTTCGTGGAATAATATTAACATAATTCTGCACTCACTAAAAGTCGGTGCGTTTCATCAAAAGTCAACATGCAAAATCTTTGAGAAAGTGGCAAAACTCAGACATTTGAAAAATGTGCATATCAAAATGGGTCATAAGCTTGATCTTGACAACAAAGGTCTGTATATTGAATATCTAAACCGTCACCGTGAACTAGTGAAGAAGGTGATCTCCACCGCGGACTTTGGTTCAATTCCTTGATCAGGCGATAGCGGTTGGGAAATCAAGGGTGTTGGTGTCTATTATTGACTTCATCGTTGTCATGCTCTTTACATATTCAAGCTTGATCTTTTTGTAAATTATATTGCATGATTGTGAAGAAATTTTGAAAATGCGTCAAAACTAAAAGTCACGAATGTAAAGGTCGAAATATTTAGCTTTAAAATGTGCCATGCCAATGCAATCAGGGAACCAAACTCTTCGCCCACTCTTGGTATAGACTGAGTTTAATTCCTGCTTGGGTTTGTCAGCAGCTAACATTCCTCATAACTTCGATTTCAGGTGGTGGTACGCACTGCTCTTCTTCTTTTGAAGTCGTTGGCAGGTAACGACAACGTGAAAGTGGAAGTTGGACGTTGCGGAGGTATTCCTATTGTGATGGAAGCTCTTCAAAGATTCGTCGCTAATCCAGGAATCGCACAGAACGGCTGTGCTGCACTCGCCATGATTTGTCTGCGACAGCCGTCCAATGGTCAGGTTGCAGTGGAATCCGGTCTTCCTGCCTTGCTTGAACAAATCCTCAAGGTCAGTTTCTGTTTTCTCGGTATTTCACCAATTGATATAATCTGATGCATGTAGTATAGATGAAAACATGTTCTTTCAGACAAAGAATGAATTTGCAAGATTACTTTCCGGAAAATTCTTGTCTGTATGGACTGATGTTTATTAACTACTCGAGCTTTCAGCTCGCCTTCGTTAGGAGAAAACCTTTTTCTAATGTTTTTCTCAATGGAGACAATTTCAATTTTTCTAATGAAGACAATGGTGGATTCGCGCTATCTAGCTGGCGGCTCTGCGTCATTAAGGGCTGATTGATTGTTGATCACAGCAGTGACATGAAAAGCAGTAACTGCCAGAATAGTCCGGCAGCCAGAGCGTGTTTCTGGAGGGAACGATGCCGAAAATGAGACCCTTGCAGAATGATGTACACCCTATGTCTACTATGTCTGCCTAGTTCTACTTGGCTTCTCTTCTTGTCAGACACGATCAAAGAAAAGCACATGTTAATCCAATCGGACGCAGATGGCAGTTTTGGTTAAAATGAAATTTTCTATGTTTTTCCTTATTAACTGAAAAGTATTAAGTCTAGAGTCATAATTTTTGATATGGAATGTCTTCAGGTCATTTCCTATAATGTGTATCATAATATTATCATGCTTCTGATCGTCTATGTATGCGAGAATTTGGTTAAATGTGTATTAAATTACTCAAAATGCTTGTATTTGCCGACCTTAGGAGGCTTGCTAAATCTGAATGTGTGTAGCTTCATAGACAGGGGTGCATGATCATGATAGGAAATGACTTGAAGACATTCCATGCAAAAAGTTATGACAGTAGACCTGGCATTTTTCCCTTGATCAGAGGAAACGTAGATAATTTCTTTTTAACTAGAAAACTGCAATCTGCGTCTCATTGGATTAACATGTATTTCTCATTAATCCAGTCTGAAAAGAAGAGCAACCAGTCAGAACTCGGCAGATGCGCAGATTTATGGTAGGCATCCGGTGTACATCATTCTGTGAAAGTCTCATTTTCGGCCTTGTTCCCTGCAGAAACTCGTTCTGGCTGCCGGACTAAAACTCATGCTGTGATGCTATCTGAACCAGGCTCACCGTCGACTTGAGAGCAAGGCTTTGCGTACTTCTTTGTAGGATTTTGGCTCGTTGGAGTATGGGTCTAAGCACACTTGTGGATATTGAGGATACGAACTTCTCATGGTGCTTGTTCATCCTTTGTTGGCCATCTTAAATAGACACAGCAGAGAGCGATCGTGGGCGGTGTTTTCTGCCAGTAGCGTACTGGTTGATGTCCTAAACTTTTCTGCTCTCATTTGAGATAAAAATGTAGTAAAGCTCCCCACAAAGTCTTCGTATGTATTGTTTAACAGCCAACTTAAGAGCAGGTTCTAATATTTCAGCATGATATGCTTCGTCACTGCTTTGCCCATGCCTGTCGTCGGTGCATTGCAGGTAGCTGTGACCTTTGATGATTTCAAAATCACGGGCACTGATTTTGGGGAGGTGGATATAAAGGAGTGATGGAAGTTGGATCATGGATAGCAAATTCAAAGTCGTCAGATGAATTGATAAAATGCTCGGTGATAAAATTGGAGTACCAGTTGTGGGTCACTGAGTGACGGCCAAGAAACAGCTCTCTGATTGTGGGGCAATTTCAAGCTTAGACTTGACATGACCAAGGAATGATCGGAGTACAGCGACTTCTGACATGAGTGCATTCTGATCACGATCCAATCGAACCGCGGTGTTCGTTTGTTTAATCCTTGAAGGTATTCGCTCGAGATGGCTTCTGTTAAAGTAGGGAGCGTTAGTGTTCTCGCCGCCTCCTGAAGGAGTCGTCATTAAAAAGTCATCACATCGTTGGGGAGCGCAGTAGATCACTAGCTAATGTGACCTCATTTGTTCGAGGAGTAGTACGCTGCTAAGAGAAGTTAGACTAGCGTAGAACTCGTGGGTGATAGCATTGAAATAAGTCAAGTGGAAAGAATTGGAAGTTGGAATAATCGAAGAACTATGCATTTCTGCACCCGATGCATGATAAAATGGTTGGAATAAAAATCACGTCATGGTTTGGGAATCCCAATACGGTATTTTTCACAATAGATTCCTTCCCATTAACAGGCATGTTTTTCTAAGCAGAATTTCACTGGAAATGTTGCGTCCAATTTAGCAGAAACTTTTGTGAAATGAACTGCTGAATCAGCTTGTAATTTGCACATGATTTGTCGAAAAATTGGGAGTTTCGTGTCATCGAAATTATTTTCTTTCAGGTGAATTTGAAAAAATTGCGGATAAACGGCGGCCGGTATGGGGGGGATGGGCGGGAGTTCTGTGTGGGTGGAGGAGGCTGGAGCGCTGTTTAGCTTGGGCGTAATTCGAGTTCGCCATTCCACCCCCCCCGAATACCGAGAATTGTGGGTTGGGGTTCGGGGGGGTTGTCCGACGGAGGGCACGGATGAGGGCAAAAAAAAGGCGGCGGTCCTTGCGTGTTCGGGGCTGCTTTCGTAGGGCAGGGGCCTGGAGCCGGGGACGGCGTAGCGCGTGGTGGGGGTGAGGGGGCGTCTGTGTTAGTTTGGTCTTAGGGGGGGGGTGTCGGAGCTGGGGTGGGGGCAGGATGGGGTGCTACTAGTTTTGGTGGAGCTGGGGGTGGCGATAGGGGGGTGTTGTGTTGGAGGATGGTTGGGTGGCGTAAAGTGGTAAGACGGAAGAGGGACGGGGGCGGTATGGGTGGGCCAGGGGGGTGCGGGGTGGGAGGCGGTTCTGGGGATGGTTTTCTAGTTAGGGGGGGGTGGGAGGGATGGGGGCCAGGTGTTGGTGCTGGTATGGATGGGGGGATGGGGGGATCTGACTGAGTGCATGCAGGAGGGGGACTGATTGGGGTGTTTGTGCGGCTGGTAGGCGTAGCACTGTAGCATCTACCGGGAGGGGGTTGAGGTACTGGGTCTCCGGATATGGTGAGGGTATTCGGGTGGGCTGTGATCTATGGGCGAGATGGGCTACATTGCATTGAGTAGTGCGGGGTGGATGGTTTTGGGGTAGGGTGGTAGGGGTTTGGCTTGTGAATGGGGTTTTATGGGTGTGGAGGCTGCTGTGTGTGAAGTGGGGGAGGTGTGGGTGTGGTCCTTGGGTACCCACGGTTGGAAGTAAGGGTAGGGTGCTGTATGTGGTGGTGACGGGGAATGGTTGGAATTCGCGAGAGGGCCTTAGTATTGGGGGGTTTATATAGGGTTTATTTGAGGTGAAGCGTCTAGGTGGGGGGAGTGTTTACCGTAGCTGTTTTTTTATTTTTTTATTTTTTTTTAGCGGTGATAGGTGCGTGTAGCTGATGATGTGGTGCAGTGGTCGTTGGGGCATGCATCGATGACATTAGGCATAGACCTACTTTGAAAAGCTACTTAAGCATATAGGTATTCGACTGCATTTTTCAAGATCTCTCAGTTGCTACGGTGTTATAGAAGCAAATAACTACTCTGATTATGTCAGTTGTCTTTGAAAAATATTATCAACAGGATTCAAATTACGTTGCGTTGCGTAGGCGCCTACATGGCCTACAGTAAAATGAAAACATAAATGCGGCTCCTGCACGCAATGGTGCCCTACTTGCTAATATTGGGCGCGATGATTGCTTTTCCATGGTTGAACAACGAAAAACCGATAAGTTCAGTATAGCCGATAGGTCTACACGTATGAATTCATCATAGATCGGAATGCAGGACTCTTCAAATGCACTAGATAGATCCTCGAAGCAATCAGCAGGAGGCAATTTCACAAGTCAGTAGCCTAAGCTAGCTTAATAATTTCATCTATAGAATCTAAACAATTACTGTTTCGGCAGATGGAAGCGAAAAACATCCCGCTTTTAATCAGTTTTGTTTCAGTAAATTGATGATAATAAACATGCTCGACTCCTGTAGCAGCGTACATAACTTCCCGAAAAATTCAGGCTCTACTGCATAAAATTGCATCACGACTTGCGTGAGTGCTTGATCTTAGCCATCAATTTTGAAAGATAAAAACTAATCACCGATTAGCTTGATTTAACGCACTGTATGAAATATCTCAAAAAAGTTAAGCATCGTGGCTACCTTCTTTTTTCGGATAGCCGTTGTAGGCCTATAATCTGAATATCTTGCGGTCCCTTTTTTCATTCTATGTGCAACGTTATTCATTCAAATTTAAAGACAATCACATTAGTCTTTTTACGCTAGACAGCGTCAATGTCACATTTATTTAAAGATTCATTGTCATATTAGTAAAATCAATAGAATAAAAAAAATAATAAATTTATGTAAATATATATATTTTTAGCATTTCAAAGTTGAACTTTTGGAATATCTCTTCAAAACTTTGGGGTAGGCTACCGATGACCATTTTCACTGGTAGATGTTTGCTGGAATATTCTTGATAACATCTCTTTTACAACAGTTTCAAGTTATGCGCTGGAGTTTCATTCACGAACTATGGCCTACTGTTTATTGCAACCCTCACTATACAAGAGATATCAAAAGGAAGACATATTTGATACGTTAAAAATGCATTTATATTTAAAACAAAAATAAATACGAGAACACATAGCAATAGAGATGGAATACATTCACAGTACGTTTTTGAAAAATAGGATCATCAGTCATCACATTCTGCGAAAACAATTACGTTTATATATTGCACATCGACTATACCGGATTTTGAGTCTTCCAAAACATTCCAAAGCATCTGAAAAAATGCTACAGTAAGGGAAACCTTTATATGAACAGTATGATGAACGACTACGCTAATCTTGTCGTTTTAATATGAAACATGAAATATTTATGTTATGTCACTTGATTCAGTATACAGAGATTCCTTCACTCTGTACGAACAGTGAACTTAACAAATGGATGTGAAATTCATTTTTGAAAACCTTCGATAACAAAACCGAAACATGCTTCTTTACCAGTTGGCATAAGAAATCCATTTTTTTGCTATTTCTATTGATTTGGTAAGGAAAAACTTTGATATCTATTTTTGTTGTTGTTTATAAGTTGTAATTATTGAAATAATGCTATTTTTCAGTCTTTCTACTCACAAATTACATTAATTTTTGTGCGTAGAAAGACTGAAAAATATCATTTCAATAATTACAACTTATAAACAACAAAAAAATCATATAAATCCATTAGTTTATAAAGTGAATTACTCCACAAAGCAAGTGTCCCCTAACATACATCACTGTATGATATACCACTAAGGAAATCTAAATAGGCCGTGACTGAAGGATCGATTTGCGCATTCGGGCAGGGAGCGCGACATGCGTTGATCCACGGGTCAGTGCTTATTTACTCATTACTACACTTTTACCGAGAATGATTTAAACTGGACTACTACTTTAAGACGTATCACATCATGCAAAATTTTGACAACGTTTGTTGCATACTACGCATGAATAGTAAAGCAACACTGCAAAATTTAGCCTAAAATACTATCCGTAAAAAACATTCAAGCTACACTACGTAAGGACGTATTTCAGTATTTCTTAAGACCAGATTAAAAATAGCCGCGTCATCATGACAGACTAAACTCATATCATGTCATAAATGCATAATTAATCGAGCCAATGACGCAAGAAAGAAAGACAAAAAATTGTCATTCATTTGGATATTCTCACATCAAACGCTATGTAAAGGCAACTTTTAAAATAACAAGTTAAAATTTTACAACCTTCATAAGAGCTGCAATGACGTTATTCAAAATTACAGTTTGGAGTGCAGGGAAATTGATATCACTTTGCGTTAACGTTTCGAATGCCAAGAATTTGCCATCTACTTTCAAAGCAAAATTGATTAAAGTTCTGTCTATGATATTTTTATAGTTTTATTGTCAGAAATAAAATGAGCGGAAATGAATATATTTCACTGCGTGATGTGCAGGCTTAGTATTTGACATTCGAAACACAAACTGGCAGAACGAAGAGTTTAGTATTGATTCCTAATCATGCTTCCATCTTGTCAAGCGCAATTCATAGAAGGTTACCTTTATACGACTAGACTGCAATTATGCTCGTCCTTCCAAACTTTTCAATACATTTTCATTGACTACCAAACATAGATGTTTTGATTAAGATCCAAACGATTTCGCATTCAAAATGAAATAATGAACAAGAGAAAACGAAAATGCTTAAACAAATTTCACCTGCTTAAATGTGTGTGATGTTGATGATGATACCTGATAACAAGTTGAAACAATGTTGAAAGACCAAAATAAAACATATCGAGTGAGACTACATGCACAACGAAACTCGTACGTTGAAAATAATTTCACGGTTAAACAATTTTTGTATCACTGTAGCACGCAAATGAGAGACTCCTATTTCGAGATATTTATTTATAAATGCAGACAACCTGCTTTGTTACGGCAGTGACTCTCTCAATAAGACACCTTTCCGTTAACACCGGTCGATCATGTCATTCACACAATTGGAATATTGGGTCTGTGTGGTAAACATGACGGCTCTCATGATCATGGAGTTGTTTACTTTGAGTGTGCTTTGATCGCAGACAATAATATAAGAAGCCATCATCCATAGATAAATCATAAAGGAAGATCGAGTGAGATGTCTTGGAGCAATAACATAATAAAAAAAGCGAAAACAAACGACATCTCAAGTTTCCTCTTGCAATTCATCAACACATAAGTGTCCGAGGATGTTCCATTGAATATCACACTTCTATAAGGAACCGAAACTAGGCCAACTAGGATTTAATGGAAAGTAAAGGTCTCTCAAAGTAAGAACTTTTACAAAAATGGTGCTTCACTATTGACAAAGTGATCTGCACTAATTCTCAGAATGCTTGACACTATAGGAAATCGCATACAATATAGAAGACATTTCAAAATAATCGTTCTGTTCAAAAAATCTATGAGAATCTAACTGATTGACCTGCATGTATATAGGCTACGTTCCAAATTTTGATAGACTGATATGTAAAATATGTGAAGATAGTTTTACTTGGTCACGACCACAAATGTCCACACGGATGATTAGTGAACAGAATCTGTTATTAATAGAATTCAGATTTTATTGAAATATCCTCCTATAATAGCGATATATTCTTTCACAGTAATTATTTTCAGTATCATCGACAATCATTTAAACACTCACAGTCACTAAAGATGTTACCCAGGTTTTCTTCGGGCCCACATTCGGTGATATTTTATCGTTGGATATTAGGCTTTATACTTACTTCTGAGAATTTTGCCTCAAAACATTACGAATTCAAAATACCTTTCTTTCCTCGTCAATAGAATATTAAACGATCCAATTTCACAGACATCTCTGCAACTCAGGAGAATACATGCGTTTTTTATGTACATTCATTTCTTGCATTTATTTGGCAAAAATAACATATACGATGGTCATGCTGAAATTTATTAGTCAAGAATAAATTCTTCAGGTTGACGTCACGAAATTTTAGTAGAACAATAGCATGGGATCGAATAGCTCGCACACCAAGTTTTCACCTTCAGGTTAATTAAGAGCTTGTGTCGTTGCGTCGTTTTCATTTTCAGACGAGAAATTAATTATGGATTTGTCAAGATTTACTTTCCGACCAATGATGTTTTACGACTTCAAGAAAGGACTTACTTACAAAGAATGTCTCGAGTCGCTGCATGCATGCTTTGGTGATCAGTGTCCATCTGAATCCATGGTCAGCTTCTGGTTTCGTGAGTTCAAACGAGGACGAACAGATTTTGAAGACGAGCCACGCTCCGGGCGCCCAGCGGAAGCAGCAACACCGGAAAATGCGGAACGCCTCAGCCATCTGGTTGAGACCGATCGACGAGTGACAATACTTCAGATTCAGCATCATCTGAACACTGGATCCACAGCTGCGCAGAAACTGGTTCACGACCATCTTGGTCTCACAAAGCGATCCGCCAGATGGGTGCCACACAACCTGGCAGAAGAACAGAAGCAAGCGCGAGTCGATTGGCGTCGTTTCATGCTGCGCAAATTCAACAACGGAGCCTCGAGACAAACCGACATGATAGTCACTGGCGATGAGACATGAATTTATTATTGCGACACCGAAACTAAAATTCAATCAGCCACGTGGTGCTCTCCTGGCGAGTCGTCTCGGGCCAAGGTCAGGCGATCAATATCTGTCGGAAAACGAATGGTTGCAGTCTTCTTCAGCAAGTTCGGTCTCGTCGCGGTCGTTCCATTGAAAGAGAGACTCAAGAGATAAGTCAATGGAAAACTGCTACACAACCGTCTGCCTACCGAAGGTTTTCCAAGCGTAGAAGCACCAGCGATCTGGGACAGCGACTCGAAATCTGCGATCAACGACGGGCGTCCGGGGAGTCTTGCTGCATCATGACAACGCTTCCTCCCACACAGCAGCTGAGACGCTCGACTTCCTGGAAGCAGAGGGTGTTCGACTCGTTACGCACCCCTCGTATTCACCAGATCTCACTCCTTGCGACTTCTGGCTCTTCCCCAAGGTCAAGGAGCATATTATTGGACGACGATTCGCATCAGACATGGAGGCTCTTGAAGCTTTGTATGCGGCATTGCTTCGAGAGGTGGTTTCACCGAATGAACTCTTGTATACATCATGCGGAACAGTACTTTGAAAAAATATATTTGTGTAACTCACAATAACTTCTCTTTTTTTCATGACTGAAAACTTTCAGCATGACCCTTGTATTTGCCATCCGCTTAACATGCATGTCATTTCGTTGCTGCCATTGGTCAATCACGGAATAATTTTACTATCTGATCATTCACCTTCAATATGATAATGGATTTGAGTTATCTGTTTAAGCTTAGTTTCCACTTTCATTTAACTAGCACACAGAATTAGATTGTTTTACTCTTTCAGTTTTCTAGAAGTGCACATTAATTCATAACGATGGCACATGCTGGAACTTAGTAAGTGGACAAATAGGAATTCCTAGTACTTTACAGAGATAGAAAAAAAGTCGTGGGTCGCTTACGGATTGATGTAAATTCCATCAAAGAACTTTGATCGCCACAATTCCTTCATATTAAAAGAATTCAGATCATGGAGCACAAGTTTTCTCGATAATTTTGGTCCTTCCGATCATTTTTAAAGAAGATAGCAGGCGCACGAAAATTGGTTCACCTGATGATTTCACCACCCACTTCTCAGCATTCCTCAGTGAATGTAGACTAGACAGTGACCGAAATGATATTGCAGCACCCACGCCACTCACTCACTGGCTGTTATCCAAAAGCCGGCTGACAGTTTATCGTTTGAGTGCGTGCCATTTCCAATAGTATGCGATATACAATTCATCCCCTCTGGGTAACGAAAACTGCCGAGCAAGTTGTCTGATTCTGTGATCTCGTAGATCGACTATATAATCTCGAAAGCCAACTAAAACAAAAAATAGCTTTAATTTGATTATTAAGACAAGTTTTGCAATTTTGACATTTCTCGACTAGCCGTTGTAAGTATTGCGCATCCTACTCTGCGCTGGGGTATGAATCTCTATGTTTTAAGTATTCATCTATAGTTATACGCACTGGACATTAAATAATCTAATTTATAACACGATTTTCTACTGAGGTAGTTGTTTTAATTTTGTTTTCTTCCGCTTAGTGGATTCTTCGAAATTCTTCGAAAATTTCGCCGTGTCGTGATTTAATTTAATAAAACACATCAGGCATTGACATTTTCGATGTCGTCCTGAACCTCTTTGCATGATGCAATGTTATTAGATATAATGTGCTACTGTAAAGCTGAAAAATGATAGAGATCGATACTTGACACTACCTTCAAGCAATATGAATCTATAAAAATGCCAAATATTCTGATAATTAGTGCATCTTTTAGTCATCCGCATAAGGATCCTTTATTCTGGCGAACATAGACAGTCATTTGTAGGTATGATTGAAACAGAAATGAATAATACTGCGAACAGAAAAGGTCTTCAAATTACTCTCATCTATATGCACGTAATTATGGAGTGAAACATTTTATCTAGCACTGTCTTCATTACTAGTATGCGTTTGCAAGTGAAGTTTCAGACTTCTAGGATGACCATAAGATTTGCTACAAAAAGTGCAAGCAAACGGACGAGAAGTATCATGCGTCCTCTGATGACACTTCAAGTTTCCACTGACAGCAAACGATTTTCCGCAGACATTGCAGGAATAAGGGCGGTCGCCAGTGTGTATCCTCATGTGTTCGTGTAAATGTCCATTTCTGACGAATTTCTTTTCACAAATACTGCAAGAAAATGGTCTATCATCGGTGTGTGTGCGCAAATGACTTTTCACATTTCTTCGTTCAGCGAAAGATTTCCCGCATATACTACAAGAGTAAGGACGTGCACCACTATGCGTGCGTAAATGGCCGTTTAAATTCCCACGTTCACTGAAAGATTTTCCGCACAGATGACATGAGAACGGCCGATCTCCAGTATGCGTGCGGATGTGTGCTTTCAAGTTACCACTGGTTGTAAATGTCTTTCCACAGCTATCGCATGCAAATGGGCGATCACCGGTATGAATTCTCATATGGACGCTGACGTCTCCACTTCGAGTGAAGGATTTTCCACAGACACCGCAGCAGAAAGGTTTGTCACCTGTATGTGTGCGAACATGAGAATCTAGATATGCTTTACACCTAAACTCCCTGCCACAAAATGCACAGGAGAATATACTGGTTTGGGGGATATCTGCAGATTCCATATTCGAGACCTCTGCCGGAACTTGGGGTGAGTTAGAAAATGATTCAGAAAACTGGTTTGACAGAATTTCATGCATTCCCGCCATTTCCTCTTCTCCCAATAAGCAGTGAGGATCATTATCATCCAGCTTTTCTTCTTCGTTGTCTGAAATGAAAAATAAGGCTGCTTGCTTGGAAGAATAACTGTGTAGTGTGATTGATTATGTTACTTCCAAACCTAATGTTCAATTACTGCAAACATTGAATACACTATTTTTTAAGAGAATTAGATACATTTCTTTGACCACTCCTAATAGATAAAGAGATATATAGACATGATCAAAATACAAAGACTTTACCGCACCTTTCGTTGCATGGGGCAGCTCTCGTCTATGTTTCTTTAACAGATGAGCCAGACGGCTGCTGTAGACGGCTAGCGTTCTGATGACGATGGGATAGACGCTTTTTTTAATTTGGTGGGAGCCCAAAAGCTTTGATGTTCACCTCAATATGAGCATTTCCCGAGTACTTTCACATTACACTGTAGAGCACTCTCAAGAGCGTGATAAACGATGCCAATACAGTTACAGCAAATGCGTAGTCCACTGGTAACGGCGTCTGATTAAATTCCCGGCCTGTTAATAATAATTGGAAGCACATGGTATTGTGACAGTGTTCTTAGACCGATTCCTGGTTCCTCCATGGGACGGTTATGGAGAAATTATATAAAAACTGAATTTCTGAGTAGTCGCTTGTAAATCATGAGCGTCGATGAGTTTGTCTGTAGACGAATTCGATCATGTCCGGCCAATAGCACGAGTTTCTCCAGGGAACGAGTCCGAAGGTGAGACTGTCATGGAATGATGTACATCCAATGGTGACTGCGAATCAACGCGCCTGCTGAGTTCTAACCGGTTCCCTTTCTTGCATCACAGATCATGTAGATCCAATGGGAAGCAGACTTAAGTTTTCGATGAAAGTGAGATGTCTGTTTTTCATCATGTGAGAAGCACAAAATCCAGAGCCATAATATTTGACATGCAGTGTCTTCAGGTCACCTACTTTCACGAAATATATGTTATTATCATGTTTCTGATCGGCAATGTATTCGTGAATGAGGTTCAAAGCATCAAAGCATCTAATTTCAGTAAAAATTTGATCAAAATGATGTGTTTGCCGATAATAAGGTGTATGCTAAACATGATTAGCTTCTCAGACAACGGTACATGAAAACATAATTGCATGGTACGCAGACATTTCATGCCAAAAAATTGTGGCTCTAAACTAAATACTTCTCGCTTAATCAAGGAAGATACAGTCAAGCGTCATTTTACCGAAAACTTCAGTCTGACTCCGATTAGATAGACTTATGCATGTGATTTCTTTTATCCTTTCTAAGAAGAATATGAACTATGTACGAGTAGAACTCGGCAGACGCCATAGAATGCACATCATTACGTGAAAGTCTAATTTTCGGCCTAGCTAATTCTCTGCAGAAGCTCAAGCTAGCGGTCGGACGATCATTCGTCATTATCTTCACTGACAACGCATCATTTTAACATCATTCAACATTGTGCTCGACGCAGACTAATGCTCCACATATCATGCATCTCTCCATCTCACTCAACATCTGTTTTGCTGGCTGCCATCCGAACAAAAAAAAAGAATCAGAAAAGAAGTTCCACATTCAACATTCTCTCATACCAACGATTATGCTTTTGGTTGACGCATTGTGTTCTTAATGCTCTATGGTATAAAAGTATCAGCAATGCGTGATGTGCGGTTGGATCAATTTATTAACCGTAAACAACCGTCAACCGGAGAAATCAATACGACCGTTAACGTAATGTACATGTAGGTGAATGTTCTAAGTTAAGTCACCTAGACCTGTTATGCCTACCCGAAGTCCTGTCTGTTTTTATCCGCAAGTTTGGATCTTCAAAATGTGGTGGTTACAGCAGTATATACTACACATGTAGTCGTAGGCAAAGGAAGAGGTTATCACTCTCTCAGATAACTGCAATAAGTTCAAGACGATCGTTCAATCGAGATATCAGCTACTAATGACAAATATAATTGCGTTTATATAGTATACCTTACTGCTTTGGTGTGGTCTACACTATATGAAGTTTTAACGTCACTACTACCCAATACTAGGGCCTTAGACGATGCTGACATAGTCAAGACTTTAGTCCAGATGCCCTTCCTTCCTACTTCCAATGACACTTTCGGGGTTCGACCTCTAGACCAAGATCGCTAGGCTAAGAACTTAAGCGATGTGACACGGAAACCCAGTAGAGACCTACTTGTGATTACATAAAAATATCATACCTATCATATTAATGAGACCACAGTCTAAGCTTCACTTTCCTGTTAACCAGGCCTAAATTAGAATTATAAATCCTGGAAAATATGTAGAAAGCTAAGATTCATATACCGCGATATGATTATAACAAGCATTACAGTCTAAAATCTTCCCGAGGGATGAGCTATCGGAAAGCAAAAAAAATTCATCGCGCGGGGGATGAGTTTTTGGAGGAAAAATTACGTAAAAAGTGCATTGAAGTGAGATCCCTTACTTTATGCTTGCTTATACATGCAGATTATAAATATTAGGCGCTTAAAGGAAATCTTTGAAAACATAGGAAAGGCAGATCCCTGATAATTACTTACAAGATGTGATGCCAAATTCACTATCCGTTAGTTTTTCACATGGTTTTTCATCTCGATAAACTCCATCATAATGTTTTTGAAAATTCTGAGTTTTCTCCAAAATTCCAGAAGATGAGAACTTCATCCCTGCAAGTGAGTTCAACAATATATACTTCATATTCGGAAGGATTACAAAATGACAGTTGATAATGTTCTCACCATCAGCGATTTGTGACTCAGGTACTTCTTCTGTTATTTCCTTTTTTATTCCTTGGATTTGGAATTCACAGGCACTATCACAACTGAAACACAATCAAGAAATATATCGTAGAGCAATAATGATGATGAAAGAGACCAACAATAATAAAATCTCAGTTTTCATAGATAATGCACCGAATAGTAGGCATTTTCTGATACAACCTGCACCCTCAAAGCGGTGAAAGGTTGAAAGCGAAGTCACAATAAGGATATGTCGTCTGAAGCATTTTCTTCTTCCAGGCACTACCTGGGGCAATCGCACAGAAACAGTGTCGGATAGTGAGTTGCTCGTGACAAGCAAATTTCAATGGGTGAGAGATGCTGTTACATATTTGTTAGCCTAACATTGTCTCTGTGCGTTCGCACTTGATCGAAAATGTTTATCGGCAGATTGCGACCGTGCTACGTTCCGGCCAACTGGGAGATTCTGGAGGCATCATTTTATGGGTAATTTAAGATATTTGTGTCTGATTAATTGTTCACTTTTACTATTCTCCACGTTCACTTATTTAAATGTGTGGTAGGTTTCTGACACTCTTAATAACACCAGACGTAGCTTCCAAGATTGGTAATGTTTGGTAACACAGGCCCCGTCAACTGCTTGAAAAAAGGCGATGAATCATGACTCTCAGCACCCATAACCATCATATAACTATGGTGCCCGGTTATTGTTAAGGTTATAGGGGCACTTGAAATAAGCAACTCTGGAAAATTTAGAAAAGATTACCACAATTCAAAAGCTTTCACATGATATGATATCATGTACATTAAAACCCTTAAATGAATTTAGAATGTGGTATGATGAAGTATAGATAATACACCGGATTATATTCACCACTTACGTTTTGGGTCATATTTGACACAATGGGAATTTCGTGACGTTAGGGTCCATAGAGTGAGCATAGCAGGTAGAGTGTCGACTCAAAAAGTATTTGTATACAGTGAAAATTTTTATATGAAAAGACAGTTTTTTGCGGAGATTACGTTCCTGCAGTCCAAAAAATTATTTGAGCAGTTATAAAAGGCTAAATTTTTGCAAATTATTCCTATATTTATATACTACCGACGTGAAACCGCTATATAAGTAGTATGAAACTTATTAGATATCAAAGCGGCAATTGAGCTAATTATCAAGGAAATTTCATGAGCCACATTGTAATACAAATCCTCATCGAAAAGTTGAGATCTTATTGTGAATCTTGGTTGAGATTTCAATTTTTTTAATTCAATTTTCAGCGGAATAAGTTTATGATTCACTAAATTTATGCTGACTCTGAATAGTAATGTGAAACCATATTTACATCTATTGAAGTTAATTGTGATCTTTGTATTTGATTATGACAGCTTTATCTTTCTGTGGCAGGCAGTTAATGATATGATCACGCTTAAGAAAATACTCCTATTAATAAGGCTGAGCATTAGAGTAATAGTAGCCTATCGAATTGCTAATTTGACAAACTATGTTACACCTACAAGATTGACATGACGCAGAGTATTTGTAAAACACTATTATTTCTTCTGTATTGCTGCCATGATCAGTCAAATCGAGTCTCGAAAAGTGTAAAAATTTGCATATCTGATATGTGATACTGGGCCCCAACTCGAGTTCATCTAATAAAATTGAAACTGTAGTGAGTGTTTTGATCTAGCTTAATCTACCGATTGTTGCAGATAAGCCTATCTTTAGACACACCTTCTACAGGACTTAGCAATCTCTATTCTTCACAAAGTTCATCTGGTCAATCATTTACTCAATCCATATACGTTGAGTCCAAACATGAAGACCATCTTTCTTCATCTTGCTTAGATTTTTGACTATGACGAAATTCAACTACGAATTTATTTTGAAATAGAACTATTTTTCAGATCTAGTGTCCCATACCGGTAATTTCCATTCACAACTGTTGATGGAGATTGCGCTGACACTTGTTTATTTAGAGACGATGTGTCCCTGAAAGACAGCCGACTTGCTCTATCAAGTCAAGATGCTGATCTAGAGTCAAATGCAACCAATGTACCGGCAATTTCTACGTTGCTACACATAGGCCTGCTTTTTTATATAAGGCCTACTGCCAAAGTTACTAGTTGCTAATAGTCGTAGCACAACTCTCATTTCGGTCAGTTCACATGCGCAGAGTCCATAAATGAAGACAATTTTTCTTTATGTCTCAAAATTCTAAATGTGACGAAGTAAATCTAAAAGATGTGTTTCAATAGGTTTATACTTCGGATAGGCCTACATGCTTTCAGATCGCAGATAAATTCAAGCTAATCTTGCTATGTTTTACTCATTGAAGACATGAAAATTCAAAAATATGAGTATTTCCACTCAATCAGGCCGATATTTTAATCTATGGTCAAACCGCAACTTGAACAGTATAGCATAGGGCGCTTGGAATGATGCGGTCCAATTTTTTTGAAATCATTGTGTGACCAGAAAAATGGAGACTGCTGCTATGGAAAAGGTCTTTCAATTGATTAATCAGTAACTTATTGCTTGTCCTCACTTTTGTATTATTCAAATATACGAGTACATGATCCAAACTACTACAACTGCCAAATGGGCCATAATTGACACAAAAAACTCGATGTCTTCCAAAGTCCTAAAAGTTCCTTTTATCTTACATTCTTCCAATAAAGCACTTAAAATCACTAATCAGATAATGAAATTGTTCACAATTACCATTCCGAAAATATTGGGCCATGTAAGGTTTATTGTGCTACGCTCCCTATATTTTCCTGTATCGCTCGTTATCAACCAATGTAGATATATTCAATGTTCATTCTGCTTAGATGGATTCTCTTCTTCAGGGGTATCCAATAGTTGAAGTTGCAGTTTTTAATACCCAAAAAGTGCCCAATGTAGACAGGCTTGTGCACGCACGCACCATAGATCTCTTCGGTCAGGCAGCTGAGGACTTAGGAGTTCCTCACTATCTTATTCAAATTGTCACTTGTCCTACCAGAGTGCCTGACCGAGCAGGAGATGCTGGATATCTCCTTGCCCTGCCCCTTCATGCGAAGTGAAGGTGAATACGTCATTCAACTCCAGCCTAATCAGGAAGAATTGAATAATTTTACGTTTACTTACGAATATGTATGATCCTCCATAGACAGATTTTCCTTTTTTATTTTCTGTTTTGGTATGAAATCTTCTTTCAAGTCGGTATTTAAGTTTTGTTCATCATTCTGAAGACTGTCTTCATTCATTGTAGTTCGATTTGAAACTGCAACGTCAAAAATAAGGAACCTTTATAATCACTGAAAAAATCCATAAAATTCGTCCCTGAAAGCAGGAAGTGGGGTATTTTTTGCGATGATATTATTTTTATTCATGATATTTGCGAAAGTGAGTGTTTGCATATGTGGAGTGAGCACCCTGATCCCGGTAGTACGCCATTCTCTACAAATCGTTGAAATCTAATTCGTTTTATTCCTTAAAAGTATACTCAGCATTTGCGGATATTAAAGGAGCATGCCGCAGAGACGTAATTGCAGAATGATTTGACTTCGGTTGAAGTAGTTCAACCATGGGTCGGCTCATACCTCTACCCCCATAGGGCACCCAATATAATACCGAAAAGAAAATGGGCCTACATGGAGTGATATTATTCTCAATACTGAAGTCAAGAAAGTTCTTATTTATGAAGATTGGTGACAGCAAATGATGAAAGCACTGGTACAAAAACATGAAAACTCTGGCACCGCTACAATGAAAAATTCCCGCATGAGCTAAAAACGTCATAATAACAGAATATTAGAAACTATCCAGTCATACGAAAATTGCTTGAAGTCCTTCACGATTTGGAGCAGGAGAAAGTTGCTCTCTCCTATAACAGATTTAATATTAGCCACACAGCGATGTGTGTTTTGGTGTGTGTGCAGTGATATCACAGCACGCCTCTCTCACTGGCTCTGGTGTCCTCTGCTGACAGCATATTGTTTGCCATTTCCATTAGCAAGCGATACACGAATTATCCATTCGAGAAGGAGCAAGTTGTCCAATTCTGTAGTGTGCCATTTCGATATTAAGGTTGCATACAACCCTTCCCTTCTAGAAAACCGAAGACGCGCGCAGATGAATCTAATTCTGTGGGTGCAGCGGGCATAATAAACTGCGCAACGTTTGGTGCATCGAAAATTTTTCAAGCTTTTGTTGAAATATAGCAGAAATATGATTTGCTTCGCGATCTAGATTGTCTTGTGATAATTGAGAATTCAAAATCTTGAAAGTAGCGCCTCTATATTTTATGATAAATGTTCATATTTTCTACAATTCAATGCGGATTTCATGAAGTAGTGGGAAACTTCTGGCAATAGTGCTAGACAATTTCCAATAGAATTTTGCTGACTTTAAAGATATGTAACAAAAAATGTATACATACTTGAATAATGTTCTCCTAGCTGGATTGATTTTAATGTGTACTGAAATATCTTTCTCTCCATATTTGCTGAAACTAAGCTAGCGGACATGAATTAGTCTTAATTGAAACTATGCAGCAAAATATCTATCTAATAAAAATACGGGCATTTCGGTGCACCGGCCCGAGAAACGTTTCAGACAGAGGAACTGGTGACCGATGCACCGCGCACAGTAGGGCTTGAAACTGACGAATGTCAAAAAGTCAGAAAATCTAAACTAACCTAAAAGTCTGGAATTTTGCCTTCAGATGACCTACAAAGCAAACAAAATGCAGCATGGATTCACATACAATACTCAAGCACTAAACTCATGTTTTTATAAACAAGTAGTTCCGTGGATTGGCTCAGACCTACAGCTACATAGCTTTACGAATGATAACATACACACTGCAGCCATGCATATTTGGCACCTGAAAGGTTGAGCTTCATGTGCGCGCATAGGCCGCTAAAAATTTAGACATTTTCAATGATGATTAGGATTAGTGGTACAAATTTTCAAAGTTCTGATCACGCATACGACAGCTTACTCCGGTATACAGTACGTCTACGACTGAGAGATCCGCAAACGCTTTTCATTCCAGCAGGCCTGCTCGAATACAGAAGCCTCGTTGTAATAGAAACGTAAAGCACTGCAATAAACTTAAATCTATTCAAGTGTGTACGTAATATGCTACTATTAAACCAATCTCACTGTCGCATTTTCCATTCGATGTAACAGTGCATAATGACAAATGTGGAATGAAAATGCAGTTTCAGATATATCTAATATGATCAAAATTATAACAATCTAAGAATGTTAAATCAACAAAACATAAAAGATGGATCAGCAAAATATAAGGAACAGTTTCCATATAGAGCCCATACGCATCGTGACCTATTTTTCACATATTTCGTGTCCCCACATGTGAAGGGTAAGCTAATAAATCATGAATAGGGTCTCTGTGTGTATGCATTTTTCATAAGTGACTCTTCACATTAACTATGTAAAGAAGAATAATGTTATAGCAAAACATCCGCTAATTGGCCAACTGCTGCAACAAAATTAGATTTATAAAAGGTAAGAAATATTGTTTAAAAAAAGTTTCTTTTTGTACTGTTTATTCGAATAGTTTAGAATGTTCAAGTAAAACATTGTGCTCCGTGATTACTGGCTGAGAGCGATAGAAAACTTGACTTTCATCCATGATTGGCAACATCTGTATGATTCCTCTCTCTCTCTCTCTATCTTAAAAAAACAAAGTAAATGCCCTTGACAGAATCTGGGACAGATGTCGTCTTCATTCTCTTAGGGTTCAGCAATTCTGGACTTTCGTCTTGATTACACTACAGAAGGTGGAATCTTCAGATCCTGTGACACCTGTTCTGGGTTTGGTGGAATTCGACCGCTCACGTCTTTTTCCATTGATGTTCTTTCTCAAAATTCTCAGTCACCGTAACAGCTTCAATCGTTGCTATTACTTCAATCAACCGCTTCGTGCTGATCTTCATTTTACTCTGAAGAATATCTCGGATTGTTCCCATCAAGTCAGGTCTTGGTAATTACTGTACAAAAATATCTACAGTGGAAGGAACAACTCTTTCTCGTGCAAAGACGAAAGCACTTCGAAAAAGAGTAGATGGTCGCAGAAATGAGATGCGTGAATAAGATACTTCATTTCGTCTGACAGAAGATGCACTTTGGAGCTTTGTTTACTTTCCCGTTTTTCGCTCTTGTCCACGTTGAACAGGGTCAGACATGAAACTTCAACGTCACTACTCCCCCTTATTGGGGGCTTAGACGGTGCTGACGTAGTCAGACTTTTCTGGAGCGTTGTAGTACTTTCAGTCCGGATGCCCTTCCTGCCAACTTCCAATGACACTTTCAGGGCTCCAACCTCTGGACCGAAAGATGGCTAGGCCAAGCACTTAACTGCCCTGCCACGGAGACCACTCGATTGCACTGTAGAATTTTTCTAAAGACAGAAAATTCATTAAATCATAAATATCCAACTTAAGTGAGGTATGTTTTCGATTTTCAAACAAACGAGTAAATGAGAGCACGCAGCTCTCGATTTCTTCTAGCGCTAGCCAATCGAAGAGAGCGAGCGAGGTTTCGAGCCGTTCAAAGAAGAAAGAGTAAAAATGTGACCTGGTTTTCTCGTACTAATTAACGTTGAACTGAGCTGAACTGAACTAAGATTTGAGGATTGAACAAAGAATTGAGAACTTAACTACTAGTAGTGTCCATTGTGCTAAAGTTGATATGAGGGATTGGTCAATGACACGTAGATAAGGAATTTTCTACAGTGATAATCATAAAAAGTGGACTACCTAAATTTTGTCTCACTTTAATGAAGTTCTGTCAATAATAGGCACACATTTGGCAGATAAATAATATAAATGTTGAAATAAAATTTTTACTTTTGTTCAGTGGCTCTGTAGAGCCATTTGTCCATTAATAGGGCCAGTAATAGGTGTGTGTTCTTGTTTTGTTTACTCACCTCATCCTCAAGTTCAATAAGTTCAATCAAATCAAAAAATCCGGAAAGGCCCTGCGAGGCGCTAGATCATTGATCACTGATCTAAACTCTCCTCTCTCTCATAGCAAAAAGCAAAACTTCGAGACAGACCATCTTCAGGAAGAATTAATAGACTCATCCCGCACTTCAGTAAATTTGCCTTTTTGCAAAACCTTTACAAATACATCGAAATCATGTTGTCCCTTTGGATGTGGAGTTCAATTCGACCATTCATCCATATCGCAGTGCAAATATACAATCTTTCACCTCCTTGATTCAGACAATGTCAGATGATCAGGAATTGCATCACCTGACTTCATCCTAACTCTCAAATGGCCTTTGTGACCTCGGAGACATGCAGACGCTTCATCAATCCAAAAAACTTGATTCCATTGAGAAGGCCAGTGGCAATGCTTATCGCCCGCTTTAGCGTCTAGCTTTTGTAGTTGGTGGTCAATTCGATCCCTGATGGTCTCATGATGGCTTGGTGAAGTGCTCACTTTTCAGGCGACGTCTCACTGTTATGGCAGAAGCCGTCGGCTTCGCATGCGAGCTCCTCAACTGGCTGATCAACTGGATGAAGACAAAGCGGGAGCGTTTCTTATCAAGCGAATAACCATTCGAGCTGTTCGACAGTTACTCTTTCCTTCCCGATCGGATCCAACTTTTCCAGGAAGGGAGAAAAAAATAGCTTTCCAGTTTTCCGCCTTTGGATGGTGGTCTTTGGGACAACTATGTACTTTTCGGCAAACCGGCCATTCGGACTGTCCTGACAAAAGAGTATAAAAACTGCCCTTCAAAAACACTTTCGCAAACTTCGACTCAGTCATCATGACATAATATAAATTCAAAACCTAATAGAAACTTTGTTTACAGTTTATCTGGGTCAACCAACACTTTCAGTTGGATGTGTATAGCAGACTTCTAGACACCATAGATATTGAAAGCGTGAAAATGACCTCGTTAGCGCCGAAGATGTAAACAACTTTTCAAGAATAGACACAAAAAGCAAACTATGCAATGAATTTGAGACATCATAACTTCTCTAAAGTAAACCAATTTCGACGAACAACACATCAAAAGAATGCTCAGAGCAAGCCCATTCACCTCGTGTTTGATTCATTATCATGCTCACATGTCTTCACATTGAAAATTTGAAATTTCTATAAGTGACGATTTTCACATTTTGACCTCTGTCCACCTTATTGACGGATACAGATGTATAGTGGCTCATTGAAAAGCTGAGAACATAAGCTCTCGAATGATGTGCGGCTTGTCAATGTAAAAGGAAATTGAAAGGCAGGAAAATCGATTGAAGTTTGGCATATCTTAGGTGGTTCGTTTTTTATGATCAACTCTGTAGATCGTATACAGCGAGTACATGCGATATCATATTTGACAGATCTAGACAGAAAATTTCCCCCAAATCGTTCTTAATGTTTCTCTAAATCTTGTGCGGCATAATATAATATTTTCAGTATGACCTCAGCTTCAAGTATACAGCACAATTCCAACAATTCTCCGAAAAACACTAGAAGTATATGAATGATCACTGCTGGCAACTAAAATTAAATGGAATTGCAGCACATTATGGCCATTAGTGACAGCGACTCGTTTTTCTAATAACAAACTTTGGAGTCCCCTGAAAATGATAAACAAATATGCTAAGTCTAGCTGAAAGTCGCCGAGGCGCTTAAATCGCTGTTCTGCTCTTGCTCTATGCTACTGTTGTGCCGAATGTTATGCACCAATCTGGACTTGCAGCGCCCAAATTAAGAATTTTGACAATGTATTGAATGATACTATGCGCCTCATCACCGGTTACATTCATTCCACTCCAAACATTCTGTCTGTCCTGAGTGGCATTGAACCTCCTGATATCAAGCGTAAGTGACTAGCAATACGACTACATCAAACACTGTGTAAAAGATCATCTCCAACACGAGAAGCCGGCTGAAAATGGCGTACGTCGACAAGAAGACTAAAATATCGGAATCCATTATCATGGAGACACAATGGATCTGTTCCTCTTCTCAACGCTTGGACCGCTGACGAATGGAGAAGGAAGTGGTCTCAGCCTACTCACAGATTGCGCCGATGCATCAACTAACCGAGACATCATCCTCCAGGCTGCAACCTACCAAGACGCCAATCGATCCTGTTGAAATCGCCTTCGACATAGGAGATTTGCAACATTCATATACCGGATCGGATAATCATCGAATAATTCCTGGTGTGGTGATCCACAAACGACTGATTATGTGCTGCATTGCTATGTAGTTGAAATACGTGGTGACCTGACTAGTGTTGATTGCGACATGCGAAGGTAGTTTCGACAGACTGCTCTCTATTTGACTTTCCACTTCTTTCGCACGTTTCATGAGAATTTATGCATTTATTGAGAAAATCACTGTCAGGAATTTTTGCTTCAATTCTTGAGAAGAAAGAGTGGGTCTATTTCAATGAAACAAGTAAAAATGCAAGTTCTGGTCCTTAAAAAAGTCATGCGAAATTGTGAAGATATGTCAACTATGACTCAAAAATTCATCTTCAAAGATTGAGTCAAATTTCAAAAGAAAAACAGGAGTTTTGCAATGTGTTGTTCGACTTTGTCAAAATATATTAAATTTTCTCAAGTGACGATTGACAATGCATGCCCCTGCCCTCCTACCACATGAGTTTATTGCTTATTTTTTCAGATCTCGAGACCCAATGATTTTGACCCTAAAAGTAGGAAAATTTCGAGCCGTGGTCACAAGCATACTGACATTTGTTGCGTAACCTCGCCACAGTTAGCCATAACACTTGTACGTACATTGATGTGACCCAATCACACATTGCATTTGTCCTGCAATCTGGCGAGTTGTTAGACTAGCGTGATAATGAAAATCTCAAATTATGATTGTAAGTCCAGCAATGAGTTGACTCGATGCCTGGGTGGCTACTTCACTACAGGTTCTAGATTGTGTGGATAATTCAGCCCAACGAAGTGGCCCAGACTCGTTGATTCAATGTGAACTTTCCATGTTAGTATCCTAATGTGCCGTCTATGGCGCATCAGTCTTTTTGTCCCATGGAATACTTACAACCTATCATATAGGATTTTCTGCAGAAACTATCATGAATAATATCTATAAGCCTACAGTGGAAGATTTCTATCCTTTCTACGAATAAGTCCCGTCCTTCGGGTAACAGGATATCACAGAATTATATCTTTTGATGTGTTGATCAATACCTGGTGGAGACCACTTTCACAAAAAAGATTTTTCATGTCAAAACTTGCCTGCTATTTTCCCTACCGCTAAAAACATTTGTGCCCCGACCTTTAAGGAAAAATTGCAAAATATTTTTTTCATGAAAAGTATAGAGAATATTTGAATACTATTTTGAGCATCTGAACCGAAAGCGAAGACAATATCAATTACCCTTCAACGCTAACACGGCATGAAGTCCAAGGAAGTACAAATACAAAAGATTTCATGACTATGGGGCTGTTCATTAACTAAAATTCTACCGACAGAAAATTAAACCGATTTAATATTCTGCCGGCAGAATATTCAGCCGACTTAATGAACGACGGTATAACACCGAAACTGGCAGAATGTTTAGTCGGTTTCGGTATTATACCGTCGTTCATTAAGTCGGCAGAATATTCTGCCGGTAGAATATTAAATCGGTTTAATATTCAGCCGGCAGAATTTTAGTTAATGAACACCCCTATGTGATAATGTGTTTTCGATTTTCATCTCCAGAGCGTAGGAGTCCCTGCTAAGGTGTAGGCCTCATTCCTATCACACTGTCAAATGATACCTAACATATTTACCGGTGTTAGGCTATCGAAAGATATTCGTGGGTGAATTGCATAAATAAAAGTACCGTACAAAGCATGTTGTGAATGCGACCGCCAATTACACCAATTTCACCGGAAAATAATCACAATTCAGTCAGTTATGCAATGATCCGTTTCCATCTTAACTAGTATTGTTTCTAGAGATATGCTGGATTTTTGACAAGAGTAGCCCATATACGTCGTAGTTCTTGATTTAAAAAGAAGTCTTTATAAATTAAATTTGAGTAACAAGAACCTGTTAAGCAAAATTAAATTATGTACTCGTATGACTTAAACCACATGCTTCTGAACAACTTTTCGTCTGGAAAGCTACTGTCCTTGCCAGTAGGCAATTGATAATGGTTGCTGCAAGAATCGCTGCTGTTGAATCTAATAGTAGGCTGCATAATGTGCGCTCAATAGCAGTTGTGCGATTTTAGTACGTGTATCCCATCTCTTGCAATCGTAAACTTCTGATAACTGAACAATTTGGCAAATTCATCGTTGTTATCTCACATCTTACCGATTGTCATTAGAATTCATGCTCTCTGCATGTGACAACTAGCTCCTAAAATTGATTATAACTTACCATAAAAATTGTCAGTGTCTAGAAGCCAGACAAAGTAATTTGAAGAAAAGACATTTTCGGTAACCGTGACTTATTCTCGACACTTTGCCATCGAAAACAATCACAAGAAGTTATTTTTTCTAGACTCAAATTGCGGATTAGTAACTGTCGGTGTGAATGACTCTTGATATAAGTGATTCGAATGTGACTAAAGACTTTCAAGCATTTCAAAAAATGTTTTAAACATCATGTTGTTGTCATCGTATTATAACTAAACATTTGAAAATTTGATCGCATATCAAATGGACCACCATGAGCAATGTCAAGTCCAATCCAAGAAAAACCTGATTGAATCAAAATAGACTAGCGGGGAATTTCCTGATTCCTGAATTCCATAGATTCCGTCATGTCTTGGCTCCCAAGTATCCGCTGTCAAAGGACTGTCTGATTCGGTTTAGACCAACCAATCTGTCGGTGTGAATGAAAACATTTTATTCTTAAGGGCAAAAGATGGGCTATATCGAACAGATACTTTAATTAAGTTATGCAGCATGTAGGGTTCGCTATTGGAAAAATCCATCATATCATGATCCATATAAATGATCCATCATGCCATCATCATATATAGTAGGCTATGTATTATATTCTATTATAAATGGCTACTGGGATGACTTTCATCATCGTATGAGAATTGAAAAATCTCCCATCATCATACACTGTCGGATAAATTTGTACGACCCCCTTGATTCTGATAACATGTTCATAATAACACTCCTTCAATAATCATAGGCAACATTCATGACCTATAAATAGTCGCATATTAGTCGTGTTAAAAACAATATGTAAAAAATACTCTCTGAAAAAGAAATGTAGAGGTTCGATTATTTGAATGCATAGTATGTTCAGTGAAATATTATCTGTAAAACTAAAACATATGTTAAACAGATGTTGTGGTCTATGGCTATGGTCACCGAGGTCCTAGTCATTCACTGCGTCATAGTTAAGATGGGACACCGAAATCATTCCCACCTTTTCTATTGGCTCTTGTGACTGTTACTTGATTTTAATCCTAAAGCTTCTCTCGTGCTTTTGGCTCTCTTTAACAACATTTTTCAAATAACATATTTTCGATTCTGTCCATATCAACATGTTGCATTGTATTAGCATGCGCAAGCACTTGTTGGTATAACTTTTCACCATGTAACTTGACATGTTTTAGTGATGACTATTTGAATTAATGATCTATAACTTCTGTGCATAAAAACAAATGCCTTTGACAAATGCATGTAATTTTGGTAGGCAAACCGACTATGCAAACAACAAAATGCTCTTTATTTCAGAATGATCTAGTTGTTCAGTAAGTTTTAGTCATAGACCTTAATGATTAATGTTCGATGTCTATGGTTTTAGTCATGTATCGACCGTGGAAATATCAAAAGACTGAAAATACGACTAGGGAATATATCTTTTTTATATACCACTTTGCATATAGATTTTTAAAAGCGTCGTGGTAAAAATACCGGGGTTTCATGAACTAAAATTCAGCCGACAGAAAATTAAACCGGTTTTATTTCTCTGCCGATGCCGACAGAACGACCATCTGACTTTTTTTTGAACGACGTTGTGACATATCGAAACCGATTAAATATTCTATCGCTTTCAGTGTTACCGTCGTTCAAAAAGTCTGCTGATCGTTCTGCCGGCAGATTAATTAAATCGATCTAAATTTTCTGTCGGTAGAATTTTAGTCAATGAACAACCTCTAAGTGAATGCAAGCTCTTGGGTCAAACTGTCAAGTGAATTGAGATATAATAGGCCTATATCCTATATTGTTGCTCAGCATATTCCGTAAAATGGAAATTAAACATCACAATTGAAACTTATGTTGCGTACAGATGTAGCCTATGTGGTTAGCTAAATGATTTTGTTCTGTTGAGTTGTCGCATATGAATACATCTGCCAACTAAAAATTGCACATAAGCACTTCAGAGAAATTTGTTGCTATTTTTCTTTGGAAACGTCCACTTTCCATGAAGATTAGACAATTTCTGTTTATGAATCATCTGATTCTACTCTCCTAGTAAGTGAAACTGACGATGGTGAAGACTTGGAGTAATTTCCTGTTCCATACACCAGTTATAGAAATCTAGACACCTCTTCCGGAATTTGTTGCTTATTGCTGCGTGTGACTCGATTTGTCATCTCCCTTCTTAAGTTTGTTCTAAACTCTCATTGAATTTAATCACGTTTACTGCTTCAATATTTGTAATTTTGAAATAATTTGCACTAATTTCAATATTTGTAATCAATTGTTTTCTACTGTTGTTCAACGTGATGCGCTTTGTTTCTATGTTTCAATACATTATTAATCAAGGATCTTGTTATCTGTCTGCATAATTCTATCATAGCTCAACATGGTATGGGAAGCCATCAAGTTATAAAATATCGATATGTCATACGAACGTACGTTTGAGATATTACTTAAACTTCATGCGAACGTTCGTCGCAAGTTATTTTCAGTACGAATCTAGCTAACATTCGAACGTTCGGATGAGGAATTCGAACGTTCGTCACAAACTTCATCTCCTCACGTTCAGATTCTGGGCGGGAACCTACTTGTATCTTGCATTCTGAAGTTTCCATGAGTCTCAATTAAGTAGGCCTACTCTAGTCATTTATGTAATTGAACTCACGTCAATCATGACAGTTTCTCAATCCGATCAGCTTGGTGCGAAGCGACCCATCTATCTTTTTCACGCGCAATGCTGAAGAACACGTGAACATTTGCTGTGACGGGCACATCTTTACTGATATAATGTCATTTTTATGCACGAGGGCATAAGAATTAACGTTTTCGACTGATTTTAAGTTTTCCGTAAACGAGATTTGTTTGATAATTCGTTTAGATGCAACATTTGAGCTCTCAGCATTTTAAATATAAAAAGGTGCAATCGGTTCAATGACAAAGAAAACAAGCCAACTTGATAATCGATAAATATATATTGCAATTCAGAAAACAAAGTCAAGTGCGCCGATATACAGGTTCTCGCAGTCGTCCCAACGCGGCATTTTCTGCGATACCCTTTGGATAAACTGGTTTGTACAATGGCAGCATAATTACATCCAGCTGAGAGATACCTCGTTCGAAGCGACATTTCATAAGTCCATGAGTGCCAAGTGATTCAACAATTCTGCCTCGTTTTCCCATTTTCGTTCTCAATTCCATTGTTTTGAAGAAGTCGACATCATCAGGGTTGAAGAACATGTAACGGACGACTGCACTGGCAGCTCGTACTTTGAAAGGATGTCCAGAGAGAACGACTCTCTTGAGACATCGGCGTCGCGGATCACAGCTGGAAACAGTTCCGGAAGCCAAAAGCACTTCTCTACACGAACCACGGAACATGAGCGTCGGACAAGGAGGGAGGACCACAGGACCGACGACAGAGGCCATCATAGGCTCAGCAGGGTTCACGAACCGCCGGAATTTATGCCAAGCCGCTTGAGTGTCATCTGAGAATATCGGACGTGCAACAAATCGACGAAATCCGACTTGAAAGACCATCGGATCTTTGCTTCGAATGGGTGCCCTTTCAGCGGCACGGCGCTGCTCCTCTCTTGCTTCAGGACGAAATTCGTCCAAATCGTCGAGATCGAAGCAATTATGGTTGATTGATGTTTTTTCTTCTTCATCATCTTCTTGAACTTCTTCCGCAAATACTGATTGGGGATAATGCGCGCGCAATGAGAGATGAAGCAGCGAACGCTTGTCTTCGGTTGGAAGAAGAGAGAAAAGAATCAAGGGATGTGTAGGCAATCGACGCGTCGAGAAGGTAGCGACAGTTGATGGATCGAGAGGCTTGAGGCGCAATTTAACGAAGCTTCCAACGAAGATTAGCTCAGAACTATTCTCACGAGTCTCCGTGACTGCCTTTCTGACACGATTTCGGAAATGTCGAAAATTTGTGAAACTGAAAAATGAAAAAATCAATATCATAAACTATCACGCAACGTTGTAGGACTAAAAGTTATGAGATCTAACTTGCACTGTTCCAGATAGTTTTACACTACCTGTCAAAATGATTTATACTGTGCAATATATAATATGTCCAAGTATATTTCTAAGAAAACCAAACTACACTTATAACTGCAACATCTGTACGACATTCTGATACATGGTGTCCGCGTCTTTTCGAGGCCAAATTTCCAGGTTTTTCCACATCCATGTTTTTTGTGCTAACATTTCTAGTCATATTTCAATGCTTTCATGTCTAAATAAAATATCTATATTATTGTCAATTATCAATATTACAATTTCAGATATATTTATCTATATTATTTATTTATAAGATTAATTGATGACAAGATGAATTGTGCAAGGAACACAATTAGAACATTCATACTAAATAATATGCTACATAAATGTAGAAGATTCTCCTTCAAAAGTAGCCATTCCAATGTATCTGTGGAATTGTATTCTACATCCATCATCTACATTCTACATGTTCATAAAGACGACAGGCGACTTCCGAATACACAAAGTATTCAAACACTAAAAAATTCACCAAATTGACCAGCATGCATGTTTGCCATTACTACTGGAATTTTTGATAAGTTTTTACACAACATTTGAATTGTAAATATTTTATTCTATGTCTATGTTTTATCCGATGATCATGATATGATTTATAAACTCGTATCAATAAAGTGTTTTCAAGGAAGAAGTAGTGTCGCTTCGTTTAACGTTATCCAAGAAACAATTGAAGAAAGTAGCAAAATTCAGATCTTCAAAAAAAAGTACTTTTCAAAATCAGTCTTGATTGACTTTCGATTGTAGAGGTGTGCAAATCCGATCCGAATAATCTTCCTCTCTACGGATTCGGATTTCAAGTATGAAGAGCCGGATCGCATCGGAATCGGATCAACATCTTTATCAAAATCTGAATTAATCCGACATTGTGAAATTCACAGCTGACTACTCAACAAAAAATCGAAAGCGAAAACTTGTTCTAACTGTACGCTTTCTAGTATTTAACACTGCATTTAAGGCTGTGCAAGATTACCGCACTCACGAGTTATTAAATAACCTAATGCCTATTGGTTGCAAATTGTTGCAATTTAGGGAACAGTTCGCTAGATGTCAGCAGTAAGTACAGTCCGTTTCCTAAATCGCTGCACACCACGAAAAACTCTTTCATCTTTTACTTATTCTCATAAAATTGCTAAATTTGTTCACTTGACTGGTCGGGACAATAGGCTTAGTAAACAGTGTGGTTTGCCTAATTAAATGAAGTAATTAGTGATTGGAAGTCTGTTGCTTCATAGCTGATCATTCATGTCTGTTCGGCACTCGCATGTCCTCCTATCTTCATTGATTGAATTGTAGAAGTCTTGTCGATCCCCTTTATCGGACGCCAGCGTCAGCAACTAAGGCGTGAAGAATTGCCATTGTTTGTGAACAGGTGCAGAGCAGACAGTCACAGGCGGCCCCGTCTGCAGATCAGAGATTCGAAAAATTCTGACCTCAACCGAGGGAAATGATGACTGACCGAATGACTAAGTTTGGGATTGATACAAATTTGAAGCTTGCCTGTGAACGGATGAGAAGCTTGCCTAAGAAGGGAAAGATCTGCCCTAACAGTTTTCAGAAAAATGTTAGAACCAAAACATTTATTGCATAAAATCATGCCCAAACTTTCAAGATCCCGACATTTCCTCGCTGTCTCAGTCCCCTTTTCAAGAACCCAACAACGCCAATTGTCATTTATTCCCAGATGCTCTATTTTGCATAACCTAGCAGAAATATGCTAACTAATGTATTTCCTACAGCTACTGTGCATGTCTTCTGTATGCTATACAAGCTCTGTATCTTTCATCCGTGTATCTGCAATGCATGATTTCAATTTCAAATGAATACACACATACTACTAATCGAAATAAACCGTAAATGAGATCCCTTGACATTCAGTTATCAACATATAAAATGCGAGCCATAGATCAGACGTGGGATACAGGAGTATGTACGATGCAATGTGTATCAAGAAAAGCTCTTTCGGATAAGACGGTACGACGGTTCGGATTTTGAAAATATGTAGTCGGATTGCGTTCGTCCCGATTCATCCTCTTCTCTTCGGATTTTGTTATCGAGCCGTCGGATCGGATTCAACATTCAGATCCGATGCACAGTCTTCAACACCAATATTCCAGTGCATCAAAACAACAATTTTTAATGCGCCAACACTAAGGCACAGAAGCGTGCGTAGAGGAGCTTAGTCTTACGCGATCCACAGGAAAAATGCGTCAGGAGATCGAATCTTGAGGAAACTCCACACACCCAAAGTGCTATTCTTCATCCGTTACGGCCCACGTGTCGCTGCCGCATTTCATCCTACGTCTGACGCACTCATCGCATATCTTCTTTTCAAATATCGTGTCTTGGTTGTCAATGCGAGTTTTTGAACTTATACCAAACACTTCGTTGGGGAAAGTGAGCAAAGTCACACTTCAAAATCTCATGTTCTTGAACCACTAGGAAATTCAACAATGTTTCTGATTATGGCCCAGCGAGTGGGGCTTTTGCCAACCGGGAGTCGAGTCGCGTCGAGCAGATGCGAAGTCATAAAAGACTAAATGTGTACATGTAATTTAGACATAGATAGGCCTATCACTATTCTTAGCATAAACACAAGAGAGGGCACTCAGTCACTATTAGAAAACTGATGCAAAACATAATTTAACCTAAATAGCGGATTATCGCTGTATTCTCAGAAAAAGGAGAAGGCCTCTACTATGTCAATAACGATGGAGGTTAGCTGGAGCACGCATGTTTTCATTCTAACATTGCACTACGTATTACGGCAAACATGCAATTTTTCTACCACCCGTTGTAACAATCAGAGTTGGAAAAGTCGGAATTGGAATTAATTCCGACCCGGAATTAATTCCATTTTTCGTCGGAATTGGAATTGGAATTGACCTTGATAAACCTCAATTCCACTTTTTCGATAGACCTGTGATAAATCTATTTGTACAAAAATTGAAATCACAGTATTCGGCCGTTGTGTTAACTGCACGCAGAGATAAGAGAGAGATAGATCGACAGAGCTAGTTTTATTCTATTGTTGAATAAAGGGTGCTAATTGTGACTTTGATGGGCCTACAGCCCCAGGACAATGTTAATTCAGCAATTAAGCAAACAATGAAAAGATAATTAATCAAAATAAAACGATTGTTGAATTTAGTTATTGATTGGATAAGCACAAAAATTGAAGATTAACTTAATTGTTGTACACACGAAGAAAATCGGTTTGGAAAGAGGAAAATTAACCCTGCATTAAAGGGCAGCCTGTCAGTTAAAATCACAATATAGACAGTGTCAACAAATTATTCTAATAATTAATGATTCAATTAAAATGGCAATGACATGAAATATTATTCAACTTCCAATCACAACAATTGACAATATTAATTTTCAAGACTATAATTATACAAATACGATACTCAACGATAAAAGAAAAACTTTAAACTTGCAGTTCACTTCTTGATGTTCAATTCACTTCAATTCGATCGGACTCACTTACACCAAAATAATATCATAACTATCATGAATATCAGTGTCACTTATACCGTCAATCTTCAATCGCGCTCGTTGATGTACGTGTTGCCGCATACGCTACTGTGTTGTTGTTCGCTGGTAGGCAGTTGTAGTTGTTACTTCTGTAGTCAAGTTACACCGCGAGAGCACGGAGTTCTTCTAACAGCTACTGAAGATGTCGTATGTGTTGTTGTTGGTAGTTGTTGTTGTTGTTTCAATTTCTCATCGTCTCTAATTTATGCAAATTTTTGACACGTGACGATAAATCCACTTTCTTTTGAAAATTGAAAGAGTTTCCTTTAATCTCTGCTCGTTAGCTTTCGACCCGACCACATTTCGTTCTTATCACGGAATTTTTTATCTCCTTTTTTAACATGGACCATTAATCAGTTTTCATGATATCATTTTTATCGTCGTTTTTTCTTTCATCAACAGTCACGTTATTCGCACATTGAATTTCTTTCTTCTGTCAGTTTATTAATCGATTTATTCGCATCTCTCTCTCTCATAGAAGTAGATAATCCGTTTCATAAAAATTGGATCATCCTAAAATTTGACTAAATAAAACATAAGTATGATACAGAAAGCATTTTTCATGTTACACATTAATAAACACATTGAAAGCTTCTTCACCGACAATAATTTCTCAGATAAGTGAATAGTCGCTGGAACTTTTCAATTAATCATTAAATGACACATGTGATATAGTGTGATGATATTTTGGAAGCTGATATTCGAAAGCATGTAAAGATTTTGAAAATTGTTCAAATATAGTGAACAGGGGAGCCCTTTCAAGTAAAATGAATACTCTGAAATTTCTTGACCTCTGATTTCAAGCTGGAGCAATGTATGTTCTGTAAATCGACATTGCAAGTTGCATATGTGACTGATAATACTCTTGATAGATTATAGGAGCGATATTTCAAAATGATGGACGTACAGAACGTTTTAAAGGATTTCTTTCTTTGTCATTCTGTCGTCGCAGTATTTTGTACATTCACTATTGCTTTTGTGTATGATCTTTGGACAAGGGGCAGCAATCCAGATCACAATTTGGCTTGATAAATATAAATACAAATGAGAAAACATGGAAACCAGCTCGCACAATTTGCGTTTTGCCCCAACTTAGTTCCCCCGGCGTGTGCCATAATTTTCATGCAATTTCCATTCTAGGACTTTCTATGGTACCGTACTGTTAATTTCTATGCTCTCGCTCTCAGCGTTTGATTCTTTGATGACCGTTAATTTTCTTTTCTCTTTTTCACAGGATGTTGAATATCTCGTTTACGAAACGAAAATGGCGTAGGCTGACCGGCTACATATATACATGTACATGTACACAAGAAATATGAACTATGAACATGAGAACGCACATAGGAACGACGCAGGGAACGGCACACAGGAATAACAAGGATAGGATACGGGTACATGGGTTAGATTGAAGCGAGGAAACTTTAGATACATTAACATATACGCGTCATGCAATTATCGGAATTGAATCTCATTATGGAATTGGAATTAAAAAATTTCAGTGGAATTTTTCCAGCTCTGGTGACAATACCACTTCATGCGGCGATCTGCCAGCTATAGTGCCAATGTGAAAGCTGTAGATTATTGACGACCACGTCATCTTGATGTTTGTTAACAAAAGTATTTCGATTTCATTTTCGATTCATGGCCACATCTGTTCTCGATGTGGGTTACGACAGCGATTAACAATATCAAATCAAACAAATCAGGTTTTGCTTCGCCGAAATGTGTTAAAAAATGTAACCATCTGAAGCTGTGAAGCAGAACGCGATTTGTTAGATTTGATTTTGTCAATCGCTGTTGTAATCCACATAGAGAACAGGCGAGGACATGTACATGTGTCATAGGATCGAAAAAAAGAATAGGAAGCAAAATTCTAAGCCATTAATTTCAGCTTCTTGACTTTTACTGGTTGAGTAAAACACTGAATTAGAAGATAAAATTGTCATGCTCGAATTAGCCTTGTTGAGAAATTGCTATTTTCAGCTGCTGTCAGATAGTGAGCACAGCGCAAATTATTTTTGATTTGAGTTCCAAAAGAATTTGTTGCTCCCCTGCTTGAGCTCATTTACAAAACTTCATGAAGACCAAGTAACTTGCGAAGATAACTGAAATTGGTAAATTAGACCAATATTTCAGCGGTTGTATAATTTCTGCTAAGGCTGATTTAGACATCTGGTTGTGTTGCTGCGCATTTCCTTATCAATGCAAACACTTTTATCATCATTCTTAACATCTTGATTCACTAGGTCACTTGCTGTAGATGTTACTGTGCGATTGAACACAATCCAGAATCTGGAACTCGCCATTGCAAGATGGAGAATCACAGGCTATTACTAAAGCATACATGTACAGGTACATCAACACCAAACATAATATGATATCATAAAACAACATAGCAAGATTTTAGACATCTTCGTCAAGTCGATTACAGTACTCGACCTACTCGCAAGGTCCTATTTCTGACCTTGATTTTTATGTTCCCTTCAAGTTCATGTTTAGCTGTGAAATCAGCGGTACCATAATTATATGGAAGTAAATAACAAGTTACAGGCTAAGTACAGTACTTGTGGGACATTGCATGTGAGATGGGCGTAGACGATAGAAACCTGTTTCTCGCAGGGATTCATGCATCTTCTCAAATTCTCTTTGCAACAAACTTAATAGGTCTGGTGAATTTATCTGATTAGACACTTTAAGAAGCAGTTGCAGATGTAGTTGTTTGCTGTAGCGGTATTGCATCTGACAAAGCTTATACAAATGTTTTGTTCCAAAGGTATCAGCAGCTGCTTATCGCATTTCATTTTAACTCACTTCAGAAGCTGTCGACATTCTTGTGGTATATTCGAAGAGTCAATATCCCAGTTCTCACGTAGACTTGATAAACTGCGGTACTTTGAGAATCGCTTTCGAGCTGGCACATCGATGGGCGTATCGACTTCGTCAGGGAACTCAGCTTCTTCACGAGCTCGTCTGAACCTCTCCAATTCAGCGTCATGTTTGGGATCTTCTTCGTCACCATCATCTTCCATCTCCTCGTCTTCTTGACCACTGTCCACTGCCAGATCACTCTGTGCCGATTCAAAATCATCTGACGAGTCATCATCACCTGCGTGAACGAGAATTTGAAATAATGCTGCAGTGTCAAAAGGAAGTACCGCTAATCTATGAATCGTCAGCTTAATAACAAAAATAAATATGTCCATGATGAGCTATGTCAGTCATCATTAAATCTGAAGTGATTCACATTTTTTGATGATAATTCACAATATTTTGTCAGAAATTAATGACTGGCGCCAGGGGCTTTCATGAATCATTGCATTGCCATTACTTTATTCCATTTAGTTGATTACTGTTATCAAAAAGTTACAATCAATTGGTTGTTGCCATCAAGTAACTGCAGTCAGTGATTGTTGTCAGTCAATAATTGCAATTAATTGAATACTTTGCAATGAGGAAGCTATCTGATTGACTGTTTAACTTACAATGCAGTCATCACTCACCATCGTTCCAAAACATTACAACCAGTGATTTTTGAGATAATGCTACACATGTCCTATTCGCGAGCTGACAGCTTTCCGGATTCTAGAGCACTACTATTCGGTGCATAATCTATTTCCTTTCTTGCAGTACACAATGCTATCATGATAAGTTCTAAATGTTGCTTTATATTCTGTTACTGTATCTAGGCATGTGTGATTATTTATTCACTTGTTTGAATAATAGTTGTTGACCACTGTAATTATGATACATGATCTTATCCAATTTGGAATAGAGCTATGTGCCCCTATGTACATTACATATAATATGTCTGCTCACTGCCCAAATTGTTAACATGGTATTATGCGACTTGTTTAGTATAAGCATGTTTAGCATAATCCTATTTCGTTAAAGTGAAGCATCAAGTCGAAAATTACAGTCAAGCATAGTCTAATGAGATGGTGAAAATAAATAATTGCAATTCATTTATTGCTCCCTGTTTCAACTAAAATCAATTCATTGCTTAGCCTAAATTGATTGCAATTTATTTTTTATAGCTCTTGACTACCACAATTTAATCATCTACTGTCTAACAAAAGCATTATTTAGATAAGACTATATACCAAAAGAGTAGATAAATTTCAAAAACGAAATACTGAAGTAGTTGGCAAATCTGGATTACATTCTCATCACCCGAACACTTATTCATAGTGGAATATAAGCCCTAATTCTTAGCAAATTGAGTAATTAATTGAAGCAGTTCTAATGAGAACTGGAGACGTTCTCCAATCCAGTGGTCACAACAAAATTGCACTGTGAACATACGGTATGGCGAATGTCTTCCGCTCTCATTAGAACTGCTTCAATTAATTATTCAGTTTACTGAGAATTAGGACATATATTCCGCTTAACCAGTTCTTAAAAGGATTGCGTGCTATAATGTGTGTTCACGTGCGGTACACTCTGCTTTAGTCCTGATGAGTAAGTTCGGGGATGTTGTGCTTTAATCATCCCGATTAAAAAATTATTGACATTCATATGCTACATATATAAAAAAAACGGTTAATCGACGAATAATGATGTATTAACCTATTGAGCCCCGATGACGTGCGGCGGATGTGGTCGTACTGATGCGTAAGTGGTCCGATTTGCAACTGATAACACTGCCCCCAACTACCCATGAAGTGCACCGCACGTCATCGCTGTATTATGTTCCCATTGTTCACTCAGCATCAGGAGAGTTACAGTTATGAGCGAATGACGTGCACTGCACGTCATGGGTAGTCGGAGCAGTATTAACAGATATGGCTTCGGGGCTCAAGAGGCTAAATCCAAACGAACAGATTTAATACATTACTATTTGTCTATTCAGATTGACCGGGTTTTTTTACATTTCATCAGCGCCGCACCCAAACATGTTCAAGAATCATCGCTGCGCACATAAGTGGTCGCGTCGTCATTGTAGAGCGGTTGCCTGTGTTCACCGCATTTATTCACGATGAAAAAGAAGCTTTATTGATCAAGGACTGTCGTGATCGACTCCGTCCGCCCCTACCAAGAATGAATAATGGACGTAAAACGAAAAAGTAAGTAAGTGAGACTCCTACGACCAACTCGATTATCTAAACTTCATGTAGCTTAGCTGGTGAAAATGTTCCATCAAAAGTATCACGTGACAACAGTTGCTTACCTGACCACAACTTTTCATTAAATGTCAGCTACTGCACAAACCGATGGTAAGTGTTCAAATCATGGCTCCGACAGTTGAGAAGGTGCTTGATTAAGCAAATCGAGGTGTACACTTTGCTCATTATCCATCATACAGGCCAGTGGTGGGCAACGCGTGACCCGCGGGCCACCAAGTGGCCCGCCGTGACATATTGGGTGGCCCACCACCGCTTCTCATATCTCAAGTGGCTCGTGGACATTATTTGAATCGATGATGTGAAAATGACTCACTCCCACTTCGACCTTTGGGAGGTGGATGAGGGATCCTCCTTAGAATTAGCAAAACCATTAATTAACAACTAAATGAGCTGTACATGTAGCATGATCAATAATTATAGCAAAATCAATTTTATTTTGTGCGGCTTTCTGGCGGATAGTTGTACTGCACTTACAGACCGTCGTTTTTCGATGAACGATGAAATAAGGTAATGTCGGTCAAATCACCAAAACAGTCAAAGTGCTGTTTAACTACACAAAAGAAAAGCTTCTATGATTTGTTATAGACCTATTCGATCTTCAATACTCACATGAATTGTGGAAAGTAAATTATGTTCCTTAATACTAAACAAATTAGTTGCGTACAACACTGCTGCATACATTTGCATGTAAAATTTTCTTATGTAATACGACCACTATACATGTACGGTACAGCACCTCATGTGTGTGTGCACTTAAAAATACGGAATAAAAGAATATTAAGCTCCCTACTATTGCCTTTTAAAGTTGGTGGCCAGCGAGCCTTTTCGCGGGCCATATAGGCGAACTATGCACTACTTGCGAGCAAAATAGGCCGACTATTAGAAGATAAGACTTGGAAGACGTGATATCTCAAGCATGGCTGGTATCACATATTAAAGGTGTGCTCCGGAGGACTTTTCAACACGACCTCAATCGCATACTTGTGTTGGAAGAAAAGTCATTCGACGTGACTCTCAGCGGTTAAAGCGGTTTCGTTAAGTCGCTGGAGCTGAATGGAAATACGGGATGCGTCATTGTTGATATCCGCATGAGGACAATAGCTTGGGAGCAGGATGGAAGCGTATAAGCAACCGTCAGATTTTAGACGCACCGATTACTGGATTGTATTCTTATCACGTGCAGTGACGAACAATCATCAAAATGCAAGCGCATCATTACAAATAGCAGTATTGTCATCTAGAGGTTCATTTTAAGTTTGCTATAAAAATGGTGTTGTACTGCGTCTTCCAATGTATCAACAATACCAATACTGAGCGTAAAAATATAAGCTTCTATACAGATTCCCAACAAAAGCCTTTTGTTCATTAAATGGTGTCGAAGCATAGAACAGAAATACTTAACTCCTAATGAACATAGTTCTGTCCACTTCGCCGAAGTCGGCAAGACAAAAATCTGCGATATGCTTTATTGTCTGACCAATATCAAATAAATCAGTCTCTATTTCGTTTGCGACCTAACACGATCCCATGTCTTAAAATGATTTGAATGATTGACTTTTCTCTCAAAATGACTTCAGTCACAAAAAGATCTCAAATTCTCGATTCAATGACTCCGCACTAGAATAATATTTAAGACTATTTAGAAACACATCAAATTAGCACCATTTCAATGCTTCGAAATCATCATTTTCCTCATTTCAGACAAAATATTACCAAATACTATGTTCCTACAATTGACAAATGCATTGTTTATCATAATATTGAATGAATAAAATATGACTCCGGAAATTGTCAGCAGAATTTGGTAGTATTTCTCCCATTATAATGAGAACCTCGCACAAAAACTGCGATAATTATAAAAAGCAGTCTGCTGAATCTAGTTATGTATGCACATAAATTTCTTTCTCAAAAAATGTTCCCTAGCACTCGATCTATTTCCATAACTTCTTATTGACGATTGTTGAATCTACCGATTCATCGCATAGCAGCTTTAGTCAGCGACCCGTAGGCTAGTGGTCGTAGGAAGGTTGTAGTTAATTCACTTTCACTGAGAAAATCACCAATGACGTCATCAGGAACTTTTGCATCGGTTTTGCGCATTGACCGACTTTGAGCGGACTGATTCAAGAGGTTGGAGTTAGACCCTCGATTATATACAATAAAATGTACAGCGAAAAACCTCCGGAGCACACCCTCAAGTATGATCGCTTACTACACATCGAAGCGGCATTGCCTGTTCAACACCTCTATCCTGTGTCATTTGAGTTTACCTGAGTCTCTTCCTCAAGTCAGATGATCCTGTGCAGCAAGTTCCTTTATGAATCAATAAATCGCTCATGCTTTCTCTGCTATTTATATATCAACAAATAAACAAACCCTTCCGCAGTCGTGAAAAATTTCCACAACACGCTTTATTCCGACTACGGAAGGCACTATCGATAGCATGCCTATTGCCGACTTCGTGGCATGGAAGAAATTGGTGACGGTTAGTCTCTATGATGGTATTTCAACAGAGTAAGATGAAAAACACCGAAGCTGAAGTTGTGCAACGAAACTGAAAGTGAAGATCATATTTGCATGGAATTGACTCATTTTTGCACCAAGATCTTCTCAGCGATTTCTGGTGGCCAGGATGGAGTACCCTATAGACTTCAAGTCTTTAAGATGGAAATACTTAAAGTCGTGGAGGACATTTTGAACACTTGCTTGCTGAGCATGCTTAATGTCTACATTAATTTTATAAAATCGCTTAGAATTTACATTAAATAACTGATTTATTTCAATCATGTGTGACTTACATTGTAACTAGTAGAATAAATTTCCTGTAATTTTTAAGCAACCTCGCAAATCTTGTACACCTCTTAATGGAAATTTGACATGTTCGATGATTATCAAACATACAATCCAACACACAGAACATCATATGTAAAGCCATGAGGTTGATGTCAAAGGAATTCATTCAGATAAAGCAGTGGTCAAATGAAAAATGACCGGAATTCTAGGATACCCTCTTTGGTGGATTAATTGCACCTCAAACAACTCACAAATATTCCAATTGAAGGAGCGTGTCTGTAACTATGTTATGAATTAGCCTATAATACGCAAATTCGCACACATACCTGAGTCATCATCCATCTCACTGTCTTCATCTTCTTCTATATCACCATCAATACTTTCAACAGACGCCTTTGAGCTCTTCTCAAACATTTCAAAATCATCTGTCTCGACATCACCATTTCTCTTTGCCAAAATCACACCTTCGCGTGAATCAGAGGCATGTTTCCGAGCAGGTATTGGATCGACCTGACTCAATATTTCCATTACTGCGAAGTCTCCCCAGCCAGTCACATGTACTCGATGGTTTACATCAAACGGTTGTCCACGAATGTGACCAGTGACTTCAAGTAAGGAATCATTTTCGTTCAGATGATGATGACTAACTTCCTCACACAGCATGTACGTTCTCCAATCACGATATGATACATTATTAGGGAGACTTTGGCAAATATGTCGCAGCAATTGTTGCGTTGAAGCTTTCTTATCAATCGTCCAGAATTGATTTTTCTCGACTGGATATTTGGCTTCCATTAATCTACGCACTTCATTTAATTCTGAAGAATCGGACGTGACAAATGCGCATCTTGAAATTCCTTGTCCATACAAAGCGGACAAAATGGTCAAGCCGTACTCATCACGTTGTAGTGTTGCTGCGGATTTCGATGCAAATATCACAAAATCAGCAACTTTGGCTAAATCCATGGTCATGAATAAGTTTGAGTAACTAGCTAAGCGGAGAGATATGCGCTTCCGAAATTGAGGCATAGAGAAATGGAATGATCCACCAGCTTTGGCTTCGATCCAGCATTCATCATCAATACAGCTTCTAAAGAGAGATCTGATCATCCATGGAGATACTGCAGCATCTAATGGAACAACGACGCATAAAATGGGTGCACCAGATGCTCCGCCATATTTCGAATGATCCACCACTGTCTGAAAGAAAATCGCGATTTTTTTAAGAAATTGCAAAAACACGTGAATATCATCCCAAGATAATAGTTTTCTTTATATTCCACAACCACTTTTTAGGAAATGTGGTCCAGTACCGACAGTTAAATGACATGTACTGCACATATTCCAAATCATGTTTTCCAATCTATTTTGTGAATGAAAGAAAATGATTGTGAAAATCCTGCATAGGCCTGTTTCATTTTATTCATCTGAGGTCAGATCTAAAACAAAACAGATACAAAATAAGTGACTAATCTACATCTAAGACACTTATGTCACATCGAATCAAAAATGACACAGAGGCCTTGTCAAGCAGACGAATAGCGAACTTCCATATAGACTTTTCGGTTCATAACTTAACGGAAGCGATCAGTATATGAATGATAGGAGGCAGCTCAATTGAGCTGTTTCATGAAGTAGTTCAAGAAATTGGTGAACTCGAACGACGTTCAATTTTCAACACATTCTTTTGGTTTTACAATGTAGCCTAGGTTAAATGTTGGGCCACATGTTTCTGGTTGTAAAATATAGGTTGATGCCATCAAATTTCTAGAGGTCATTTCAAACTGATCGGAAATGTCATTTTAATGTGTTTCATGATATTCGAATATGTAAAGCACAGTTCAAACTTGATATAATCTTAATAACAAGAACGTGATGATCTGGTGGGCTAGAACCACACTAATGTAGGTCGGTGCGTCATTTGTAAGGGTTATCTCTTCAACTTTTCATTGCTTTTAAGCCCGACACAACAATGATAACCGGTAATAACCAATAGTAATGATTCATTGTTCGGTCGATAGTGGGACGGTGTCAGGATGCCAGTCCGCTTTGGCAGAAATGACAGTATGTATGATGGCAATGGAAGCCATATTTCATGAAGAACATATGACATAGTGTAATGAACATAAATATACCACCATTACGACAAACGAAGAATGTATATTCAGCGGATTTCGATAGACCTATTAAAATGTTAACTTGATTACCAACAGACCAAATCATTCACTGATAGTGCTAGAGTTGTAGATAGCTTATATTCAATCTAAAGTCTAGCATCCGTGAGTCATGACAAACATCAAAAAATTTCGTCAAAATTCGATGATAAAGCAGCTTTGTGATAGAAATGCATTATTTTAAGCAGGTATTAATCGATTTGAAAATGGCTGTGCAAGACGACGAAATTATTTATGAATGATTTCTTCATTAAGAGTCCTATCCAAGTAAAAAGCGTTTTAGTGAGAACCTGTTAAAAGCGTTCACAAGTGTCGTTTCAACAGTCGCTGTTGATAATCTTTTGCAAATAAAACTCACTGTATTTCTTAAGGATCCCTCTGATCACCTGGTGCCACTGCTGATTGGTGGAAAACAGAACCACACGCACGGAATCATTATGTTCCCTGAAAATTCTGATCTTTTGAGCTACAGACGGCTTCTCCGCACCGGTTGGCGGATGCGAAGTATCAAACTCTTTTGATCAGTAAAAACACTTCATTAATGTGAAAGTACGCAAGAAAGCGGACATTTATTGGATCCTCGACGCACCAGCGATGATGAAACTCACTGACATTGTGTATGGACTAATAGGAAGTGGACGCCAGAAAACCAGCTGTTGTGACTAACTAGAGACCACCTGCAGCATGTGCTATTTGGGATCCAAACATTAGTACGGCAGCCACGACTCAATGAGTTTCTGCAGGGAACAGGGCCGAAAGTGAGACTTTTACAGAATGATGTACACCATAAGCCTGCTACGAATCTGCACGTCACCCGATTTCAGCATGGCTCCTCCTCTTGTCAGACGCGATCAAAGAAGAACACATATTTAAATCCAATCGGACACGGATTGCAATTTTGGCTGGAATTAAATTTATTTGTTTTTCATATTAAATTGACAAAACCAAGTCTAGAGCCAAATTTTTTGACATGGAAAGTCTTCAGGTCATTTCCTATTATCGCGCGAATTTGTTCAATTGTGGTTAATATTCCTCAAAATACGTGTGCTTACCTAATGCCTACATTATGATGCGCGCTATTTCTGAATGCATATCTCAGGAAATGAGCATGCACTGCAACTGTGCACATACGACAGTGTGAATGCAGTCATCATATTACCTGTCGTTGTGGCGGAAACTAAGTGCAGTATACCCAGAATTTGAAACAATAATGACACAATGCAGCTCAATTTAAACACCGAACGCTACATTATAGGTACGAGAGTAAAAATCAATATATTTGCAAATGGAAATCTAAGTTGAAGATTGACCCATACGCCTTCAAGTTCATATCTAAACGAATCACGAGAACCAACGAAAACCGTTCATAATTAAGCTTAACCCGCTTTTTGACTGAAAGTTGCAATCGCTGGATCGAAGGCTTTCCAAAATGCATCTTCTCGCACCTCTTCCTTTTCTTTTTCCGTCAACTCTGCCTCTTTTCCTCTTCCAAACGTAGTTGGCAATTCCGATCACCTTGTCTTCAATAGTCGCACGCGGAAATTTTCCATTTTTCACGCAGAGATACAAAATTCACATAGGGGTTTACACATGTACTAAATGCATTGGCCTATGAAAATCTATGAAATGCATCCTCACATGGTTTACAAAAAATAATGGCTTAACGCCACTACTTCCCGATTCTGAAAGCTCAGGCGGTGATGATAAAGTGAGACTTTTTTGGAGCGCTGTGATCTTTTAGCCCGGATGCACTTCCTGTGAAACCTCCAGGCTCTATCACTGGAGAAAAAATCGGGACCCCAAGCACTTAACCACTGTGCCACGGAGACCACTGGCGCATGGCCAGTAGTTGTGGCTGCATGGCTCATGTCTAAAATAATGGAATCGCAAACTGAAAGCTGTCTTAGTTCATGTAGATCAATTTACTTGAATAGATTATCATAATTATGAGTCTTATCTTAGGTTTGGGTACGCACTCATTACTGCAGAGCTGCTTCACTCTCAAGGAGGTTAAGATGCGTTTATAGTGGACTTGTAAAGATAGAAGATAGCTATAGAGACTACCAAACGGTTTCCATGACAAGTCCTTCGTAACCGCCAATCCAAGAGGAGATGGAATCATCCTATTATCTGACATCTTAATGCTATGATCATCATCTCCTTTAAGTCGTGAGTGCAGAATACTCTGAGTTCATTAAGAACGTCGCATAACTGCTGACGTTGCTGAAGCGAGTTGCTCATTGGAATTGATGAGTGACTCACTATTGACCCTTGAGGAACTCCTGCATTGACTTTTGGCCATCTAAGTTATCGAATGCCTTGGAAATATCCAAGGCAACTGATAGGACACGAGATCTGCAGTTGATCGAGAGTGCCTGAAGCCATACTGTTCTTCTGATATTTCAAGGAAGTTAACAATGTGTTGGTGCTTCAAAAATCTTGCCAGCAATTGGAAGCAGGCTGATAGACGGTAACTAGATGGAAGAGATGAGTCAGAACCTTTCTTTGGAACTGGAACACGGAAGCTACTTTCCAACGGGAAACTCACCGGTGGATACACATGTATCAGGTGAGAGATGCTTGAAGACCGAAACCGGATGCCATCTGGTCCACTAGACTTAGAGCTATCGAGACCGGCGATGATCTTTTTGGACGTTTCGGACTGTGACTGAAGGAGGACCATCAGTGTGGAAATTCTTCGCAAACTCTTTGCAAAGAGCTCGGCTTTGTCTGCTGAGGTTGTTTTTGGCCTTTTTGTACAATTCAAGATTGCCAGCGCTACTGTGTCAAGGAGATATCCAGTATCCCCAGCTCGGTCAGGCACTCTGGTAGGTGAGAGACAGCGAAATCCTGGATACTCTTGTAGAAGAGAATCGATCTCATTAGTTGATGGAGAGCGGTATAGGAAAAGTCTTCTGCAGCGGCGCAATGAAGGCAAGATACTCATAGACCATGACAAGGTGCTTTATCCATCCGGTGAAATATGTATCCATCAGGAGTAACGTCGCTTGATGACACACTGGGATCTAACCTGGTTTCCGACAGGGCTTGGTGACTTACCTTGCAGGAAGATGTTGATGTCGTCGTAATTGGACCTCTGAAGCTGATCCTGAGAGGGTTTTGAGCTTGACAGAATATCAATCAAATAAACGAAAATTATACTGTACAACGATACAAGAAACTTTGGAAGGCATCAGAAAAAACGTAAGCAACAAAGCTGCAACAAATCACAGTTCATGTCGCAAAAGCTTGAACCGGATACAGCTACACGGGCTAAACCCCTCAGTTAAAGCTACCCACGCATGTCCGTGGCAGTGGAACTGTACGCCTTTTTCGAGCAGTTGACCGGGCCTGCCCAAAGCATTACTGACGCCCGAATGCCGTGAATACGTTGGATCTGTCACACCTTAACCTGCAGTGGAAGGAAGTTCGATCTCAACAACATGAAACATCTGATGACTGTTCATATCTCGCAAACCAGGGGGTGGTGTTAAGTGGGACGGCCGAAGCCTACCACACATTTAAAATAAACAAACGTGGAGAAAAAGAATGAAAAATTAATCAAACATAAATAAATTCATTGACCAGTAAAATAAAGTAATATTCTAAAGAAGCATGAGCTTCAGACGACAAGGCCTTACTGTGACTCCGTTTTCACCATTTCACCGCTTTGAGGCCGCAGATTGAGTGAGAAAGGGAACTTGATTTAAACAACACATAGTGCATATTGCATTAACTGAAAATTATTGTGTTGTAAGACTATGAGCATTTATGATTCAAGTCCTTTCAATTCAAGTAGACTAAATCGACATCCCCAGATGTACATGTCGAATTTTTGGAACATTTTCTATCTATAAGTACGGAAATTTTCATGAACATGTTCGTCACATTGAATGGATTCTAAAATACATTATCTAGCCATCCTTCGACATAAGAAATACCTTCTCACCACGTGCAACAGGCATTGGCAAATAAGTCGTGAAACGTACATAGTGAGAATGCAAAAAGAACTCGGAGTTAAATGGCACATGAAAAACTATACGCAAAAATATACATTCTCTGTATTCTGTGATTTATAAAAATCAATTAAGCGTAGAGAACATGTCTAGGTATGATAGCTAACAAAATGAAAATTTGAAATTGATAGAAGAAAAAACAAGTACATGTACTTAACAGAAATCCTGCAGAAAAAAACTACCGAAGTCTTATAATCTGAATATTGAAATTTTCATACAATGCGATAAGCTAATGCAGTCATCGAGAAATTACACCTCGAATGAAGTTAAAACATTAACATTTTACTGGCACTTGTCCGGCACGTGATAAAAAGTTTAATGTACAGTGCAAGTTTATGCTTAACTATTCTTTTATTACTCACAGGGCTGTAGAGTAATCGTATGCATGAGGGAGCCTACCAGTGACAGAATAATTTACAGAGTTTCCTAAATGAATCAAAATTTAATGAACAAAATTATAACCAGTTGACAGCTCAATGTCAAACATTTAAGAGAGGCAAATGTGCATGTCACAGAGGAAGCTTTATCTTTACAATGCGAGAGACTCTTTTGGTTTCAACTCATTCAACTTCCATAACTGCTTTGGCAACTATTTGAACTATAACGCAAAACGTAAAATTCAAAATACAAAAGCCGGAAATCTGAAGTGCAGAAGAAGACTAAGAGCGCGTGAAGCGCACAAAATGTTTAATTTTACCGATACGCTATGTCATAAGGGATTTCTCTTCGAAACATCGACATAAAAAAACTAACCTTCTGTAATTGCGCACCCAAAACCCGTACCTCGAACCCATCCTATTTTCTGTTACAGATCTGTATCGATATCAGATATTGCGAAAAGTAATCTCTAAGTTTGCGGAAGCACGCATATCTATAGAAAAATTGAATCCCTGAGAAATGTTTCTACATTGTCGACATGCACAATATCATATTTTCGATGAAGTTATCCAATACTTTATGAACCTTCAATAATTTTGCGATTCAAATTGAAATATTGAAAGAATGAAGTGGATTAATGTATACATTTAACCCATGACAATATGTCATTGTCTATCTTTCATGAAGTCTTAAATACATGTAGGTCTACAAATCTATCATAAGTGTTAACAACATACTGGCATGTTTTTAACGCCATAACTTTCTTTTCTGGTTTTATATATTTGCTTTGCAAGACATATTGACAACACTATCTCAGCGACTTTTTTCTGCTTCCAACTGTTTCGTAACTAATTTCCTCTTGGTCTCAATTTGGCATTCTTGACATCTACGACAGATTTCACTAGCTTTTCAGCTTCTTCCATTAATTAGCTTGCTTCTTCTTCTTCTTTGAAGCCTTCATTGCCTTCTAGCCGATTTTTTCCAACCTACACACTAAACTTTCACTAACCTACACCTGTTCAACTTTCCTTCGTACGACCTCCGTTTTGCATCTTCATCGGCCTTTTCCTTGATCCCTGCTCTCTTCAATTGTGCGTGACATGCATTCGCCACATTGTCTCCTAATCCTGGAGTAATCAGTATCACCCAAAATGGAAAGCATTTACTCGACATCAGAGTTGCCGTTGTTAATATTGTGCATGTAACCCTGTAATCATGGATTCGTGTGTTCGTGCATTCATGCTTTCTTTATCTGTATTTCAGGTTGAGTGTGACCTGTGGCTTATTGAGTATATTATCGTCAGTCAGTAAACTAACAGTTCTGTCTTTGTCTCATGTACCCCAACAATTGGTAGCAGAGCAAACATGAGTTCAAATGTTCCACCGCCGCCTATGAGAGAAGAGTCGTATGAAGAATGGAAAAGGGAAATTATGGTTTGGCAATTGGTAACTCCTCTTCCCGCAAAGAAGCAAGGACCTGCCATTCTGTTATCGCTTCAAGGAAAAGTACGGGAGCTATGTCTCGAGATGGACACCAGTGACATCACTACAGATAAGGGTGCTGATGCCGTGATGGTGAAGCTTGACAGTTTGTTTTTACAAGATTCGGAGCAATTGGCATTTGAAGCCTATGAGCGCTTTGAGAAGTATTCGCGATCTCCTGGCATGTCATTGGATGATTATCTTTTTGAATTCGATCGACTTTATGAGAAAGTTAAGAAACATGGAATGCTTTTACCGGAAGGTGTGCTAGCATATAGATTGCTCAAGAGCGCATCCCTAATCGACGCCGAGGAAAAGCTGGCTCGCGCGACTGTGGAGGCGTTGACATTCAAAGATATGAGAAGTATCTTGAAGAAAATAACTGGACAAACAGCCAAATCTAATGTGAGCGGTATCACAGCTACTGCTGAGGCCTTGGAATGCACCACAAAGCCGTCGACAGAAGCGAATGTCCAGTCTCCTGAGTCTACGCTGTATTCACAAAGCGGGAGAAAGAATTGGCGCAATAATGCTTCAATGAAGTCTCGGTTTGGAAGCTCCAAACGCGAAGAGAAACCTGATTGGAAAACTGCTGAAGCAAGTGAAGGTGGACCAAAATTAAATCCAAATGACAGATGGGGAAAACCTTCCAGATGCGCCATCTGCGACTCGAAGTACCATTGGGTGGCGAAGTTCCCTCACAAAACAGTCAGTGCGGAGAAGGATGAAGTAGTTCATGTGACACTGTTCGCCAATGAGGAATCGACACTAGAAAATGATTGTTTTGGCACTGCTATTCTCGATTCTGGATGCACCTGTTCTGTTTGTGGAAAGGAATGGTACGATTGCTTTGTTGATGGTCTTAATGATGTTGCAAAAGACAATGTCAAGGAATCGACCTCTACGAGGAAATTCAAGTTTGGAGGAGGAAAGATCAGTTCATCTTTGAAGCAGGTTGTTTTGCCGTGCTCAATAGCGTCCACCAAAGTTGTTATTCAATGTGACGTCGTCAAGGACAACATACCTCTTCTTCTTAGTAAGCTTGCGATGAAACGTGCCAAAACAAAGATTGATTTTGAAACTGACAGAATTCAAATGCTAGGAAAGGAGGTGTTTCCTCATGTCAATTCTTCTGGACATTACTGCATTACTCTTGGCCCAAGTGCGAGTGAGGTGCATCTTACGACAGCAGATGAATCCGCAAATCGTATAGCAAGCAAGCTTCATCGTCAATTTGGTCACGGGAGTGCGAGACAGATTATTGCATTGATGAAGAAAGCTGGAACTCAGAGTGATGCTATTGATTCAGAACTCTTGAAAGTCGAACAGACGTGCGAAATTTGCAAGAGATTCAAGAAGCCTCATCCTCGTCCATCCGTAGGACTACCGATGGCTTCGGAATTCAATGAGACCGTGGGTATGGACCTGAAACAAGTTGATGGAACTATCGTGCTTCACATGGTGGATCTGGCTACACGATACAGTGTTGCGACTGTCGTGAGTAACAAGACGCCGGAAAAGATAATTGAAGGCATTTTCTCGAAATGGATCAGTATTTTTGGTTGTCCACAACGATTTCTAACAGACAATGGCGGCGAATTCGTGAATGTTCATTTCACAAGTATGCAGAAAGCTGCAATATCCGTATGATGACAACATCAGCCGAAAGTCCTTGGAGCAACGGCATTGTTGAACGACACAATTCGATCCTGGCAGATAAAGCGAGAGGAATATCAGCTGATTTTGGCTGCAGTCACGAAATTGCGGTGTCGTGGGCCATAGCAGCAAGAAATTCCTTGGACAATCATAATGGCCCAATGTTTCCCAACAATTACAACAATGATGTTCCGGCTATGGAAGGAAAATCAAGTTGTGAAATAGTGGCTCGAAATCTGAATGCAATGAACGAAGAGAGGAGGAGTTTCATCGAAAACGAATCGTCTGAACGAATTCGACGTGTATTAAGGCGCAATGCATATGAGGACGAACATGTTGAAGCGGGAGATTGGGTGCATTACAAGAGAAAAGACAGAGTAGAATGGCATGGACCAGGAAGGGTTATCGGCTGTGAAGGCTCTCAAGTAGTAATCAAACACGGATGACAGATCATTCGGGTCCACGCATGTCGTGTTCGGAAATCGACTAACTGTTTAACAGGTCAGAAAAGCATGTCGGAAAATGAAAGGAAATGTTCGACAGGAATTGAAAATGCTCAAGGATCCTTACAAAATAATAAAAACGCAATTGAATCTCGGGATGCAGAAGAAACATCTGTTGCAAATGTTGAAGACCCTTCGGAGAGGGCACAAACGTCTGAAGAGCTTCCGGCAGACTGGATTGACATCAAGAATCTGAAAAGAGGACAGCGCATCCAATTCAAGCACCCAGACTCATCCGATTCTATCATTGCAGAAGTTGTCGGTCGAGCAGGAAAAGTCAAAGGACACAACAAGGGTTGCTACAATTTGAAAATGCCAGATGGCATCGTTCGTTGGTTCGACTTGGCTGTTGCTTCTGAGCTCCGAGAAATTCATAACGAAGAGGAGGTTCTGGTTGTTGATTGTGGGAGCTCGAGTGTTATGGATGCAAAGGAACAAGAATTGCGAATGTGGGAACGGAACGATGTCTATGAGGAAGTCGCCGATGAAGGGCAAGATGCACTCTCAATGAGATGGGTGATAACAGAGAAAATAAAGGACGATGAGAAAGTGATGAAAGCTCGACTAGTGGTGCGGGGATTCGAAGAGCGATTTGCTGAACGTTCAGATTCTCCTACCTGTTCGAGAGAAAATGTACGACTGACTTTGGCTCTGATAGCAGCAAACGCGTGGGAGCTCCATTCGGTCGACGTGAAGTCTGCATTTCAAATTGAGCGAACGGTCTTGCTGAAACCACCAAAGGATATCGAAACTGAAAAATTGTGGAGGCTCAAGAAAACCGTGTATGGCCTGCAAGATGCAGCGAAAGCTTGGTATTTCAAACTGAAGGCCACATTGATTGGATTTGGATGTCAGAGTTGCAAAGTGGAGAATGGGCTCTTCTATTGGAAAGATCTACATGGCAAGCTCGGAGGTGTGCTATGCCTTCACGTTGATGATCTGTGTTGGGGAGGCACACAAGAGTTCGTCGCATCTGTCATAAAGCCATTGACTACAAACATTCTTGTCAATGAAGTTGAGTCAAAAGCTTTTCGGTATGTCGGTCTATCTCTTGAGCAACATGAAAATGTCATCTATTAAGATCAAAAGGACTTTGTTGATGAAATACAGTGCGTGTCACTTCCTGACAGAAGGCGTGATAGACAATTGTCAGCGGACGAATCCAGATCATATCGATCTTTGGTTGGAGCGATCAATTGGGTAGCATCTCAATCTTGTCCCGATGTGGCTTACGATTCATGCGAACTCAGTACATATTACAAGAGTCCTACGGTTGAAAACATGGTCAGAGCCAACAAAGTTGTTCAAAAGATGAAAGATACTCGATATCGAATTCAGTTCAACTTCCAGTCAATGCGAATAGAAAATTGTACCATAACAGTGTACATGGACGCGTCGTTTGGCGATCTCAAAAACGGGGCTCTCAAGGTGGTTTTGTTATTTTACTGACTGATGATGACAGTAAGTGTCTAGCCACTTGGAGGTCCCAGAAGCTGAGGCGAGTGGTGAAATCGACTTTCGCTGCGGAGACTCTTGCCCTGGTCGATGGTGCAGAAGCAGCTATTTACTTCCAATCGATTCTCAAGGAAATCGGTGGATATGACCTAACCATCAAATGCTACACAGACAACGCATCCTTGATTGAATCCATACGATCGACAAAAGCCATCCAAGACCGCCGCCTATGGATTGACACTGCAGTCCTTCGAGAGATGGTGCAAAGTGGCGAGGTGTCTGTTGATTGGGTAGCGACTGGAGATCAAATGGCGAATAGTCTGACAAAACGTGATGCTGACACGAAGAAATTTGTGTCTTCATTTATGAAACAGGATTAATTGTGACACGAATCTCAAGTGCATTTATTTCATTTTTTGCTGCTGTGCATTATTATGCTGCGTTGCATTTTTTTTCTCTAGTGGGACTTTCGTATTCTGGGTGAATGAGTTATTGCAGTTTACATTTTTATAGCACGTCTTGTGCTTTTCTAAGATTATTTGGCGTACTGTATTTTGTATACATTTTTATGGACGTTTTTGGTTTCCGTCACTTACAGTTCGTTCCTTATGTATGCTAACGAAGTATTTTTTTATCTTTATATGTGATTAACATATTTGATGAGTTTTTTAAATCTTCGATGCTGGTTTGATACAGTTCTGGCAAAAAGACACTGAGGGGAGGTTGTTGATATTGTGCATGTAACCCTGTAATCAGGGTTTCGTGTGTTCGTGCATTCATGCTTTCTTTATCTGTATTTCAGGTTGAGTGTGACCTGTGGCTTATTGAGTATATTATCGTCAGTCAGTAAACTAACAGTTCTGTCTTTGTCTCATGTACCCCAACAGCTGTGTGGTAGAATCAAACAAGCTTGAAAGAGACGCTGCAACTCTTGAGCCCCACCGAATATATGCTTCAACGATGATTTCAATTAATTGACATTCTGATGACGTGATGGGAGATGCCTTTCAGCACCATCGAATCTCCGCATAATAATGAGGGTAAAAATGAATCTGAATAATCTAAAATAATCACAATTTCCAGAAAATAATCGTAAAAAGTTCATTAATCATCCATGAAATTCAAGCTGAAGGGCGCTGATTTTTCACAATGGAGCTCAATTTTTCTCACAATCACACACTGCGTGAGCCATGCGTGAATTCAACCAGCCGTACGACCACTGATTGTCTCCCAACAGTGACGAACTCCTTTGTGATGGAAACGGCCTCCAAGAGAACGAATTCCAGACGTGGTTGCCTCGATGCCATGAAAAGCAGCCTCACTCCAGCCTGTCTGCTGGAACGACGTCGCTTCCAATTATTCAAAAGGGCATCTCCATCCCACGATTTCCGTGTGACAATGACAGATCTTTGTGAAAGTCCTCTATCATTTAGAGTCTCTATTCGTCCGGTAATTCCTTGCAATATCTTTGCCAATAGCGATTGCTAAACTACTGAAATCGAATGAGCAAGCAATTCCTTTCTCTTCAGGTTGGATGACTGACGTGTCACCCATGATATGACGAGTCATTGGCAGCATTTTTTGTAAATACACTATGATTGCTACACAGAACTTCTGCACCCCCCCCCCCCGAGAGAATTTGAAGCTGCAAGTCTTGGTTCAATTTGATCAAATTTTTTCGTTTGTCGTATCCAATTCATGATTTTCAGATATGAATTTTCAATTTCGAAAGCATCGTCGGTTGTTGCAATGGTATACAATCTTTATTTTGACACTTGTCTTGCTCTCTCCACAGTGTGAGGATGCTTCTGGGGAATTTTGGTGAAGAAGTATTTATTGACTTGAATTGCAAATGTCGACGTTCGACAGCTGGACCTTAAGACATCCACTAGTTCATCGGTTCTTTTCTTGATCTAGATGAAGCTTCGGGAGGTTTCATCTGCAATTCCTGAACATCCACAGGTCCTACAGCTATTCCCTGAAACCATTGTTGAATTCGGCAGCGTTCGGGGAAGTGCTTCACAAGTTGAAGAATCTTCGTCAATATAAGTCTCAAAATTTCTCTCGTAGGTATCCATGACACTCCACTGGAACAAGATTTCAATGAGAAACAATGATTGACAGAATACAAAGCTTGATTAAAAACAAAATTTTTCATAGCAAAAATAGACAATTTACAACTTCTCTTCCATCTTTGAGACTTGACTGACAAGAAAATGAATGGGTAATTGCAATAGCTATAAAATATGCTTGCATGGCACGGGAGCTGTGCGATTGGTCTTTACCGCTAGATAAATAATTTCAGGTGTGCTTGATAAATTACTTTGAAGAAATCCTTGATCAAGTTCCTGGGTACAGGCACCACCACAATTCAGTTGAGATGCAGTAGGCCGAAGTGCGATGACTAGCGCATTATGCAATTAAATAACTTGAGCTTGTAATATAGCAACGCATGAGCTACAGTCACCTTAAATCAAACATTAATCAAGTTGCCATCATTATCTTTATTGTATGTACTTACTTCAGCCATCTGTTTCTTCATTTTATTTTTTCGTTGTTCTCGTCTTATCATTTTATTATCTTTCTTCATTTTGGACTTCTGCTTAACAACTTTATTGATTTTGCCCTTGTTTTCAGCTTTGCTTTGCCTTTTAGACTTTTCACCACTCTTGTGCTTTTTGTTGTGTTGCTTCAGCTGCGGCCGCATCTTAGCAATGAAAAAAAATGTTTTCAATAGGATTTCAGTATAAAACCACGAGGTAAAAGACTAATAAAATAATTTCAGTAGATACAATTTTTGCTGATTTGTATAAACATACGATTTTTAAAAAATTGTTCAATCACATGAATAATTCTACCGTCAATTTCCATGATGTACATTTGATTCGATATTTCTTTCCGATAACAAGTCTAGCAAGTGATACACAGAAGATTCAAGGGCAATTGCATTGAAATCAGACATCTGATAAAAAAAGTAGGCAACAACCACAGACATCGAACCTAGTTGTTGTTGCTTGATGTCTGTGGCAACAACAGAGAAAGAATTCATGTCTTTCAACGAAGTAAAGCTGTCAACCCATTAATGAGCTGACTGTTGTCTAAATGCTGTCCACGACATCTAATATCTAACATCTGCGACAAAACATAATAAAAAGACCTGTGCTAGAATCAATCAAACAAAGTAAAGCCAATTTTGAAGACAATTTTTTATTTTTGAGTGTCACCAAGCAAGGACCAACTTCCACATCAAATGCAAGAAATATCTATGATCATGGCCATAGCGCTATACACTTCCTCGATGATCCTGACCATAGACATCGGAGACATGGATGTTATCCGATGTCTATGATCCTGACATTTCTGAGTATCTTTGCTATGATCTTTGCTATTATCAATTTTGCGAACATGAAACAATGACATATACAAGTGGGAGCAAAGGGATAGGAATATCCATGCAAGATACTCTGTTGGCCTGGAGGATCTGAAATATCTTGCTCTATGTGCACAGATAACCATGGGGACTCATTTTTTCGCGTAGAACAGTGCGAAGAAATCAATCTACAGAAGATGTCTAGAATCGTAGTTGTTGTTCGATGTCCATGACACTGGAGATAACAGTTGTGGAATCAAATTGTGGATTTTATTGAAACTGAAGAGAGCATCAAACTGTTGGAGAATGGTTGTTGAGATGCTTCGTGCATTTTTTGTATTTAGAATGCATAGCATAATATTGTATCAACTTTCTTTTTCAATTTGTTTTTTCGACAATTTTCATTAATGAGTTTCAATAACCACGTTGTCCAGTTTACCTATTTTATAAAAATTAATGGGTGACATTTCACCGGCGAGATTAGTCATGACTAGCAATCAAATTTGAATTCCATTTGAAATCGACCATAATATGCCGTTCAAGCGGACGGTGTGTGCAATTCCAATTTTGAAAGATACCCAGTATCGTACAGCTATTTAAAAATCTACGATCACAATCTATCACATTATCCCTCTGCAATGCTGATTGGATTGGCGAGCTATGCTCGCAAGTCGCACTGCAAACTACAGTTCTAGCTGCCTGGTTAATCAGTTGCAGTCATGATGCACATCATGAGAGGCCTAGTTGATAATTTTGCATAATTAATTTCAATTTCGTGTTGATGTTTTCGAAGTCCAATACTTTCTTAGTGACGTACATTGAAATTAGTCTGTTTTTGCATCTATTCCAGTATCTGGCGATTTTGAGCGTGTCTCCAACGAATCTGTACACGGTTGCTCTTTTTATCCGGCGCGCGTCAGATGGTCGACCTCGGTGCACAGGCGTCCTTGTTTTCAGAAATTGTTAAAAAACATCATAGTTCCGGCGCGCGGGAGAGGTAGCCTCAAATTTGGCTCAACTGGCCTTAGCTTAGTCGTGCCTGTTTTCAGAGATTCTAATAGATGATCTGTGAGGCGCGCTCGAAAAATAGAATCCAAAAATGGAAAACTCCGGAGCGCCGAGGAAGTACACTCGTGAACCATCCGCTGCGCTCTATGCAAATATTACAGTTGGGATAGGTTCATATCAATCTCGGCTTCACCTCCTTTGTCATTGATATCAACATTCATTTGACGGACACGTTTTGTAATGAAATTTATCAATGCTCACAAATAATTAGGAAAATAGTTTTATGCATTTCGTGTAATTGGTGTATTCATGTTACTATCCAAATCAATAACAAGGTAATAATGGGACTTGTTAAGTACATACTATGCAGGCTCATGTTGCAAATTCTTTAAATTGAAATAGTTGACAAATTCAAAATCAAGAATTAATCTATAAAACGTTTATGATTAATAATTGCAATTGATCTATTGGTGTTATCCAATAATTGCAATTAATTGATTGGCATAAGATTGCCCAAAATTAATTACAATTAAATTTTACTGTCCCCTTCTCTTCCAAAAATCACACTTTTTATACGGAAGCTTTATTGAGACACTTTTGGTAAGACAAGTGTAGTGCATTCCATGGTTAATAAGAATTGGAAAGTGGACAGTTTTAGCGAAATGTGAACGGGATGTTGTACAACATTGATGCAATTCACCCGAATAATCTGATGTACAGAATCAGATGGTCCTAGCTCTGCAACATCTGGTGGAGTTATCACTGAGGTGAACCCTTGGCCACATTCAGTTGATATTTTCATTTGACGAACATTCTGAAAAATTTGCACATTTATTTTTGAATGTGTGGCATGCATATCATAAAAATATTTCTTAGATATGAAAAATATTCCTTGTGAAAAGCAATGGCAGAAGAGGTGAAATTATAAAGGCCCAGTTCACGGAACGAAGATGCAGATGATAGATGAGTGACTAGGCCTTACATGGAAATTTATGCACGAACGTATTTTACATATCATACGAATTTTCTTTTACCGCACGCTTGGTCATTTTCCTTTTTACATATATGCATGCGCTTACGCCGAGAAATTTTCATCAGCATGCCTTTGCGCATGCGCCACTTAGAGCATTAACATGCGCATGAAGTGTTAATTATTATATTTTCGTCAACGAGAAAGTCATGTCAGATGTTTTTGCAGGCAACCATTTTACACAAGATATAGGCATTCTTCTGTATTTTTATTGGCATTTTCACATTTGATAGCATACTTGCAACAACGGGATAGCAAAACATGCCATTCAACAACTCCAAATATTCAATTTACCTATCTTACAATGCTGCCAACATTATTTCCAGCAAGTTTTTTGCATAAAACAAATAAATGTGTTTAATATATCACACTAGTATCTCTTCTTGTTTGTATTTTTAAGTACTCCAAGACATTTTGAATTTTGATTCTTGGAAGTTTCTATAGACTTCGAAAAATTTGTTTGTATGTTAAGCTTGATGTTTTCTAGTCCTTATGGGCGCTTCTTTATTACCTGGTATCCCATTAGCCGCTTAACTGAAAAGTATATTTCGTTTCATAAAAGGGGTATCCCACTATTTCCCCAAGTTATAATTTCAGCTTGCGGTAATAGCGGGATAATGCCGGGGTAATAACGGAGCAGTTTCAAATTCCAATCGTAATAGCGTAAAGCCGAATTAATTTCACTCATTAGCTTATTGAACGATGTAATATAAGCGCATATTTTTAAGATATAAAAATAGTAGGCCCATATAAATTTTCGTGTATGCATGAAAACGCAAGAAGAGCTTGAGGCAATACATTATGTCTGCAGGTATCTGACTTCACAAATCGTATATCTTTAGTTCGCTGTTAAGTCAATATGGTCTGCTCCAGGGAAATGTTCATTTAACAGGAACGTTTGTAAAAACATAAAACACCATGAATCAAAATATTTTAAGATGTATATGATGGTATAAAGATAAGAGCATTGGGCCATAGTATAAATCTGATGAGTCTGGGGTCACATAGGTCTTCTAACAAAATGGACCTGAAACTGAGAAACTGGCATTTTAAGTAGCGGAAGCTTCTTCAACATATAAATCCTAGGTTTATGTCTCACTTTCAGCCAGAAAGTCAATAGTCTCTGACAGCTCGTGGAAGTCGGCTTAAAAAGGCCTGCTCTCAAACTCTAAGCTGTTCATTTTTCGGCCAAAATTTTAACACAAACCTAGGTTTTAGATACTGCTGAAATCGTTTCTGTTATTAAAATTTAATTTTGTGGATCTCCCTGCGACAGTTTTTTTCTAGACCATTTTGTACGAGGACCAATTTGAGTTGACACCTTTCCTAGGAACAGTCATTTCATCAGAAATGAGTTTCAGAATAATTTTGTACCAAGACCATGATGACCATTCACTTCGTATGATTGATGTAATGTTTGCATGCCATACATTCCAACATGAATTATTTTTTTGCGGGTAAGCAATTTACTAAATACAAAGTTATCGGGATATCGGGCTAGAAAATGGATTTTGCACATTCCCGTCACAGAGAAGGATGCATTTTGCACATAGTCAAATCTGTTCATCATGCTTACACGCATAGGCCCTACATTTCGTTTCCTAAATCTTTATGCAATCTGAAAATTCTTTCATTTTTTCTAATTCTCATCAAATTTTATAGTTAGCTCATAATTAATTGATAACCAAATTTGCTCACTTTGTTAGCCGAGAAAATTGATTAAGGAAAGTGTGGTTTGCCTAATCAAATAAAGTAATGAACGATTGCAAGCTTGCTTTGTAACTTCATACTTAATAATGCTATTGATCCTTGGATATGTCATCCCACGTGGCAATGTCTTGTCATTATTGATGAGTTTCTAAATCATGTCGATCCATTTATCGGACGCAACACCAGCACTGAAAAGTTTTTACTCTGTGAAGAAAATGCTGCTGTTTGTCAGCAGATGCTGACAATCCACGTCTGAAGATATGAGATCTTCTGACCTTAATTGAGAGAAGTGATGGCTCACCCGACGATTGAGTACGGGAATATTACAAAATTGAAGTTCGTCAGTGAACGGATGCAGGGCTGCCACTCTTCCGGTTTTTTTCTAGAATAAACTAAGTAGTGAGAAAATGTTTTGCTATGGAGCAAATAATTTGGATTTTGAACTATTTTAGATCTTGAAGGGGGCCGCTTTAAGATCGTGGGGGGCCCGTTTAAGATTGTGAAAAGACATTTTAGATTGCGAGGGGCCCTTTGAGATTGTGCAGTGGCACTTTAAGATCGTGAGGGGCCCTTTTGAGATTGTGCAGTGGCACTTTAAGATCGTGAGGGGGCCTTTTGAGACTGCGAAGGGGCTCCTTTAGGTTCGTGAGTGGCCCTTCAGAGATTGAGAAGGTGCCCCTGTAAGATCGTGAGGGAGCCCGTTTGAGACTGTGAAAAGGTCCTATTGAGAATGTGAAGGGGACACTTTGAGATCGTGAAGGGGCCATATTTAGATTTTGAAAGGGACCCATAAGATGTTGTGAAGCAGCCTTTTGAGATTGTGAACGGCAACTGTTATAGTTTTCGAAGAGCTTTTTTTGAAATATGAATAGACCTCTTGAGATCATAAAGGACTTTTAGGATTGAGACAAGCACCCTTAAAGATGACAGCATGTGGGACCTTTCTGGATTATGTAGCACTCTTTGCAATTGTGAACGTGGCTGTGCAGATTGTTAGGGGACCTTAAAGACCCTGCAATTTTTAAGGGCGATCAAATTCAAAGCACATGCTTTCTAAAAATCCGCATGACTCTAGAGCAGAAGATTTTTCTACAAAGAAGTCAATGATCCTTTCTTCAATCCAAAGAAACTGAACGAAACGCAAGTAATCAACGTTTTGAAATAAATTAATTTAGGTGGGAATACTTGACGAAAAAGTTGTAATGCGTAATTATGGAGTCTATTATGAAGTGAGTTCTGATTGCTTTGATGCTCTCCAAAAAGTGTCTTTCAAAAAGCGTCTGCCAGAAAAACATGAAACAGAAATCTACCGAAAAGTTTATGGAACACAAGGGAGTGAGGAAAGAATATTTTGTACGATCATTTGTTGCAAAATCGGCTAAATTTCGGCGAAGACACCAGCTAAAATTGAAATCTCGCAAACAATTGCAGAAGTAATGAGGATTTTTTTTCATGTTGATTTTACGTCTGCTTATGCCATGGGGCTCGACCTTCATATCAAATAGCTGTCATAATCTTGTTTGAAAGCCAAAAGTTGTTCTTAGATGTCATTGTTTTTTATTATGTTTGAAGTACAAGAGATGAGAGCAAGGTTTGATTTGAATCATTGCCGGAGCTACAAGTACTGATAAAGTTTCTTCAGGCTGAACTGCAAGCTTTTTGACTTTTTAGCCGCCATCAGTGCAGTAAATCAGAAGCTCACTCCACAGATCATCGGTAGATGGATGTGCTTAGAAAATCGCAGCTCACCTTCGTGCATGAAGTGCAAACACGAATTGGCTATTTACATTGATGTTTGCAAATTTCAAATTTTGGAAACGAACTCTACAGAATGATATTTGAACTGCATGCATTTCATTAATTGTAGATGTCTGTATTTCGGATGATGATTTGTTTGCATGTGAGTTACTGTTTGTCTTTAATGTATACTGCACTGATGACGGCTAAAAATCCAGAAACTCCAGAAACGTCAGTATCTCCCGTAATGGATTTATCAAATGTTGCTCTCATCCCATTTCAGATTAAATAGCATATTAAGTTGCACGGCTTCTGTAATATGTAACATTTGGGCACAATATAGAACTCCGTTTTCTCATATTGCGCAAGTGCGATAGTTTCTAGTCGTCAATTTATTCTGTGTGACATTGATTCAAAATTATTTTGTTTATGTAACGTGGCGGATTCTCAGTGATCATTTCAAAGTTGTTGATGCAATAGCAATTAGCGGCTGAATGATTAATTGCTGTACGTTAATTATGATTTAAAGGAAAACAGTTGCTAACACGAGGACCACTATAACATTTATTTTCTACTTGCTCACCATTAGCCCGAACGCAATCAAATTCTTCGGTCAACAGCGCAAGAGCATATCTTCACGCAATCGCTGGTCGATCTGCAGAAAACATCCAAATGCATAGGATGACTTTAATGCACAATTTCTTGAACGTACTTAAAAGAAAAAGTCACAAGGCATTGAATCTGGTGATACCGTAAGCCATTCCAAAGGCTCCCATGACGGCCAATCCAAGAATTAGGAAAATTGCTGTTTCAGTTATTCTCGATGGGTCTGTGGTAGTGCGCTGGCATTCCATCTTGCATGAAGATATTCCTATCCTTCATGACATTCGGCATATTTTATACAGCATAGAAAGGAAGATTTTGCCGCACATTCTCGATTTCTCGAAAGAATAATGGCTCTCCCAAAGAAAATGACTTACGGAAATGCCTGCCCAAGCATTTGCACCGCGCTGACCATGGATTTTGTATGAAAATATTTGTTGTGACCAGACCGCTCTGCTGAAGCAGTCTTCCAGACGTCGAACTGCTGAACAACAATTTCCTAGTGGTTTCATGAAAATTCTTCACAATAAAGACGGGATCTTGCACCGTGTGACGTCATGGCACGATTAATAGAAAATGACAAAGCTGCACGAGAATAATGCATCATAAATTTGATTGTAAAATTTTTGAACGAAATGAAGAAAGTTGTCTTTGAAACAGTTAAGTAAAATCATCTATAGGCCTACATGTAGATTATTCGATAATATGCAGCATTTATATCGAGCTGAAATCGTCAATCGTTCAATAACTTCATGTTGTATTTGCATTGGGGGGAGGGTAGAAGGGTCTTTGTAGTACACTCTGTCTAACCTTCGAAAACGGTTCCCCTGAAAATAGCTGTTCGTTATGTATTCTAGTGCACCTTGTTGAAACTGTTGATTGAACTAGCATCATTTATAATTTTATACCATTACTTGCTAACCGTGAGGATCAGAAACATCTTTATTAGATTTAGAACAGACACAATGTCTGCCTGAACGCTTTCAAAACTTATCGGGTTGTGTGATATCGAATGATCGTAAGTTTCTTACTTTGAGGGGGCCCACGACTACGTAATTTAGGAGGCCCATTCCGATTTGACTTTCCGGTTTTTATTTTTGTTAAGAGTGGCAGCCCTGCGGATGGGACAGTTTTGATGAAACTTCTATATTCTTTGAGCTGATAATATTCAAAGTGATTTAAATCCAAACTTGAAAACTCAAACTCAAACGTTGATGCAACAAAATGTATTAAGTTGTGTGTGATTGACTGTTGATATCTAAAAAAGATGCGCGAATCACGTAGAAGTGCAAGTTGATTGCAAGATTATTCCAAATGTGATGTCGAAATTCGTAAAAAATTGCATCATCTTGCTTAATGCGAGCTTGATGATCTTATTTTTCATGTTTCATAGTTTCATCTGTAGGCATATGTTAATGAACTGACCAAAATTTCACAACTATAACTATCTATGAAGTCTACTCACCACTACTGATCAGACACAACCTATCTAGCCCAAATTAGCCAATTTAAAGTGCTGAATATAATCTTTTACATGGTATTGTGGTATATTTTTGCTTGGTATTGAAATTGACCACCCTTAATGGTGACAAAATATTGTCAGATGCTTCTAGAAATAATTTTTCGGTTTAACTTATTAGCACTGCATCTTTTTGCACATTCAATAAATCTCAAAACCCTACATCTTCAAAAAACTTATTGGCAGTTCACAGTCACACTGTTGAATTCCTTTACATCAAAGAAAGGGTTCAATTTTTTTGTGTGGCTTATTGACCACAACTGATCACTTAAGGATGTAAAAACATCAGCCAAAATAATCTCCGTAACATAGGGCCTCATGTAATCATTTATTAAAATTGAACCATGACTTTGGCAAGAGACATGCCTTTGAAAATTTTGTACAAGCTTGAGTCAATTTCCTTTCTGAAAACTCTACTTCATTCAATTTGAATTGTGTGTCATTATGCTTCATTGATTGTAAAAGAAATTATTCAGCTCAGTGGACTTTATTGCAGGAGGAAAATCCGTCGTTTCGTCTCATAGAGCCATACAAATGGGTAGCTGGTAAACACGAAAATGAGAAAGTTTAAGTCATTAGGCCTATATGCAACGATTGGTGCTCATCAAACAGTGTACTTACATCGACCGATGGAAGGCACTGGACGACGAAGGCCCTGTCTGTTCTACTTCCAGCTTAATCAGTGATCGACCAGTAAACGTCATATCGAGAGAGTCCGGAAATAATAATAAATAGTTCTGTCTTGAACTATTTGGAGGATGGCTAACCTCTCTCGCCGCTTGGTCAACTACGTGATCAACAAGAACATGATTAGTGAGGGTTCTCGAATCCTCGAGATTACTAGTAGATCTGCGATGACCACGATAGCGCATATAGAAGGGGCGATTGGTCGAACGATTAATGCTGTGATTAAACGAATAATGCGTTGTGCTGCACATGTTGCACGAAAACTTATACACAACATCACGCGTGATAGTTAGACCGATCCTGTATGTACTAGAATTTCTGAAGCGAACTGCATTGATTCCTTAAAGCCTGAATTGAATAGAAAACGTGATCAGATGAATATCAGTCGTTGTTTTTAATGACTGAATTTTCTCATTTTCGTGTTTACCAGCTACGCATGAGTATGTCTCTATGAGGCGAAACTTCGGGATTTTAATTAGTTACTTGTATTTATTTTATTTTTCATTCGGCAATAATGTCCAGAGAGCTGAATAGCTTGTCTTGCCATCACAATGAATAACCTTCCGTCAAAGCAGTTGGTATAAATATGCTTCAAATGTTCATGTCTATAGTTTCCTTATATGCCCAGGTCAACAATGATAATGCAACCTTTGTTTTTGTTGAGCCACGTGTTGAAGTTAGGATAAACAAACTCATGGCTGCTTGTTACGTTGTTTATCAGGCCAATCATGTGTTCTCGATTATAGCTACGAGTAGAATTGTACATAGCATCTCAAGTTTAGGATGAAATGTCAGTTTATTTCATTCTATTGGATTTTTAGTCAATACTTTTAATTGTTTCATAGATGAATGCACTACTGTCAACTTTAAGTTACTCAATGTGTTCTATAAGTCACGTGGTTACAATCTGCAACGAAGAAAAGGTTATTTAAATACTACGTATAAACAATTAAACAATAGGTATTGTTAGTTAAATATCTTTAAGAAATAAGAGCTACCATTATAACCTAATGTTCGGTTAAGCAATGGATTGCTACTAAAAATTTTTATAGATTCAACAATGCTAATCTCAAAGTCCGAGTTTCCACGGTAAATGATTTTAAAGCAATCATTATAGTTACGAAAACAATGGTTACATTGTTCTATGTGTTTTGCAATGGCACTATTGCCACTTAAGTGTTCAAGTTTACGTTGATGCAGACGTCTTTTGGTTTTGCCAATATATTGGCAATCAGGATCAACCTGACATTGAAAGCAATAGACAAGACGCGATTGCATGTCTGGACCTAACTTACTTTTAAGGGAGAAATATCTTCCAGTTTTGAACGAGGTCATAACAACCTTGCATGACCTCGTTCAAAACTGGAAGATATTTCTCCCTTAAAAGTAAGTTAGGTCCAGACATGCAATCGCGTCTTGTCTATTGCTTTCAATGTCAGGTTGATCCTGATTGCCAATATATTGGCAAAACCAAAAGACGTCTGCATCAACGTAAACTTGAACACTTAAGTGGCAATAGTGCCATTGCAAAACACATAGAACAATGTAACCATTGTTTTCGTAACTATAATGATTGCTTTAAAATCATTTACCGTGGAAACTCGGACTTTGAGATTAGCATTGTTGAATCTATAAAAATTTTTAGTAGCAATCCATTGCTTAACCGAACATTAGGTTATAATGGTAGCTCTTATTTCTTAAAGATATTTAACTAACAATACCTATTGTTTAATTGTTTATACGTAGTATTTAAATAACCTTTTCTTCGTTGCAGATTGTAACCACGTGACTTATAGAACACATTGACTGAGTAGATCTCCACCGTTTAAGTTACTCAATTTAAAATTTAGCTGAAATATATTGGATGCTCATTTTTGCATCAAGTTTCTCAACATTTCTTCTACAGATAATGGACGTAGATTCTAGCGAAAACTCTGTGTCAGTCTGTGTGCGCGTTAGTAGTCAAATCGCAAGACGAAGAGAGCGCTTACCTGGTGAAGAGGAACTAACTATGGCAGCTCCGTCTTCAACATCGGCTCTTGGTGGTGTCATGAGGATAGATCCGACACCCATCACTCCTGGCTCTCTCATAACCCGGGGATCTGATTTCATGCGCGGTCATGGAACTTACGTAGTTTCAGGGAAAGAAGACGAAGATATGGTGAGTTCCTTTAGTGAGATATAGACTATGGATTGCTTGATGAAATTTGATTTTATTCATTAACTCGGCTAGATTGTCTTTAATTGCCTCTTTTGATTCATTTAACTCACCTTGATACGGGCTAAGGGTTGATGAAGTAAGCTTTACTAATTAATTTGAATGAGTGAAATTTGATATTTCTATATCAATTACAATAATCAAGATGAATGATATTTAATAGTCGGTCAAACGTCAAAATGTTTTATTCGTAACATAGACGTACAAGGTAACCACTAAAATAAGAACTAACCATAACTTTTGCTGAACTTGCCCCAAAACTTGGAACCAACCGTATACTTTAGTAAGAAAGGTAGTTTTATCTTATCACTATAACATTATTTGTATAATTTAAGAATTCAATTTCAAAATTGATGTACGATCAATGTCTTCACGCTTTCGAAATTTCGAATTGAGACTGCTATTCCGAACTGGCCCCAAACACTGTGAGCCACCCAAAATACTAAAATTCATCAATAAATGCTCCAGATCAAGGCAAATGAAATGAACAATTGCGCTTATACTCGAAGATAATGCTAGGCAATAATTATGTACAGTATTTAATAATCAGTGGCTCAAATTATTTCGCGATGCCTGGTACCTGCATACAAGTCTGTTATATTAGGCATATATCACAGTCACTTCCAAATAAATGAATGACTTCTCAGAGTATTTATCAGTTAGATAGTTTAAAGTTAAGGCTGCAATATGTACTCTACTTCTTGATTTACATTTAGGAAGGTAAAAATTGCACAATAAAAGCTTCAGTGTAATTGCAATTAGAACTAAAAATTTTGTACCAATTTTGTTGAGAGTGCCCTTTTTGTACCAACCGTTTTGAATGTTATTATTATAATATGAAAGTTGCCCTTAATTCTGACTATCGTGTGCACCGAGCGACCCAATTATACTCGTAATAATAATACAATGTTTACATTCAATTAATGGAAATCATCATTACGAGATGAGGAACCTTTGTATACTAAGAGAGACAACACAAAGTGTTAGACGAAACAACTGCTTAATACAGAAAGAAATAAGACATTGGACGTCGATTAGCATGAATCTCTGAAGAAGCCATGCAAATATGCATGTATACATGTACTTATTGTTATAGAATGTCAAATAAGTGTGCTCAATCGCAAACCTCAATTGCCAACGGTGTACTTGTACCAAAGTACAAATTTAATGAAACTGCAAAATTTTGAGTAGCACTCATAGTCCTTACTTAACGTGTGTATAGTTTCAGCTTCAATCAATACTCAATCAAGTTCAAGCATTAAATTTTTGAACTACTGTTTTAATCATTCAATGTATTCTGGCAATGTGTGATGTTCACACTTCACAGACTTGAGGATGGAATCAAGAAGCATTATTACTCAAAATGGAAAGATGTATTCAGATTGTTATCGTGAAAAGAGCATTTTTTCATTTATTCCCTCAACAAAGGTTTAAGCCCGAATATTGGGAAATGCATTCTCCCAATTGAGTAATTTGATAATTCAATGAAACTTTTTTCGGTTCGGGTTCAAAACTATGGTTAGGGTTGGGGTGGAGGGTGGTCGGATTGGGTTCGAGTTCGGGTTTCAATTCATAGCCGTTGCACATCTCTACTGTCTACAATGTAGCAACGAAATATCTCCGCCAAGGATAGGATTGGGGCCGTTGGATCTTGTGGTAATGACGGAACTAGGCGTAACTGGATATCAAGTGATCAAGCGCAAGAGGCATCGCTTTCAGGGCAATGCAATTGAAAATCTGGAGAATGTTGGGAGACACGTAGAGGTCGGCATTGCGTCAAAAAATTGATTTAACATTCTTTCTCAACTTGAAAATGACTAGCTAGCTTAGCAGAAGCAGCTATTCAAGCAACAATGGCACAATTTCTGGTAGTATGGAGGCGGCACCTTCAGTTCTATTTTGTTCAATCATCTAATCATCTAGAATTACCCAAGAAAGAAAAATGTTGGAAAAAGTTGAAACAATCACTGTTACACACGTCGATATGCATGGCCATGTTGAAGCTGATTTACATAGTGTTTGTGAAAGGCAGCATTCATTAATTATTGCAGGTACACTAACTTATACGACATGTCAATTGTGTCTTTACAGAAGTATTTAATGAAAACCGGCTGAAGTCTCATTTTACTTTGCTGATTGCTTATCGCAAAATTTCTCCGGGTATGGCTGCAGGCTTAGATAGGGAGTTGTGTCGATGTTGAGATATGTGGACTAAACCTGATGATTCCTGCCATTAGATGAAATGACAGCTATTCAGGTCTGTTCCCTTAACCATTTATTACTGTTTTATTAATCATATGAAAGAAATACCTCCTCAAATTTAATGTCACAATTTCTTCACTGGAAATACATTGCGTCTTCCTATCTAAGCTATGACACAAGCGATCTCATCCGACAGACGTGCAGTTTTGTAGTAATCGAAAGTTGTACGATACTATGTGAACGTTTCAGATACGACCTCGTTCCCTGCACAATTAAAGTGTTGGCTCCCTGACTGTATTGAAAACTTCCAAGAAAATTTTGCATCTCTATTTTTGTACCACGATATCAGTAGTTTTCAAAACGATAATTTAATTTCTTAATAAATTTCACATGCTCATGAGAAAAATTACGGATTGGCGATACTTCAATGAAAACACACATGTGAAATGTAAAGTCATTTTCCAGGGATTTTTATGTTTTCAAGTCTAGATATGCAAACTTCGACGCATTTCACATACGGAACGATGATGATGGTGTTTATATAGCAGGGAACAGAGTATGCGTCAATTTATTCCATGTTCCGCTGAACAGCAGTGTCAACTGCAATAAGCATCATGTAAATAAACCTGATAATAGCCTGATCTGATAAGAATTGACAATCGATTATGTCAGATGGAGTAGTAATTCATCGTGTAGATTTAGGAACACTCAGACGCACATGAGTTTGGATGCAAAATAAACAACGAACGTAACTTTTTTTAAGTACTCAACATACACAGCTCTATATTATGAATTTAACTAAATAAAATCGAAGTTTGTTTTGAGTCACATTGACCCCTCGCTATCCCACAGTGACTTCAGCATCATCAGATCAAATTTATATGAAGACATTAGCTAGCAGTTCCTCAAATACATGTATGACTATCATTTCAACAGGGATACAGTACGCGAAGTTTTTACGCAGACAAGATGTCGACTCTGAAAAACCTTTTTCATTAAAGAGATCAATCAAGTCTTCACTTGAAAAGTGTCGAGTTCTATCTGTTTTCTCTTCTTGTGAGACAAGATTTAGGAAATGCACATAGAAATCCTTTTACGGTAAATATGAGATTTTCTATGTTTTCTCTGAATGAAGGAAAACTACAAAGTCTAGAGCCATAATTTCTAACATGGAATGTCTTATATTAATGTCTTATTATGTTCATGAGGATTTATCTATGAAGGTTTGTCAAGCCTCCTAATGTCAGTAAACACAGCATTTTGGACAATTTTAGCCACATTCTGACTTGCACCATCGATCAGAGGCATGATGATAACACACTCACACGATAGGGAATTACTTGATGACATTCCATATCGAAAATTGTGACTCTAGACTTAGTAGGCCTACTTTTCCCTTAATCAGAGAAATCATAGGAGATCTCATTTTTAACGAAGACTTCAATCTACATTAAGGGTCGCAATAGTGGTATTACCGTTACCTGATTCCGGTGTTTTCCGAAAAGCCGGAAACCGGTTTTGCGATGTCCAAATACCGGTATATTTTCTCCTGTGCTTCTATTGTTTAATTTTTTTAAAGTTGAAGATCACTACACAAATCAATCAGTTATTACAATATCTTCACAATCCTTAATCCATGCTCGACAAGAGAACTTGTGAAGACTGTTGTTTTGAATTACTGAAGAGATTGAATTGCACCAAAGAAGAGGATGATCTTGATCTTTTCCATTAATCTTAAGATCGATGCGTCAATCTTCTGAAGGAACAGACAAGGTGAAGATGTCATCGGAAGACAGCAGCACTGATTATAGTCCAGTCATATCAAGTGAAATTTCATCAGCGGAACAGAATGATAAGTTTGGATTTCATTTTCAACTAATTTGCGATTGTCTTCTCAACGTTCCATCGAATTCAGTGGAAGCGGAGAGAGTGCCTTCCAGCATTGGTTTACCGGCCGTCTACCAGACGAAATGCTAGATGTTTCGTGCTACACTCGCTCAAGCGCTCATCAGAAAGAAAATCTTCGTATTTTGACGATTGCGGCTACTTTTAATATGCCGCACCCATTCACTCAGTACATTCGTTACTTTCAACAGGAGTTGCTCGATGAAGAAATATGTAATAGTTTGCTTTTCATTTTATAACCGGTGATAGCGTTAATACTGCTTTTGTCATTGATCAAATACCGGTGTCGACTTTGTAAAAATGGTCTGGTATTGCCACCCCGATTCTGCAGCCCATTCTATTTGCATGTGTTTTTCTTTGATCCTGTCTCACAAGAAGAGGAACCAGGTAGAATTCGCCAGACACGGAGATTCATAATAGCCATTGTACCTCATTCTGTGAAAGTCTCATTTTTGATCTCATTATCTTGTTCCCTAGAGAAACTTGATCTGGCTGCGGGACTAAAACCGGATGTGAGTTGGAGAGGCTCGGTATCACATCGAACGATTGATTTCTGTATTTTTTGGCAATCAACGCCTAACATGTCATCAACTGACGAAACGGTGAATAGTGATTTCTTTGGCACTCTGCTGTTATATGAAGGCCTACTAAACAAATCATTCAGCGTAGGCTGACAGGGCACTGTATAATGAGGTCTGAAGCAGAAAATCGCCATAAATATCGTAAAATTGTTTTGTAATTTGATTGATTTATGTGCACAACTTATTTTGCCCTTTCTTTTCAACGATAAAAGCATAACATGAAATTTCTATGTTTTAAATAATATGATGAAATTCTGTATTTCTTGCTCTACTGGATTTTTGAATGTGTGTCTCATGGGCACCATTATTGTAAATAACACGAATAATTTAGGTTTTCCGAATTATTGAATGATATTTTCATTCCATGGCATTACTACATGAAACGGATTCACAGCGTAAGATTATTCTTGACATTTTTGTCATCTTTCTTAATTTGTTTGAAGCCTTCACGTTTCTTTGAAGAACCTACCATAATTGCTTCTCTAATGCTATGGGATATAAGTAATTAATCAGCTACGTCGACATACTAAAATGAACGCTATTTTTGAATTTTTTGAATTGCGACATGTATTGGTCACCGTGGCGCAGTGGTTAAGTGCTTGGCCTAGCGATCTTTTGGTCCAGTGGTCGAGACCCGAAAGTGGCATTGGAATTCGGCAGGGAAAGGCATCCAGGCTAAAAGATCACACCGCTCCAGTCCAGATGCTGTCTGACTACGTCAGTACAGTCAAAGCCCGCACTGTGGAGGAGTAGCGACGTCAAACCATCATCCTTCGGATGACTGTTTTCAGTGAATGGAGTATGATAATGGTCATGGAGCAAGACGAGATTCGGAAGTGTAGTGCCATTAAATGTAGTTGACGGATAAACGTGTAGAGGAAATGGGGGATGCAGCCATCATACCATGATTGAGATAATAAGATTTTCTACTCCTCTGAAAGCATGTCCGTGTTTCAGGAGCCTATAGAAGGTTATCGAGAAAGTCAAGCGCCTGGACTATACGCGTCAGTAGCTGGCCGGATTCAGACTGTCAACAAGCTGGTATATGTGTGGCCTTTAAAAACTCGTTATCCAGGTAAGTGATGCTATCTATGTTTCCATCATTGCCATTGCTTTCCAATTTCTATGTTTTCTTGCGATGCACCAACACGAAAGATCTGCTGATAATGGTCGTGGACACATGCATTGAGCAGTAGAAGTAGTTCTGCTTCAAATAAATGTGGATCTTCATCTGATCAAGGCTCTTTGATTCCATTAGTGATTGTGCTCATTTCTTGTTAACACCTGAATATAGCTTCAGTGTATAAATTCGTGAAACCGAGAATTTTCGGCATTGAAAGCATCGTTGCCGCGAGCTATAATGCCATTCACTAAAATTATTTAACAGCGCTTTTCTTTTTAATTTTTGTCAGCAGAGGTCATCGATCAATTGAAGATATTTAGTTTGATTTAGTGTGTTCGTGTTAATAAATCGTCTTTAAGGTAATCATGTGATTTTCTTAATATGTTCTCACTGACTCTTAACCAAATTGCGTACTGTAATAATAAATTAAGCAGCAATGAATCTTCTATCAATTTGAAGACCTCAGAGAACTATATTACTTATATTCCAGATAAATTAATAAATTGACCCAAGTGCTGATTGAGAGATGGAATCATCCACTTAAAGGGACACAATAATCGGCATGAATATAGCCATTTAAGTTAGGTAATGCTCTTATATGAAGTTAGGTTGCATTTCTAGAGATCTTTTTTCCATTGAAGAGCACGGTTGTGGAGCAAGCTTCCATTGTAGTCATCTACAACATTTGTTGGACTTGAAGCATTCAAGAAGGCTGTTTATAAGCCTCCCCGAAATCGATGTTGATTTGATGATTGGAAGACTGTTTTGCCTAATACATTCTCTGTCGGCTCCAATCGGTTTGTTGGACATATCGCTTTACTTGACAATCTCAGTTAACAACACAAAATAAACTAAAATTGCTGCAAAATAGTTAATCTGTAATTGACTTTGAAAAATGCATGCGAAGCTACAGCACATGAACTAAAATAAATAAAATTCTTAACTTTCGAGCATCGACCTCAGCGTCTCACATGGAACTACTCCAGAAAAGAATTGAAATAGGGAACTTGACTTGGTATCAATGAACCAATTGGTGACTAACTATTCGTGAAATTTAATCTGCCTCTAGAGCACCGGTCTGTACCCCGCCCTATTTAATCTCAATTGGCAAACGATTGTGACATGTTTAATATGCATATGACTCGAGAAAAGATAGTTATCAATTGCTTCATTGTGGATGGGAACATGCCGATCTGGATAAAGGAGCTCACTCACGCTGTTACCAAACTTTAGAAAATAAACTAGCCTAGTATATATAAAATTGTAAATCGTACAATTGTAATCGTAAAACAAATAAAAAAAGGTAAAAGACAAACAAGTAAGGTAAAAGGTAAAATAAAAGTCAAATATTGAAATTGAATAAAAAATATACAGGACAGAGAAATAAAGATTTAAGTGTAAATTAACAAAGAAAATTCTCAAGAAACCAATGTGAAATAAATGAGTAAACAGCAAAATGAGTGCAATGAAAGTGCTAACGAATAATACTACTCATCCTGAATAGATAGGGTAGTTATTCCTTAGAAGGATTGGTTAGTTCTCTGTACCAACGAGGAAGTCATTAGCAGGAACTGAGCTTGGTCTCAAATTTCAAAAGTATTTCTTTATGTTTTTGTAAACCATTTTCTGCATTATGAATTAAAAACTCTATATAGCCTCTAGCTACTAATAATCCAAGGGTCGAAGAATCTTTTTTCACGGAATCCTCAAGTGATCAACAGAGTTATTATGACATTATTGTATGTTTATATCATCTTGCATTTTGTTCTTCACTTTTTCGTTTCCGATAATCCTATTTTCAGCATTTCTTTTAATAGCCTCCTGAATTATGGGTACCTGCAGTTATCATCAGCATATTTTTCTACACTTCTGATGACTCGGTTATGACCATTTTTCTTCATCTTTCTTTGGCTTTCGTCTTTTGTAGAGGCACACCTTTGGTGTGTAAGTGTCCCCTGCTTCCAATTTTTTAGAGAAAAGTGATAATGAGGGCAATTATTTGTGCAATAAGTAAATGAATATTGTGCATTATAGAAATAACAGTTGTGAAAAATTATGCGTTTGTATTACTGATAATTTGATAATTGTACTGCCAATGTACTGACAATATACCAATAATGTACATGTTGTCTTATATTTTTAACCCGATGATTTATCGGCAGAACCCATGTACTAATTAGAATTTCCTTTTTCTCAATTTATTGTGTTTCGGTATTGTGATGAAGCAGCAAATCCTTATTGACATCTTTGTTGAGAAAGTAGCGGTTTTAAGTTATCAGCTTTCTCAACATTGAGAAGCTTCCTTCGACGGATTTTCGATGTTTGCTTGGCGTTTAAGAAGTTGCATGTATGAAGATGGAGAAATGTCGGTTCTTTTCAGCTTCAGAGTGACCTGCAGATCCGCATTTTTGCTTCTAATCTCTTTTTCAAGTATTTCTGGATATCACAAACATCCTCATGAAAATCAAGCGAGGGCAATTGTTTCCAAGGCTCGGCAATGGTGGACAGTGCCGCGATTCAGCCATCGATATGAGCTCTATCAGACACTCATTATCCCGTTTGATGCCCAAAGGTCATCGCCTTTGAATTTCTGTCACAATGGACCAATTGCCAAGTGAGACTCCATTGGCTGAGACTATTAGATCTTATTGACAGAAACATGTCATTTGTTAAATCGAACGAAATGCATACGATTCATTGAAAGGCTCATGATTCTGTGATTCGCAACGTGATATTTATTGAGAGTAGTAGTAAGCAAGTGAAAAACACTCGACCGGCGCCCCCCCCCTCTGGAACGGCAGAGTGTCGTGGTCGGCCGCCGTGGTGCTTCGGGTCTGAGTCCCCCCCCCCTCTGGAACGACAGAGTCTGTCGTGGTGTGCCGGCCAGGTGGTTTCACAACATGTTCGCTGACTCCCCCCCCCTCTGCAACGACAGAGTGTGAGACTCGGATGTGTTGGTCTCGTATGGGTTGACGTGACCGACCGCCTAGGTTGACGTGGCCGACCGCCTAGGTTGACGTGGGCGACCGTCTAGGTTGACGTGGGCGACCGTCTAGGTTGTCGTGGATGGTGAAATGGCTGCCAGATTCGGATTCAGCGTAAAATTCTGCATCGGTAGGGTGAGTTTCAAGGCAATTGGCGAGAAAAAATTTTTCTTCAAAATTTTAACAGAGTTAGAATTTGGGACGTTTTGGTGTGTAGCGCCCAAACGAAGCATCGGATGAGAAAACGGAGGCCAGATTCGGAATCTACGTGAAATTTTAGGTTAGGAAGGATGTTTCCAGCGAAATCGGAGAGAAAAAATTTTCGGCTGACGTCCCCCCCCCTCTGGACAGCTTGCTTCGATTTTGGCTTCCAGTGGACGGATTTTGTCGTGCGATAGCTCGTTTGAAAGCTAAGAGTGAGACAAATTCAGTGAAACAATCGGCTTGTTCCTATCTGTCTTCGTTTAGATGTGAGACGCCATTTAAGATTTTGGGACATTGGTGAAAAACGACAGAGTTAGAATTTGGGACGTTTTGGGCTCTAGCTTCAAAACGAAGCATCGGATTGGAAAACGGATTTCAGATTTGGAATCAGCGTGAAATTCTTTATCTGTATAGTGAGTTTCAAGGCAATCGGCGAGAAAAAATTTTCAACATTTTTCGAAAAAACGACAGAGTTAGAATTTGGGACGTTTTGGTGTGTAGCGCCCAAACGAAGCATCGGATGAGAAAACGGAGGCCAGATTCGGAATCTACGTGAAATTTTGGGTTAGGAAGGATGTTTCCAGCGAAATCGGAGAGAAAAAATTTTCGGCTGACGTCCCCCCCCCCTCTGGACAGCTTGCTTCGATTTTGGCTTCCAGTGGACGGATTTTGTCGTGCGATAGCTCGTTTGAAAGCTAAGAGTGAGACAAATTCAGTGAAACAATCGGCTTGTTCCTATCTGTCTTCGTTTAGATGTGAGACGCCATTTAAGATTTTGGGACATTGGCGAAAAACGACAGAGTTAGAATTTGGGACGTTTTGGGCTCTAGCTTCAAAACGAAGCATCGGATTGGAAAACAGAGACCAGATTTGGAATCAGCTTGATGTTATTGTCCAATGAGGATCATCATCCAATGAGAATCAAGCATTTCTTTATAAATAGCGAGCCTTCCACAGTGAGAATCATTCCATCGTTGAATCACACGAGTGACGGACGCACATTTTCTCTCTCTCTAGTTCCCTGTTCTATTACCCAACTAAAATGGTAAGTCGCTACTTCCCTCCCTCTCCTCCCTTGAACGTAAACTTAATACAATCTTTTTTCATTTTCAGGCATCTACTCCATCTGCTGCACTAGTAGGACAAAATGGCGGTCAAACGTTACAAGGTTCGCTACGGTCAGATCATCTACAACTGAGGCCAGTGGAAGAAACATCCAAGGTACATAATCCTACACCGCTACAGCGTAAATTTAAACAAGCCTTGCGTTATGATGATCATAGCGTAGTACTCCAAACGGGAATGCTCCCTTCCACGGATGTCAAGATAATGCACAATCAGTATGGGGACTACATACTGATCCCCGTGAGTCCGTACATTCGCCACCAACTTGATATTATTGAGGAGTACGTGACATTAAATATGGACATTCCTACTCCTCTTGCTCAAGAGTGGAAGGCGAGAGATGACAAGGATACTCCCTATAGAAAGATTTGGGATGGTAATCACATTTGCCTACCGGTATCACATTGGTGTACTTACTATAAGAAGGATGGAGATCATTCAATACCCATCAGATGTGATGAGCTCGGAGAAGGTACTTGGGATATCCTTTTCAAAGTGAATGGGCTATATTATGGTCGACACAAGGATAATAAAATAGCCTCTCTCTCCATGCATATGGAATCCATTTTATATATTCCGAAACCACCCAACGTGGACGACATAATTGATCAAATCCTTAACAGCAGTGGTACGAAGCGCAAGTCGGAGAAGAATGCTACATCAAAACGCAAATCAAAGAAGGAGAATTACTAGTCCTTTCCTAACTCTACCCTATGACAATTCGCTTATGTGCTTTGAGTGTCGTAGACGTGGTCTTATTAGATACATTTTACTTCTTCGTTGCCATCATATCATTTGTGTATTTTGTCGTGAAAAGCATCGATGTAATTCTTCATTTTGTAATATGTTATAGAACGCTTCCTTAGATGTGTAAATTTCCGTTTTAGGCTTCTATCATCATTTTTATGGATTGTGAGGGTGAACCTGTACAGGAGCTCAGTGCTATTGCTATGAACAATTGGACATATCAGATTGTTAGTGTCTATCATCAACATGCCAACTGTGATCCCAATGTTGATCAATGGGCGAGAAAACACATTCATGGACTTAATCTGAAATATTTGCAAGACTATGGCTTTTCTTGTGAGAGTGCTCTTCTTATTGACTTTAAACGATGGTTAGCTGCTTTCAATGTTATACGCATCTTTTGTAATAATCCTGGTAAGGAGAGGAAAGTATTTCCCAATCTAATCATTGATGATATTTTGCTCCCGCCTTGGGATAGTAGAGTGAATCAACATTATCATGAAGTCACGAAACGTTTTAAGGATTTGTGTGTTCCTATTTTGTCTGTTCGTTGTAGTAGCTACGTTCATAACCAATGCTTCTTTCCTCCTTACCTCAACACTGCCAAAGTCCTGTATGGTTATCATTGCTCGCTGTATGATAGTTATCAGCTGTATCTATTTTATCTCTTTCAAACCATTGATTTATAATGCATGCTTGTTACCGTTATTCAATAAATGTTACTATGAGAAGAGTTGTTGTTTTCATGCAATGGATGGGTTAGTTAAAGGGCGATCATGTCTTTCTCAAACGACTGCGGAACATTACGTTTTCATAGGCAAAGTTTAAAAGGAGCTGTTCAAGATTATGTGATAAATTTTCATAAAGATGAGACCGACATCGAAGCAGTGGTAGATGATGCTAGCACTCTATTTCTAGAGTTAATGAATACATTCTCTGATAGCATTGTCATGGCGCGATTAGTTGCGAAAATTAAGTTTAGTCATTTTGGAAAGGGAGAGGTGGAAAGTCGCTCTTTCCATTTTGCTTCTTATTCAATGGAAGTGGTAGATCACCCCGAAGAATTTTTTAAAAGACATATGATAAAAATTGCTGAACGTCTTAACGCATTTAACCATCATGGTAGCAGTCTAGTGATTGAAGCGATTTCAGATATTCACATTCAACTTTCCATAAAGAAAAATTGAAAATGCAGTGGTACTTGATTGTAGCACAACTGGTTTTCGAGCTATGTCTGCTCACTCTCGAAGTATATTCCTTCTGTACATGCGTCTATTATTTAGAAAAGGCTAGCAAATTCATATCTTCAAAAAGACTTGCTATAGACATCAGTAACGGTGAAACTATGTGTTGCGATGTATGTAAGCGAAAGGATGGAAATGAAAAGCGCATCTTCAAGAGATGTAAGCATGCTTTTTGTCAACGCTGTTTCATACGTAATTGCATTCAACTTTGCCAATGTAACCACTGTGACATTGCTCATTTCGAGTGTCACTTATGTCGCAATAGTTAGTACCTATGCAAATGTGGTAAAGATAGGTTTTAGCAAAGACTAACACGGAAAATGGCGAAACGTAAAATGACGAAACGTAAAAGTCAAAAGTTTTCTTCAGCCATTCAAGCTCTCCGACGAATGAAAGCAAATCAGCGATACAATGCTATACGACATGCTAACGATAAATTCATTTGTGAAATTATTTCTCATGTGAGGAAGTTGAGGACGAAGAAATTAGCACCAAAACAACGAAAGTTACTTAAGCGATATGCTACGAAATTGCGTTTCATCTCCAATCCTAAAGTCGCCCTTCAAAGAAAGAGGAAAACTCTAACACAAAAGGGCGGTTTCCTTTCAGCAATACTTCCAATGATAGCTCCTGCCGTGGGCAACCTATTGGGAAATATCTTTGGCTCTAAGTGTTAATTATGCAAATGTTGAGTCTCAAAGTAATAAAATGGATTTCAGACTTCAATGTGATAAAGTTCTGACTGTATCAGGTCCATCTCATGCAGGTAAAACTGTTTTCACGCTGAATTTATTGGATAAAAGAAGGGAGTTGTTTAAGGAACCTATCAATCGAGTGATTTGGTGTTATGGTATTTATCAACCGTCGCTGTTTCAGGAATTGCAAAGTCGCAACTTTATTCGACATGAAGGAATTATTCCAGTGGATAAACTTCAGTCTAATGATGTTGTTGTATTGGATGATTTATTAAAAGAAAGTAAGAATTCAAAAGATGTTACAGATATATTCACTCGCGCAGCACACCATAAAAGGTGTTTTATCATCTATATTACACAAAATTTGTTTCCTGATGGAAAAGAAGCTCGTACACGAAACCTGAATACACACTATTATGCTATTTTCAAGAATCCGCGAGATAAAAGTCAATTTGAAATTTTAGCGCGACAAGTTGCACCCAGAGGATCAAAAGCCTTAATTGAAATTTTTCAAGCAGCTACTGAAAAACCATACGGTTACTTATTCATTGACTTTACGCAAGAGTGTCCGGAAGAATTTAGATTTCGAAGTGATATTTTGAAAACTCCCATGATTATCTACAAACTATGAGTTCTTATTCTCGCATGATTGTTATTCCTCAGGATGAATATGTACAATTGACTGCCATGCAGCAAGTAAAGCAACCTCTTGCAAATCAAATGTATAGGAAAGAAATAGATTATCAGCAAAATGTTCACATCAAAGATCCACATCGTGCTGTATTATTACAATCGGAAACTGTTGAGCAATTGAAAAACTTGAAGAATAAGATGCGTGACTCTGTATCGACTGCTACACCTTTAGCATCTCGCGCACATGCCATATCTCTTTTCAACAGTATTGAACCCCATCTCAATGTAAATGATAGAGGAGAAATCATTACAGATGAAAATAAAGTGATTGATGCTTCACGTTATGAAGACTTGATTCAGTATGCGACACGTAGAAAGCGCCGTCAGGGCTATGTTCCACCTGGTTGGTCATACTTTCTTAAACTATTGAAAAAGCATAATGTGCCAAAATTTGCTTTAAATAATGAGACATTGAAAGAACTTGATTCAACAGTGGCTACTACTCCAATGCTTCAGGCGATGAAAATGCCAACAAATTGGTTTAAGACGTCACCTGCTACATCCCCTCCCACACTCACTAAGCAAACAAGAGGAAGAACTCGACGTAGATCTACATCGCCACTAAAACTGGTAAAAGGAAAACGTAAAACAGCTCCTCCTAGGAAATACATGTTCTCAGACTATTAATATGAAGCAGATGTGTTGCTTGCCATGTAATGAGCCGCCAGAGGTGAATGTCGTTGTCACTTGCACTTGCTGCGCCAGCTCTCATAATGAAACCCCTAAGCAATGTGAACACGATCGCAAAACCGCTAAAGCTAAATGCTGCAGTTGTTGTAAATGTAGAAAGGCAAGAAAGAAAAAAGATGAGAAGGAGGAAAAAGAGTCAGCCGTCATCGACTGAACGTTTGAAGTCAATCTATTATGATGTAAAACATCCGGCAGGATTTGCATCTATCAAGAAATTATCAAAAGCGAGTGGTCTTCCACAATCACAAGTGAAACGATGGTTAAAGGGTCAGGCTACCTATACACTCCACAAACAAGCGAAAAAGAAGTACCGCACCCGCCATTATATTGTTCATGACATCGATGAACAGTGGCAAGCAGATTTGTGCGATGTTGCCTCCATTTCAAAACATAACTCGGGCAATAATTTTATTTTAACCGTCATTGATATTTTCTCGCGTTATGCGTGGGCTCAACCTTTAAAAACTAAAGAAGGGAAAGGAGTAGCAAAAGCATTCCAAACAATTTTTCGAGAAGGTCGCATTCCAAAAAGAATTCAGAGTGATCAAGGAAAAGAGTTTGAAAATCAGCATGTGACAAGATTATTTGAGAGGCATGACATTGAGTTGTTTAGTGTAAAGAGCGCTTATAAAGCTGCACTCGTTGAACGTTTTAATCGCACATTAAAAAATCGCTTGTGGCGACATTTTACTGCCAACTTGACACAAAATTGGACAAAGGTTCTACAAGATACACTCCATGCCTACAATCACTCTATCCATCGTTCTATTGGACTCAGACCAGTAGATGTAAATGCTGACAATGTAGATAAAGTGCGCGAATCATTCCAACGTAAACGCACTCATGTGAAAAGTGATGTGAAAATTGGCGATAAAGTTCGTATCTCAAAAGTGAAAAGTGTTTTTGCTAAAGGGTACCTTCCGAATTGGACAGAGGAGGTATTTACAGTATCAAGGATTAATCAAAAAGACTCTCCGACCACCTACAAGTTGAAAGATTACGATAATGAAGAAATTGAGGGTAGCTTTTACCGCGATGAGATTGAGGTAGTCACTGAAAGTGAAACATATTTGGTAGAGAAAATCATTCGATGTAAAAAACGGCAAGGTGAAGAATGGTGTCTTGTTAAATGGGCTGGTTATCCTTCAAGTATGAACTCTTGGATGCGTCGTGCCGACATCTTTCATCTAAGTGATCGACAGTGATTCATGCAAAGTTGTAACTAACAATGTTTAGGGTTTGAGCTATGAATCCAACTGCCTCATTTTATTCACGACCCTCCTATGTAAGTGGCGGAGGACAAATTTACATCGGTGCTCGCCGCCAACGTGGAGGTAGCATACTTGGTGCACTGAAATCTGTTGTAGCACCTCTCATATCCAATGTCGGTAGATCTTTAAAACGAAATGTTTTAAGTAATGCCGTTGGCTTTGCTGGTGATGTTGCTAGTGATCTTTCCAGAGGTAGAAGTTTTAAGAGCAGTTTGTTGAATCGTGGGAAGGAACGCGGTTTAAAAACATTGAAGCAGACCATTGCTGGTGTTACTCAAGGAAAGAAATCACCTAAACGAATGAATAAAGGAAGGAGGAAACATCGCGGAGCTGGTAAGGTGCGATCTTCAGTCAAAAGGCATTCACGCAAACGTCGCAGAGGCTCTAATCATTCATCAGGCGCTAAACGACGACGCTGCTATAACTTCTAATCATGGAGTGTAAAACTTCCGGTTTTTGTTTGTTCGATCAACAAGCCATACAGACAGATATTCTTAGTTCAAGTATTGTAGATTATCATCCTCGAACAGCTGAGAATGCTGGCCCCATTGAATTTGTTATTCCTGGTGGTAGTGATGACTACATAGATTTGAGTTATGCGATGCTTGATTTGAGGTTTAGAATTCAGCAAGCAGATGGAACTGCTATTGACGATGCACATAAAGTTGGACTGAACAATTTACCATTGACTACATTACTTCGTGATGTTTCTCTAACGATTGGAGAGCAGCAAGTGGAAGGTGGTCAAAGCGATTATCCCTATAAATCATATTTCAATCATGTATCACAGTTTCATCCAGCAGCACAAAAAAGTCATATGGAAGCCATGGGATGGTACAGAGATGAAGCAGGAAAATTTGATGTTGGTCCATTTCATCCTGGTCCACCCTACAAACCAGATTTTGCTTCAGATCAATTTATGCGCAGTTATGTTGATTTTATGGATGTTTTTGGCTTTTACAATACGGATGACACCAACGGACTGACTATGAAAGAGTTTAAGAGTGGATATACTATTTATGCATTTGATTTAACTGCTGACAGCGATATTAGTGCACCCTATCGTCAAGCGAACGTGCCTCATAATATTCGTTTGGATTTGACGTTCAAAAGAACACTACCTGAGACGATCAATGTATTAATTTATGCAGTCTTCGATTCAAATATTGAAATTACAAAGTATCGTGACGTGATTCTTCAGTATAATCGTTAATGAGTTGGTTGACTGCTGACGATATTAAGACTAAAGTGCAGCGTAATGCAGACGAAGCGACGTTGAAAGCTTTCGATAATGTCTATTCACTCGATACCTTACCACCTGCAGTAAATCACTATCCCATCTTTATTGTGCTAAACACTCATTCACAGAATTTAGGCGGTGAGCATTGGAAAGCGATCTTTATTGGAGAAGACCGACGTGGTGAACTATTTGACTCTCTTGCTCAACCTCCAAATATACCAACACAGCAGTGGTTGAGAAAACATACGCGTCAATATCAGCGAAATGAACGCATACTACAACATCCACTTTCATCAACGTGTGGTGCTTTTGTACTGTACTTCATCTTAAAACGTTTACATGTATCTCGATTTGCATCTATTATTCAAAACTTTTCATGTAATCCATCCTCTAATGAAAAAATGATTTGTAAGTTCTATCATGATTTGAAATAAAAACATCATGTTGGAAAAAATTGTTTTTTATTTTACAATCCGCTGGGTACGTACATACTCAATGAGATAGTCTAGGATCATATTTGCTTGTTCATGAGATTTTAGTCCAGTAATGATCACTTTACTATTATGGAAGATTGCCACATGCACAGGCAACCAACAACTAATGAGAGCTGCAGGAAAAAGTTCGGGTTCATAACACAAACTGTAACTGCTGGTACGAATCTTCAAAAATGATAGACTGTCACTCAATTGAGTAGAGATCACCATATTGTCCACAGTCAGATTCGACATCACACACCTCTCCCTCTTCCATATCCGACGTAGTAGTCTTTGTAGCTCTAAGCGCATTGACTGCGCCGATGAATGAGAAAGGGCGCCGAGAATCTGTACAGTCCCATTTGGGAAGAGTTGAAGATTCCGTGAATTGTTCATCTTCACCACTAACATTTGAGGACGGCCCGGGTAATACTTGCTGTTTGGAAGCTGTTGGCGTAATGTTGTGAGATCGATTTTGGTGTAGAGTCTGAAGCGACGGAGAATGTTGACGATGGTGTAGCGATGGCGCTTCATGATGAAAGAATGAGTAAATTGAGCGATGTACCTTCCTTTTATACTTTTCCCAACTACCTTGATGAAATGTGAAGTTAGTATGAAGTTGGGAATGATAGAGTTGAATTCGCCGATTGTTGACGCGCAGCCAGATGCGATTTCCAATACGTGAATGTCTTTTCATATAGAAGTATTTCAAGTCCTTCATGATATGATGTAGAGATTGAAAATGACGATAAGATAAAGCAAACTCTCTTCTCACATTTCCAGTTGAATCTTTGAAATAGACGTTTCGATCATGATCCGTTTCAATACGTTGTAGGGAATCTAATTTCCAACTCATGGTGCGTGGTAATCATATCTGATTAAGATTTGCATAGTAGGGCGATGAACTCACGACGAATAAATGTCATGATGGAGCGATGTATGTATCTTCTATACTTCTCCCAATTGTATTTGCGAAATGAGAAACAGTTTGCGGAATGAGAATGGTAGATTTGAATTTCATTTCTGTGATGTTGAAGCCAAACTTGATCACCCAAGGAGATGAATCTTAATGTTTCAAAATATTCCAAATCCCTCATGATATCATTGAGGTTGACAAATTGTCGCCATGTTAATGTAATTCCTCTTGATGTATGACCATGAGAATTTTTGAAATGTACGTTTCCATCACGATCAACTCTGATATATTGTAGAGAGTCCAAAATCCAAGTCTTCATGATGTTATGCAAAGTTGCAGATTAGCAATATAAAAATGTCGTTTTATCATATTTTGCTTAGCAATGCGGCTACAAAGAGATTTACTAGTAATCGAGCCGCACTCTTCTACTCCCATTGATCATGCACAACAGCTAAATGGGAATTGGGAAGTGGGTGTCACTCAACTTGTTTATAGCAACTGTGTCTATACTTTTGATCATGAGGTGATGACTATTAATATGAGGCGTACAGCTGCTTATCAATGTGAAAAGGGGTGCCGAGTATACATTCCACAGTGGTCAAAGAAAGATCTCTTATCATGTAAAAAGTTTATATATGATTTCTTGAATAAAGCGTGTAAACATATTGTCCAATTTACTCCGCACAATGATGATTATAATTATGTACATCATGTAGTTGAGAAAGATTGGATTGTTGGTTTAAGTCCAAGTTTAAGAAATGATTTAGGCTACCTCGCTAGCGCCTTAACAAGCTATGATAATTTTAACGTTAATTACCACATAAGTGGTCATAAACAGTTAATATATCGAGAGGAAGCTTATTATGTAGATCTTATTCCAAGAAATGAGAAGACGTTGGTGAAGAAGATTGTGATTAAGCCAAGAAAGACAAACATGACTCCTGAAACATTATTGAAGAAATTTAATTATCTCCTTCGAGTTGATGGTAAACAAGTGGCAACATTGACTTATATCAAATCATCTAATCATATTGCAATAAGCAAATTAAATGATGATGATCTAGTATTAGTTTGTTCAAAAGATTTTCATCAGTTCTTACGACATCGTTCTGCAGCTGTTCATGGAAAATCTGATATGCAACATTTACCATGTGAAAGGCCAAATCAATTTGATACAGAATGGGTCGTATCTTTATACAGAAAGTGTGTAGAGCCTTTTGGTGGTTTCTTACATGAAACAAGAGTGTTGATGCCTCGCATTATTACTTCGGTTAAATTGGTTGTAGATTATTTAAATGAAGTGATTAATGAGCAACATATTTCATTTTCTGAAAAAGAAGGTACTTTGTCTCTCACTATAAGTGGAAAAGGTATTGAACTAATTATGGATAAAACTCTAATGGACATTTTGGGTTTTGACCAAAATATCTTTAAAAGTGGTACTGTAACCAAAGCTAGCGCAGACATGTCGCTATCGCGTCGTATTAACTATTTTCAGATATATTCCAATATTGGTGAAGATGTACGTGTGGGAGATGTTGAAGCTCCATTGCTAGCAATGATACCATACCAGCCAAAGAGCTGCAGTATTTTATCTGAGCATACTTTCAAGAAAGTGCATTATACAAAGCTGAAATCAAACTACATCCCACAAATTGATATTGCCATTTATGACGATGCTGGTGCGTTGATTCCTTTTCATAAAGATGCTGTGACAAGTATCACACTCCATTTCCGAATGAAGAGTTAATGCAAACGTATGCTAATATATTTTTCCAATGTGAATAATATGGAAAGTGAAAATAAGGACTCGTTTCTAATCTACTTGCCCAGTAATGCTTCTATGAATAAATTTCCCAAAAATAAACCATCAGACTATCGAGTAGAATTAAATCGCCCACTGCATTTAGAAGGTGAATGGGAGGTTGGCGTTTCTAGTATTTGCTATGATAGCAATATTCAGAATGTGAATGATTTGGAAGAAATGATATTGACTCCTCGCACCCATGATGGAATAACGATGAATAATGCATTTCAGTTCCCATACAATTTAACATCAGATGGAAAGTGGAACTATGAATGGATTCAGATAAAATCAGATTCTTATGAGCCATTTGGGAATGAGAAAATTATTAAGGCATTCAACAGTGGTAATACTTCCATCATGAAGAATAAAAATCAGAAAGCTTATGAGTTTACTATCTATCATTGGAGTGGGAGACAGTTCCTCCGCTTTCATTCTTTTACTAAAGGTCTTACGCTGAGGTTGGATAGTGAATTCTATCCGCATCTCGGTTTTGGTCATGGACTACATCTAACGTCAATTGCTACTGCAAATGTTAGAAAAGTTTATTCAAATCGAATCAACAAATTTCATTATAGATTTAAAATATTTGATGAAGATGTTGTAGAATGCGAAGAACGCATCATTTTGAAAAAGCGTGGTGTTCAACCTTTATCACTTATTGAGTTAGTAAAACGATGGAATGAGACTGTGGGTAAGAAGTATGGAGAGAAAATTATGGCGGACAAAAATAAGTTGGTTATTCAGAAATATAATGACAAACTTACAGTTTATTTCTCTCCAACCTTGCGTCATTTTGTAAGACATTATACACCTATTATTGGAAGCGGTGTGGTGTATGCTTCTCATGAATATCACACTAAAGCTGATTCAGTTAATGATGAATGGTGGGTGGACATCTATGGCGATCGCATCAAGAAAATTTACCAGTCTTATGAAGAATCTAAAGTTGCTATCAATATAATGCCGCGTCTATATCATACAGTTGAAAGCTTCATTCATGTAGTAAATCCTTATATACAACAGAAGTTGAAGCATGTGATGAAAAGTAAATATGATGCAAAGACACACCACATTTCGTTTTCAATTGAAAATCAACGCGTTGTTCTGAAACTGGGTGATGACATTCAATGTCAATTGAGTAAAAATTTGAAAAAACTCTTTGGTTTTTCAATGCTACAAACAGTGTTTGCTGCTGCGCATACGATTGGTATAGAAACACCAATGACACTTGATAAACATGAACAGCACCTTTACATTCAAAGTGATTTGATTCTACCTATTTCTGTTGGTGAGAAAAAAGAATACATTTTACGTGATTTCATTCATGATAAAGACGCTTCATATGGAATAGTCGAGAAGATGTTTGAATCTATTTTCTATCATCCCGTCGTCAAACAAACTATACCCTCTATTGCTATCAAAATTACCAATGGTTTACAAGAGTGCATCCATGTGAAAGATACTAAATCCCTCATAACGTTAGTGTTTCGGAAAACAAAGTGAAGTCATTGTGATATGTTTATTGAAATATGTACATGAATGTGAAGCAACAGACTTTATACAACATCCACTGAAAATATATACATGAGCGCACTTCAATAAACATTGTTATATACAAAAAGTCTTTTTACTTCGTGAAGGGTGGAAATATACAGGGATAGGAAAAATGTCTTTCAGTGAAAAAGTCATCACATGGGGAATGTACAGATGTGGACACATATTCACAAGGAAAAAACAATCTCATGCGATACATAAAACAACAATGTTTATCTACAGAAATCAACATCAAAATACTAAGTTAAGGATGATTATGCTAAGACGTCTCCTGAATGTGGTAGTGTGAGTTTAATTCTTTTGGGTGGTGGTATGTTTGTGTCAGGATGTCCATGTGGAAGAGATATGTTGTGTTCTAACCAGCACCTCTTATCCTCCCATGCTGAAAGCGCCCGTTTCCTAAAAGTATGAGTTTTGATCTCATGCGACTTAGATTTTAAGATTGTCATATTGACAAACGTTATATTTTTATTTCTATAGGCTTTCCTGAAATTCTTATGTTTCATATTTTGCACAATGGATTTTGATATGCCTTTAGCGCGCTTAATGCTATCATCACTATCCTTTAATTTCATAGAATACATTTTTGGACGGAGGAGAATCATTTCATCTATTTCCTTCCCTGCTGTCTCATCCTTAAAGCAGCCAAGTTTTGCCTTATTTTTGATGGAGTAGAGTGGATGATCAGCAGGATAATTTGATGTATCAAAATATCTTTCCAAAGATTTTCCTACTTCATTGAAATTTAAATCTTTTTGAGTGGTAATACCTAAGAAGAAACTATCTGTATCACCACCCAACAAACGAACCTCTTTTACGAGAGGACATGGTTTTAGTATTTTATAAAAGAGTTGGTACATTTCAAGCTTAGAATAATCTAGTACAGCTTGACCAATATAGATGGGTTTGCACAACTCAACTTCAGATTTTATCATTTTAACACCTATAAGGTCCTCATCGATAATGTCTCTATCGATGAATAGAGGTGATGAGGTCAATTTGTGATACTTTTGATCATCATTAACTAGTTTGTAGTTTACGCGCTTTCTAACATCCTCCATCGTCTTACCAAATAGACTGTTGTTCTTATATTTATAAAAATCTTTTTCAAAGTTATTTTGGGCTAGTGCACGTTTCTGGCTGTTGCTATCAATATATGGCTTGAGGAAGGCTTTCTGTCTAAATTTAATAATGCGGTGAACTCTTTTTAAAATCATACCCATTTCTAAATAAAATTTTAAGATGCTAAAGTGGACTAGATAGTTTTCTTTATCATACTGGGTGAGTAAAAGTTTGCGACAAGGCTTATAGTCGGGTTGTCCACATGATTCTAAATCTTTATGAAATTGTTTCATAAAGTCGGAAAACATATCTTTACTCACTTCACCTGATTCGGGTGCGAGTGGAAAATCTACGGTTTTATGTTTAATATTATTTGGATAGATTAGATCTATCTCAAAATAATATCCCCAATCACCTTCATCTGGAATTGCTAGTATGTTAGAAGGGTTGGAGAAATGTTGAATATCACTATCATCTAACCAGCTAAACTCAGAGTGAGGTAGCGGTTTGGATAATGAACTACCATACAAATTATTTTGGTCATAATACTTCAGATGAGTCTGGTCATTGCCTACTGTTTCAGATTTTAACCTATGTTTATTTACAAATGTGAGACCACCGCGAATTCCTCGCTCAAATAAATTATACATCTCTGGATCTTGTAAGAGATGAATGGTCTCACCAGTCATTTTAAAAGCAGACTTAAATGACATGGCTGGCAGACTGACAAAGTGGACGGGATCTAACTTATCTTCTTCTAATGCCACTCGTCGAAACTCCTGAAATACATCAGCCAGCAAAAATACATCTAACTTAAGGTAGGCAATCATATATTCGCCAAATGTATGGCAGTCAAATTTTATCCATGCATCTTGTGCATGATCATAATCTTCGGTCTTACATTCTGCGCCGGTCAAATCATTTTTAAATTTATCTATGGGCGGAAGAGAAGTCTCGCCGAGTTTACTAATCGCATCAAAATATGCATATGGAAAGACTCCTTTCCGTGTGATGACTTCATCGGTTAGATTTGGGTATTGTTTCTTAAGATTTTGTGTTAGTGGAAGAGACTTTAGATTTTGCACGAGAGAGGCCAGTGAAGCAGTCATAAATTGGTAGGAATCTAAAAATTTTATATCAAAATAGACCGTCTTATTTTCTTTAGTTTTATCGACAGGCACTTTTGCTGTCATGGCCATAAACTTCTCTCTCGTTTGCGCTATTACATCAAGCTTCCACTCTTTCATTTGACCTAAACCTCCTTTTATTATCATATGGCTGTCGTAGCCCTTGAAATTATGGAAAATGACGGGTAATGTACGCCGTTTCATCCTAAGTGAAAAATTGCATTTTGAACAGAGTGCGTTTCTAAATTTAGCAGTGATGTGATCATGGTCGCGCACTTTCTTAATCTTATCATCGTCAAATGTTTTCCTACATTTGTGGCAAATGTTGCAACTATCAAATTTTGCTTGATCATCTGCTGTCATATGCAATGATCTGCGATAGAGTTCACCATCATGTTTTTGTTGAAATTTTACAGCCTGTTCGAGGAATTGTAGGAATTGGTAAATACAATCCTCACCTTGCCAGACGCGCATTTTATTTTGCCTACCCCTAAAGTGATCATGCCATACTTCATAGCAGGAAATGGCTGCTGGTCGATGGATGTTATCATCGATATAACATTCGATGTCAGCATAGATGACACGAAGAGGACTTAATTCATCACCATTCTCTCTATATGAAAACTCCTTATCTTTGGGCATGCGCTCCATTTGCAGTTTACCTCGCTTACACCATTCGTAATGAGTTTCAAATTTAGTTTTCCTCCTAAAGTGGCGAATACATCTGTCGCAGTAATATAACTCTCTACTAGAGTTTTCTAAGTGGTGGTATAAGCGAGAGATTTTGGGAATACCGCAGTAGTGCCATTCCTCACTATCATCCTGTTTTACTAATAACAGGTTTACTGTACGTTCATAACAACTCGAACGCGAGTTGTAGCGCACACCCTTCAATCCTTTTTCCCAAACATGGAGAACTATTTTGATGTTGTTCAATTTTTCAAATTTTTCTATATCTTTAATTTTCATATCGTCACTATTACAGTCATCGAAGTTTAATTCATTCTCCCACTGTTGATACTTACTCTTGCGGTATCGACTATTCTGCACATCATTATAGTGGAGAATGGAGAGGACGGCATACTTAAAACATTGCGATTCGCAATCTACAGAAATGACTGCTGCTTTATTTCTTAAATTTTTCGGAAGTTTAAAGGAGCCTCGACCACTATGATTTCCTAATAAACTGATTTTAATCATGGCGGTCTCAATACCATCAAAAACGAGTCCACTATCACGCTCGTTAAATTTATCTATATTTAATTTTAACCCTTGGATATGAAAATTTATCCAAGACTCACAGTCTACAACTTCGGTTGCAGGAGAGGAGGGTATGTGAAACTCCAACCTCTCTATTATTTGTCCAGTATGGTGGTCGATTTTTACATATTTTATTTTAAGATAGATGAGCGCCTTCATCCTAAAATTGTCTAAATTGTTGAAGAGCGCTTCTATCAATGATGAATTTTGATGAAACCATTCCTCAAAGTTAGCAATGGTTTCTGAGGAGTCCATCTGGTAGTTCCTCACTAAATTATTTATGGACACTTCAGTGAGTCGGATAGAGGAGGTACCGTTGGTGTAGGTATCGTTCGCGTGTGTATGTTGAAGTCTGTGCGAAGATAGTTCAAAACGTGTCTCGAAAGACTGAGCGCACAAGTCGCAAGAAAAGGAGACATCGTTAACAGAATCATCCCTACCTTCGGAGATTGATGCCGGCTTAGGTCGACAAACACCTCGCTTGATGTGTCGGGTGAGATCACGCTTCCTCGTGAAGATGTGTCCACAGTCAGCACATTGCCGATCGTCGCATTCCCGCGACAATGTTGATATGGACTCGCACGAGATGGAACTGGTATCACCTGAAAGAGAAATCATTCTTTCATCTCTGTTCAAGTGTCAGTATATTGTTACAACCTACCTTGACTCAACAACTCTAAACTTTCCTCGAGAAGGGAGGGTGTTGGTGATGAAGTTGATGCCTGAAATTGAGGAAGATGCTATTAGCCACACGTTTGAGGGAGATGAGAGAGGAAATTTTCAACTTACCATTTGAACGAAATTATGTTTAAGGTTGATGCTTCAATAAGATAGAGACTTCACTCAATTAATATGTCTCAAATTTGGAATTCACTTGTACACCTCAAATAATAGCAGAATTCGCTAGAGAATACTTCACTTATACGTCTCAAAGACAGAGTGAAATGACACGGATGTCACTTTGCTTATATCCTTTCATGCTCATCATTCATTGGCTGTTCATTCTGATTGGTTGCTTGTTGATACTTAAGAATTAGAAAACATTTCAAAGTCAGCATTTCAAAGACAACATGACAAGTCCTCCAACAACACCAAATACCGCATTGGAGTTCTCCTCTCCATGCACATCAGCAAAGGTGCTCGTTACACCAAATGCACCAAGAAAGGCGAAGGTGGAGAAGGTGTACCAACTGGACAATATCAGGAAGTTATCATTACCAGCGGATGAGGAAGAGGAGAGTGTATGTGAGAAGGAGTGTCCCGACTTAACAGGCGTGAGGTGGAAGTATCTCCAGTACGATACTGACGATGTGATGGAGATGACCAGCAAGTCGCAGTTGCATCAAATATGGGAGTGGTACACCCCTAACTCCCAACCGCGAACCGTGGCGGAGTGGGCGTACATTGACAACGTGAGGGACGCTGCAGAAGAACGATTAAAGCAGCTCAACTGTTTTTGTGATCTATGTGAAGTCAGACTCTGGGACGATATTGACGATGAAGACCTTTTAAAATACATGCCATAATAAATTTTTATTTCGTATTATCTTTGCTTTCATACTGACGTACTTGAATGGGGCTTCAGTGAATAATTTAACCATGTATACTTTTTCATTTGGAAATAGTAGCACGCTTAGTTTAACTTGCAAATCTTATAACATTTCATATGGACGATGATGATAGATGAAATAGTGTCAAATAAAATTAAGATAGCTTACACTTCTGATACAGGGATAGCAATCGACTGCGATCCATGTGTAAAGAGCTTGTTAGACTACGGATGGGGTTAAGTGGATGATTTAACCATGTATACATTTTCATTTGGAAATAGTAGCACGCTTAGTCTAACTTGTAAATCTTAAAACATTTCATATGGACGATGATGATAGATGAAATAGTGTCAAATAAAATTAAGATAGCTTACACTTCTGATACAGGGATAGCAATCGACTGCGATCCATGTGTAAAGAGCTTGTTAGACTACGGATGGGGTTAAGTGGATGATTTAACCATGTATACATTTTCATTTGGAAATAGTAGCACGCTTAGTCTAACTTGTAAATCTTAAAACATTTCATATGGACGATGATGATAGATGAAATAGTGTCAAATAAAATTAAGATAGCTTACACTTCTGATACAGGGATAGCAATCGACTGCGATCCATGTGTAAAGAGCTTGTTAGACTACGGATGGGGTTAAGTGGATGATTTAACCATGTATACATTTTCATTTGGAAATAGTAGCACGCTTAGTCTAACTTGTAAATCTTAAAACATTTCATATGGACGATGATGATAGATGAAATAGTATCAAATAAAATTAAGATAGCTTACACTTCTGATACAGGGATAGCAATCGACTGCGATCCATGTGTAAAGAGCTTGTTAGACTACGGAAGAGAGAAGTGTGTTATGTTGCGTGTGGCGCGTGAGTGTCCTCCCATTTCATTCCATTCATTATTTTTCTTCCCCTCTGCATTCCATATCCGAGGATATGTGGCGGGCTTGGGACCGCTTTAGCTGCATTAGAAGGTTGGCCCTTAAAAGAGCCCATGGGTCGTTCTCCGTCCACCGACACTCCTCTCACTTCTGCAAAAACTCTGAAAGAAAAAGAATAGGAGATTAGATGAGCTACAAAAATGATCATGTTGAGGAAGCTTACTGGGAACTTTCTTCCGAACTTTTCGGACGACGAAGTCTTCAAGCTGGCCGGTAACGTCCATACTCATGTGGAGACATCGGACTCCGTCGCCCTCATAACACTGCTGTGTTACGTTGGGATCATCCGTGATGGTTGGGGCGTCGCACACATTGTTCTCAAAGAGGGGAAGATGGACTTCATACACTCTCCTTTTTCGACACTTCAAACGCTCATGCAGTCGCTCCACTTCACCCGTCAACCTCTTATTAATAACCTTCACCTCCTCCGTCTCCTTCACCACGCTTCGCATCCGCTCTATCTCTTCATCCTTCCTCGACACACTCGCCTGCAAACTCTCCACCAAACCTGCCTTCCTCATCAACTCGCTCCTTTCCGCCATCCATTCCTTCTCCTTCTTTCTCAAGCTCTCCAACTCTTCCCTTGTTGCCCTATACCCCTCAACCTTCACCTTCAGCTCTTCATTCTCCTTCAAAACTTTTCTATTATTACTTTCCAAAGCCATCACACGATCCTTCATTCTCACAAATACCTCCGTGTCATACGCCTCTTGCTGCCGTGGCGATGACGCTGCCATCGGCTTAGCCACTTCCTCCCCCTCCCACTCTTCCTTCAAATCCGCTATGTCCCCAAACAAATCTTCCATCACCGCATCCAAATCAACATCATCCTTCTTCTTCATATTCGCTCTCAACTCAACTTCCTCATTCGAACTCCCATCACTCGAACTCCCCTCACTCGCATTCCTCACCACTTTCTCCCCAATCACGTCCTGTATCGCTGCCACCGCCTTTGTCACCTCTTCCCTCTCCAACAACTCTCCCTCAAACCATGCCTTGAACCCCTTCTCTCCGATGTTCCCACTCTCACACTGCAAATGCGCCTTCATAAATTCCTTCTCATCCCCCATCACACATTTCCGACAAGACACACACAACCTCAACATCACTTTCCTCTCATGGCCCATCGTCCCCTCTTTTTCTTTCAAATGTTTCTTGAGTTCGCTACCTCTAGCAATCTTGCCACAACTGCACTTCCCCACTAGCATCTTGGCGTTACTCGCTTTCGTCATGATAATTCTGTAAAGATAGAGTAAAATTTGATAGCAAGTGTTTATAGGATACTACTTGCTGATATGTATTGAAAGACTAAGTCACCAAACATTTGATAGCAAGTCAGCAACCGTTTGGGTGTTAAGCTCTTGAATCCGTTACAGGCATTACTCAGAGGGGATCTTATCCCAGCTCCAAGGCCTCGACCCACAAATCCAACCTCGATCGGACAGAGCGTGCGTCATATCACTGTGTTGGTATCCGGGCCCCAGTTTTGACATGAAAACCGGTGGAGTTATTTACAAGAGGAAACGACCCAAGTCACAGAGACTCATAAACGACTGCTTTTTATTCAAAAACTTTAATTATTATCATTAAATATGAATTTAAATTTTTCAGTATTTTAGTACTACTCATAAAACGTTTATAAGTAGTCTGTCACCTTCAGCATAGCAAACGCTGTCGAATGTTTTTTGAATCAAGTCTAAAGGACTTGTAGAAGCAAAGTTATAGCCGTTTGAAGATTTCGGCCTACTATCATCAAATGGTCAGTCATGCTATACTGACTAACCTATAAGTCTGACACCTTAGCTGATATCAGCAATGTAAAGTCAGAAGTCCGATATCGGACCTCAAGAGAAACGACTTACCTGTAGTCAGTTTCTCAACTTAGTGAAATTCCTCTCCCGATCCCGTTCTTATATACCCTGTGAATATGCAATCGATAAGAGGGGGGGGGACGTCAGTGAAATTTCAAAATTTGATGAAAAATGTTTTGGTGACGGTCCCAGGTCGAAATTCCACACTTTGGAAAATTTTCAAATTTTTACCCATACAAAGCCACTCTGACACTTAGGATTTTTTCAGGTGAGCGAGCTCCGACCTAAAATCTTGTAACCGCTCTAACTTTTGAACGAAGACAGATAGGAACAAGCCGATTGTTTCACTGAATTTGTCTCACTCTTAGCTTTCAAACGAGCTATCGCACGACAAAATCCGTCCACTGGAAGCCAAAATCGAAGCAAGCTGTCCAGAGGGGGGGGGACGTCAGTGAAATTTCAAAATTTGATGAAAAATGTTTTGGTGACGGTCCCAGGTCGAAATTCCACACTTTGGAAAATTTTCAAATTTTTACCCATACAAAGCCACTCTGACACTTAGGATTTTTTCAGGTGAGCGAGCTCCGACCTAAAATCTTGTAACCGCTCTAACTTTTGAACGAAGACAGATAGGAACAAGCCGATTGTTTCACTGAATTTGTCTCACTCTTAGCTTTCAAACGAGCTATCGCACGACAAAATCCGTCCACTGGAAGCCAAAATCGAAGCAAGCTGTCCAGAGGGGGGGGGACGTCAGTGAAATTTCAAAATTTGATGAAAAATGTTTTGGTGACGGTCCCAGGTCGAAATTCCACACTTTGGAAAATTTTCAAATTTTTACCCATACAAAGCCACTCTGACACTTAGGATTTTTTCAGGTGAGCGAGCTCCGACCTAAAATCTTGTAACCGCTCTAACTTTTGAACGAAGACAGATAGGAACAAGCCGATTGTTTCACTGAATTTGTCTCACTCTTAGCTTTCAAACGAGCTATCGCACGACAAAATCCGTCCACTGGAAACCAAAATCGAAGCAAGCTGTCCAGAGGGGGGGGGACGTCAGTGAAATTTCAAAATTTGATGAAAAATGTTTTGGTGACGGTCCCAGGTCGAAATTCCACACTTTGGAAAATTTTCAAATTTTTACCCATACAAAGCCACTCTGACACTTAGGATTTTTTCAGGTGAGCGAGCTCCGACCTAAAATCTTGTAACCGCTCTAACTTTTGAACGAAGACAGATAGGAACAAGGCGATTGTTTCACTGAATTTGTCTCACTCTTAGCTTTCAAACGAGCTATCGCACGACAAAATCCGTCCACTGGAAGCCAAAATCGAAGCAAGCTGTCCAGAGGGGGGGGACGTCAGTGAAATTTCAAAATTTGATGAAAAATGTTTTGGTGACGGTCCCAGGTCGAAATTCCACACTTTGGAAAATTTTCAAATTTTTACCCATACAAAGCCACTCTGACACTTAGGATTTTTTCAGGTGAGCGAGCTCCGACCTAAAATCATGTAACCGCTCTAACTTTTGAACGAAGACAGATAGGAACAAGCCGATTGTTTCACTGAATTTGTCTCACTCTTAGCTTTCAAACGAGCTATCGCACGACAAAATCCGTCCACTGGAAACCAAAATCGAAGCAAGCTGTCCAGAGGGGGGGGGACGTCAGTGAAATTTCAAAATTTGATGAAAAATGTTTTGGTGACGGTCCCAGGTCGAAATTCCACACTTTGGAAAATTTTCAAATTTTTACCCATACAAAGCCACTCTGACACTTAGGATTTTTTCAGGTGAGCGAGCTCCGACCTAAAATCTTGTAACCGCTCTAACTTTTGAATGAAGACAGATAGGAACAAGCCGATTGTTTCACTGAATTTGTCTCACTCTTAGCTTTCAAACGAGCTATCGCACGACAAAATCCGTCCACTGGAAGCCAAAATCGAAGCAAGCTGTCCAGAGGGGGGGGGGACGTCAGTGAAATTTCAAAATTTGATGAAAAATGTTTTGGTGACGGTCCCAGGTCGAAATTCCACACTTTGGAAAATTTTCAAATTTTTACCCATACAAAGCCACTCTGACACTTAGGATTTTTTCAGGTGAGCGAGCTCCGACCTAAAATCTTGTAACCGCTCTAACTTTTGAACGAAGACAGATAGGAACAAGCCGATTGTTTCACTGAATTTGTCTCACTCTTAGCTTTCAAACGAGCTATCGCACGACAAAATCCGTCCACTGGAAACCAAAATCGAAGCAAGCTGTCCAGAGGGGGGGGGACGTCAGTGAAATTTCAAAATTTGATGAAAAATGTTTTGGTGACGGTCCCAGGTCGAAATTCCACACTTTGGAAAATTTTCAAATTTTTACCCATACAAAGCCACTCTGACACTTAGGATTTTTTCAGGTGAGCGAGCTCCGACCTAAAATCTTGTAACCGCTCTAACTTTTGAATGAAGACAGATAGGAACAAGGCGATTGTTTCACTGAATTTGTCTCACTCTTAGCTTTCAAACGAGCTATCGCACGACAAAATCCGTCCACTGGAAGCCAAAATCGAAGCAAGCTGTCCAGAGGGGGGGGACGTCAGTGAAATTTCAAAATTTGATGAAAAATGTTTTGGTGACGGTCCCAGGTCGAAATTCCACACTTTGGAAAATTTTCAAATTTTTACCCATACAAAGCCACTCTGACACTTAGGATTTTTTCAGATGAGCGAGCTCCGACCTAAAATCATGTAACCGCTCTAACTTTTGAACGAAGACAGATAGGAACAAGCCGATTGTTTCACTGAATTTGTCTCACTCTTAGCTTTCAAACGAGCTATCGCACGACAAAATCCGTCCACTGGAAACCAAAATCGAAGCAAGCTGTCCAGAGGGGGGGGGACGTCAGTGAAATTTCAAAATTTGATGAAAAATGTTTTGGTGACGGTCCCAGGTCGAAATTCCACACTTTGGAAAATTTTCAAATTTTTACCCATACAAAGCCACTCTGACACTTAGGATTTTTTCAGGTGAGCGAGCTCCGACCTAAAATCATGTAACCGCTCTAACTTTTGAACGAAGACAGATAGGAACAAGCCGATTGTTTCACTGAATTTGTCTCACTCTTAGCTTTCAAACGAGCTATCGCACGACAAAATCCGTCCACTGGAAACCAAAATCGAAGCAAGCTGTCCAGAGGGGGGGGGACGTCAGTGAAATTTCAAAATTTGATGAAAAATGTTTTGGTGACGGTCCCAGGTCGAAATTCCACACTTTGGAAAATTTTCAAATTTTTACCCATACAAAGCCACTCTGACACTTAGGATTTTTTCAGGTGAGCGAGCTCCGACCTAAAATCTTGTAACCGCTCTAACTTTTGAATGAAGACAGATAGGAACAAGCCGATTGTTTCACTGAATTTGTCTCACTCTTAGCTTTCAAACGAGCTATCGCACGACAAAATCCGTCCACTGGAAGCCAAAATCGAAGCAAGCTGTCCAGAGGGGGGGGACGTCAGCCGAAAATTTTTTCTCTCCGATTTCGCTGGAAACATCCTTCCTAACCCAAAATTTCACGTAGATTCCGAATCTGGCCTCCGTTTTCTCATCCGATGCTTCGTTTGGGCGCTACACACCAAAACGTCCCAAATTCTAACTCTGTCGTTTTTTTCGAAAAATGTTGAAAATTTTTTCTCGCCGATTGCCTTGAAACTCACTATACAGATAAAGAATTTCACGCTGATTCCAAATCTGAAATCCGTTTTCCAATCCGATGCTTCGTTTTGAAGCTAGAGCCCAAAACGTCCCAAATTCTAACTCTGTCGTTTTTCACCAATGTCCCAAAATCTTAAATGGCGTCTCACATCTAAACGAAGACAGATAGGAACAAGCCGATTGTTTCACTGAATTTGTCTCACTCTTAGCTTTCAAACGAGCTATCGCACGACAAAATCCGTCCACTGGAAACCAAAATCGAAGCAAGCTGTCCAGAGGGGGGGGGACGTCAGCCGAAAATTTTTTCTCTCCGATTTCGCTGGAAACATCCTTCCTAACCCAAAATTTCACGTAGATTCCGAATCTGGCCTCCGTTTTCTCATCCGATGCTTCGTTTGGGCGCTACACACCAAAACGTCCCAAATTCTAACTCTGTTAAAATTTTGAAGAAAAATTTTTTCTCGCCAATTGCCTTGAAACTCACCCTACCGATGCAGAATTTTACGCTGAATCCGAATCTGGCAGCCATTTCACCATCCACGACAACCTAGACGGTCGCCCACGTCAACCTAGACGGTCGCCCACGTCAACCTAGGCGGTCGGCCACGTCAACCTAGGCGGTCGGTCACGTCAACCCATACGAGACCAACACATCCGAGTCTCACACTCTGTCGTTGCAGAGGGGGGGGGAGTCAGCGAACATGTTGTGAACCCACCTGGCCGGCACACCACGACAGACTCTGTCGTTCCAGAGGGGGGGGGACTCAGACCCGAAGCACCACGGCGGCCGACCACGACACTCTGCCGTTCCAGAGGGGGGGGCGCCGGTCGAGTGTTTGTCACTTGCTTACTACTGAGAGTTATTCCATCATGCAAAATTTTGCAAAATGGTGCGAAATACTTGCCCTGATGATTGCCTATATGACAATCCTGATTGAAGCTCACTGTTCCTCATATTGCAGGTGAAATCGGAGACGTTGTCGTGGGCCGTGTACTGGAAGTCGCTCAGCGTCGGTGGCGGATCGATGCTAATGCGCGTCTTACTTCTCAGTTGCCTCTCTCAGGCGTCATCCTTCACGGCGGTCAGTTGAGAAGACGGTCAGAAGAGGACGAGCGTGCTATGCGCTCTTATTTGCGAGAGGGTGACTTGATAAGCGCTGAAGTTCAAGCTGTGATGTCAGATGGGACGCTGAGTCTTCACATGAGAAGCGAGAAATACGGAAAACTCGGTGAGTGTGAGATAATTGTATGGCGGCTGCAAGGCTATGCATAGGTAACAGGGATTGTCAAAAATTAATTAACCTCAATTAATTTCTAACTGATTGCTTAATAAGCCAATTTCTAATAAATGATTGGTTAGAATATACAATTTCAATTAATTGATGGACAATTTTTCCAATTCCAATTAATTAATTGCTGCATATCCAAATTCCAATAAATTGTTATCTGTTTGAAACGTAGATAGCTTATCTAATTTCTCCTCTGAAGTCTTTTACTTTTCACAATTCACAATTATAGTAGGCATTTTAGCCTTGTATTCCAGGTTGGCACGCAGCAAGAACGTTAAGATTCATGAGTAGTCACAAAGTCATATTTGTTTCAACCAGAGTAGACCACGCAGGCGAAATTGCTCCACTCAACAATGGAGAGAATGTATGAACTATATGCCTAAAGCATCTCATACAGACGTCTGTGAGAGAGAATCTAGGGATATTATCCGCTTGTCTGATTGGTCTGACTAATCGAAGCAAGCCGAATAATGTATCCATTATCCTGTCGAATAAACTGCGGTAAATTGATAGATAATGCTATCAAGTTACAGAAACTGTTAGAATTTTGGATTCTAATATTAATAAATTGGTTGTTTCACAATTCCAATTCCCATTAATTGATTGATATATTTTCCAATTTCAATTATTTAATTTCTTTGTCCATTTAAATTGCAATCAATTGTTGATAGATAGGGAGCATCATCTTTGGAGAGAGAGAAATCACTCTCTCTCTCTCTCTCTCTCTGAAGATGATGCGCTGCGCACACTGAAAGCGCTTAGAAATTTGGTGATTTTTCATACCCTGGCATCAATCGGTGATGGGGTCATCCTTCAATCTAAATAGTTATGCATAAAAGCTGTGTTTTGAGTTCCAAGTAAGACGCCTATGTACCGGTAGTAGTTAACACAAATGATGAAAATATAGTTTTCTTCCAAAATTTCCGGCGCTGGGAAGATACGCGAGATTGCTTGTTTGGCGGTGAAAGGGTTAGTAATCTATTTGTAGTAATGAACAATTTCGTCTCCGATTGTACGGTTCGTCAACGTCGACATGGGTCATATTGTGCTACAGTTGCACTATCGGTCATTACACTACTCGTCGCAGTAGGCATAATGTTACACTGGGTCAATTCTATTTCTTGATCGACAGTGCATAGCAAATGATTATTGTCTTCCACACATGCAGATAGAGTGCATTTCAAATTCAAATGTAAAGTCAATTGCACCATTACCAGCATTCCGAGTTTATATTCATATCACCTGACATTTTCGTGATATTTTGTTGCCTACATAGGTACAACTTGTAATCGGATGAAATTTGATTTGGCTATCAACTGACAATTTAGCATGCACAAATTATATTTTAGAAAATATTGATGCATCAAAATTAGGATTGTCAGATAAAGTGATGTTGGTCAGTCAAATTGAAATTGACAATTGACTTCATTGGAATAGAACAAAACTCGATGATGGCCCGAACGTCTATTCTAGATACTAACCGATAGCAACAAGTTTGAGAGACAGATCATCCGTCATTTCTTCACGGACACTCATGCGCATAGAATATCATTTTACTCCTTTGAACTTTATTCTATCTCTTCTTTCTCAACATCTCTTCTTCAGTTAACGTGGTTAACGTGTACTTGGTGATTCAGATCAGAGAACACAACTTTTACCATTCTTTTTTGCTTAAATTCTGCCTTACCAAAACAGCCTTATAATATTGTACTGTTATTCAAAGTCCGAGAGCTACTGACGTTTTCTTCTCAAATTCGCGCACTAGTTTGTTATTATAATCTATAGTACCAGTCGTCTTACAAGTTGCGAAAGAGGGGTTGAGGAATGCTGTATTGGTCGAATTGATGTGTCAAGCACTTTGATCTTGACATGAAATGATCTTGTTAAATATGCTCATGTGCAATGTGCATACTGAGACATATAGTCTTAAATCGCATCCATGATGAGATCATGCTGCTTCCATTGTGTTAGTTAGAACTGTACAACATTGATTTGTAGCTCAGTGACTAATAGTGGCTCGTGGCTGATACAATTTACCGATTTTATTATGGAAGGAGATCAGTTCATTATCGTACCTCACAAAAGTATAGTCGGTAACGAGCGATGACCGAAAAAGGTGTCGATAAAGCATCACGATAATGCACACCTCTGCTGGCCAGTGTTATGTATATGCTGCCATTCTTGCTGAAAGAATGATTAAAGGTACAGCCCGGCCAATTTTTGCATTTCTTTTTTATTCGCTCAATCAGTGCTAGCCGCTTCCCTGATATCTGTTCGTCACATGCTATCATCTACTTTATTAACGCTGAAGCTCAGGAGCTTCGCAAAGTTTCTTGAAAACGTTATCGTGGACACACTCCCAATGGAGAGAGATTGGCGCAACGCGCATGCATTGTCTGTGATGACACTGTCGGGGAAACTGCCCATCAGGAATACCTTACCCCCTCATCCTCACACAAAGCAAAAATGAGTGACCGAGGCAAATTACGTGTATCATTTATCAATTGAAATGTCGAAATTAAGAGAGGAATCTCATTCATTAAAGGTGATGATAATGCTGTATTATCATTGTGTGCGCTATCTTTTCTTATATATCTGCTGCAAAAAGTCTTCGGATTTTATGCATATTATCCAAGCTTGGTTAGCGTCAGTCATGCAATTAATTTTCATGAAACGAATTGGGATAAAGTTGTGGGATCACGTTGTAGTCTCCGTGGCACAATGGTTAAGTGCTTGGCCTAGCGACCTTTTGGTCAAGAGGTAGACCCCGAAAGTGCCTTCCCTTCCTGTAAGTGCCCGAAAGTGCCCGAAGTTCCCTACCTGTAAGTCGTCAGGAAGGGAATCCGGACTAAAAGTTACCACGACGCGCCAGATAAGGCTGACTATGTCAGCACCGTCCAAGCCTCCAGTATGGGGGAGGATTAACGTTGAAGCTTCAAATTTGGATAAAGATATTTTATGAATAATAGGTCCATGCTAATCACATACTCATGTAGGCTACAAGTAATGAAGTATACCGGTACGTTGAGCTTCCAAAATAAAGTCAATGCTTTGGAGTGTCAACACAATTGGTATAAATGTAGGATAGGATGTAACCGAGTTGTCAGATGCATCACACATGCGAATATGTAGAACTTGCACATGATGCAAGGAACTTGCCTTCCACATCATCAAAAATTTCTAGAGTTATAGTGAAGATATCAGGCAGAATTACTATATTATTCTAACTTTTTATTTATAATCATTGCTAACAAGGAAAAAAAGCTCCAATAATTATTTTTGCCAAACATCCGAAGGCTTGCAGTCCATCTCTTCGCGGCATTCACATCAGTCATATATTCATGAACTACAGAACTACGTATTGAACAGCAATCAGATCAATGTCAAGAGCCGCCATGATCACTCCTATTTTTTGAAAAAATAGGGGAATATCATTATCGAAAATCTGTAGTTGATCAACGCTTAGATAAAGGTGACTCACTTAGTCATAGCAACTGTCGCTAGGGCTGAGATTTCACTCGCTAGGGTTGAGTTCAATACTGTCTTGTTAAGGCATTATAAAAAGAGAACAATTGTCCACATCCTCTCTCTCAAATATGCCTCATCTCTTTCCAAAATTAAGTATAAATTAAAAAAATAGTTTTCTCTCTCATGGAATTCAACTCTGTTATCCTAAGAAACTTCAGTAAATTCGTAACTTACTTTTTTGACATTCTTGCGTTCTCCTTCAACAGGCCAAGGAGTTCTCCTGCGGGTCTCACCATCATTGATAAAGCGCAGAAAGGTTCATTGCCACTCTTTACCTGATGGAGTCAGCCTCATCCTGGGCAACAACGGCATGGTGTGGATCGGTCCCACGAGAGACAAGCAAGGCGGATTCCACGATGACACGGAGCCAGTACCACCGATGACCAGGGAAGCTGTAGCACGTGTAAGAAACTGTGTATCCATGCTCGCAGCTCATGGTGTTCTTCTGTGTGACTCGACAATAATGCTGGCTTACGATCTCAGCCGAACTGCTTTTCCTGAACCCAGAGATCTTCTTGTACCCGAAGTTCAGCTGGAGATTCTCCAAGCTGTGTGCTCTCAGCTACTTGAGACAGCTGCTACTACTCCGCAAACTTTATGATACGATGCTCATTTTTTTGTTATATATAATAATGTTTGAAAATATCTCATCGTTCTTCATTCGGAATTCCTAGTTTGATGAATGTACTGGAGGCACTTAATGTGAAGTTTCAAGACAGTGTTTATGGGAGGGAGGAATCGTGTTTTCCATTGTGGAAACCAGAGTTGAATTGATGAAGTTGATGCGGCAGCAGTTCTGATGCTGATTGTAAAATCATATCAAGGCACATATGGATATAGTTTATTGCTTCCGACGGGAAGTTTTTCATAGTTGATATACAGGTAAAAATTCACTCTCCCTTTCGTTTAGCGAACGTTAAAAACAATATTTACAAGAAGTTTCGTCTCGGACGTTTCGGGTCACGACCCTTTATCATAGAGATTAAGACCCTTACATAATGGAGATGATAGAAGAGCTTTGTCAGCTATGCACTAGTCATGTATTTGACTTCGTCAAAAGTTAATCTGATAAGACTAGAAGTTGATTTCTACCGATTTCCTACCTGCCATATTGAACAGTAACAAAACGAGGACTTGAACTCCGAGCCACTAGACTGCGAGGCAGACCCTTAACATACCAAGCCACTTCTAACATGCGATGCTCTGTCGTCGTTCTTCAACACAATCCGTAAACATGAATAAAAATTGATGCAACGTATCCACCCAATGACGCTAGCCACTTTGTAATTTACAATTGGAGATGTACAACACCAGGCCATTGACATAATAATCTGATTATGACTATCCGATGTTTTTTGGTCCGTTGTTATATTGATTTAGTCGATTTGTTGCTAAGACTACTGACAATTCATGCTGCGCACAACAATATTTTCTTTTGTGTTGTAAAAGCTCGGGAATTAGAGCCGTTTTTACTCAGGGCTAGTAAAAAATAAAAAATGTAAAACATTTGGAATTTGATAATTCATTGGGATTTTCTGGTGTTTTCTTAAACAATTCGTGCGTCTGATGTTGAAGAGCAATTCCTGATTTCTGCTGTGTCATTTTCTTTGGTAACAGAAATTAGAGCTTAAAAATAAATTGACAAAATGAAATTTCAGCTTCCGTTTTATTCTAGAAAAGCTAAACTAAACCACGTTAGAATAATAGAGTATGCAACATAGATTGCTAAGTTATGTACAATTGCGATACAGTAATGATTTTTTCTTGATTTGTAGTACTTCTTGGGTCAGCCTTGAAAATACCAAGAGAAAGTTAGCTCTTTTCCTCTGACATCAAGGGATGAGTTAAATTTTCACTAAAAAAAGAAATAAGTTCCACTAAATGAATTTGTTAAAACTATCATATCTATCTATGAGTTCGGACTTATATAAGTGGGCTCTAATTGTTTCATTTGCATGAACCGCAACATTGAAACTTGGTGTAAAATTTTTATTCATAATCTTAAGTTTCCACCCAAATTCTATTTGAAGAATTATGAACATTTCCTATATCTATCACAAATTGATTGTTCTGTTGTTTTCACAACATTCACATTCAGTGGCGGCTCGTGCAGTCCTGCTCATGTGGGGCGCAATCCAAACGTCTTCATATTAGCCCATCATCTACTACGGTCTCTGCTATATTTCATGTACGCCTATGTAAATGCCTGTTTATGACAATGACATGATAAGCCTCACTGCAAATATACTACTGTGGTCCTTCATAATGACATTATTTTCGGAAGATGTAAAGTCCAGCGATGATCACCACCAAATAGCACACAAGGAAAACAAAACACAGCTTCCAGTTCATCTGATCCACAAAGCCATTCACATCTCGAATACCATTCTGTATTAAAATTTCTCTTGTATTTTCTTCCTCTGTCGCTTGAAACGTGAGCTTGGCTGCCGTTGAGTCGTGGCCTTGGCGGACCGAGATTTCTAATAATTTCTAATTTTTTCTTGTAGGGAATGTTGAGAAAAGGGCTTTCTTGAAAGATATGCAATCTGATTCATTTTCAGTCGACACAGTGAGACACAGTTATGATTGAAAGTGCTTATCAATACACGCATCAGAATAACATAAGTTTGACCAGAATCTGACTTCCCAACGCACGCGCGGCGTTACCTAATCAGAATGTACGAAAGCGAGGCAGAGGGACTTTTTGAGAGCGCCCCATCCATGCATTGTTTACGCGTGCGAAGCTGCTAAAAATCTTCGATGTATGCAGATTTATGATCAGCAAAACATGTATGAATCAAGGCGCACAGACTGTGCGCCCCATCCGGTAGAAGAGAGGGAGAGTGACGTCTGAATGAGTCACTGAACCACGCTTCGAATGTGTTTAGCAGTACAGGTTGAACCCGCTGAACCATTGATAGTTCAATTCAGTCTATCAGATCAGTTGCGTTTCAGCGCAATGTTCTGTGTAAATTTTCTTTGATGTAACTAATTTTTAATGGAGGGCTGCGCCCCAGGCGCCCATATGGACGGGCCGCCACTGTTCACATTTTATCAAGGTAGCCGGTTCCCTGCGGTGATATCTTCTGAGAAGCCTAAAAATTGACGTACATATCGCGTCCGATCAGAGCACGTAATAATCATTTGTACATTTAGGAGCTTGTTAAACAGCTGTTATGTGCTATCAGAGCTGGAATCCGCCCGGGCCCGCATTGACTCCAAAATATCAGGTCCGGACACGGACCGGGCCTGCCTCCAGCTCTGTATGTGATAAACATTCAAATTCTTGGCCAAAGTCGAGCCCTGTGACAAATGTACAGTATAGTTGATTTCTGGGGAAGATCAGTCACGCTTCTTCAATCAATGGTGATTTATAATTTGAACTTCTCCTGATGGAAGAATGAAGGCATTCAAATAAATGTCACAAAACTGATTTGCATGAACTGCACTTACTTAGAATCACTGGACAATTCATAGCCGAATGCGCTATATAACTTCAACTCGCTGAGGGACATTGCCTACTGTGTGCAAATTTCTACTTATGATTGCCTTTCAAATCTCTTAATTATCCTCACTATTGGAAACGTCGTCGACAAGCAATTCAGTAAATCATTGTCTGAGTGCATGATGATAAATGTCAACGGATGTGTAAAGCAATTGCAATGTGAAACAGTAATCCAACTCCCTCGATCCCTGCGAGGTCTTGCACATTCATCATAAATAATTTATTGGTTGATTTATTAATATGATGAAATGGGAATAAGTGAAGTCAAAGTCGAGTGTAATGCTGCTAATTACATCAACACACATCGCCTGGAAATTCATGTATTTCTAGGGTGTTCACTCGTTATTTCAAGCGACGCCAACTGTAGAAAAGTTCGTCGAAAAATGCTGCAGAATGATTTACGTTGGAAGCATGTTATAAATGTGTGTACACGTATATTGACAATATAGCATGGAATAGTCTAAATAATATAATAATAATAATTTATATTTCAAATGATAATGTAAATTATAGAAACATGCTATATATATTTTGATATCTAGAAAAATTTCATGTTGATTTTAATATTTATATTGGCATACAGCCAAAAGACTGTGTCAGCTTAATATGCATCCAATATCATTAATCTTCTAGTTTCACATTTCTCGAAAGATAGTGACTTATGTATTCATCTCCTTAAAGACCTCGATTAGAAATGTAAATAAGGCATAGCATATGCGGTGAAATACATTAATTTTCGATATGACACACTTATGCAAAACTTGCTACCTGCGATTCAATATATCAATTTCACGCCTACTTTATTCTTCCTCCAATATTCAGTAGGCCTATTATGTGATTCATGAAATTGCATTTTCTAAGCATTTTTGTGGGTAATACATGGGTTTCTTAAACAATTTGATAGGATAATGTACAGTGCCATTTTTGGATTTTGCCCCCTAAAAAGGACGTTGAGGTATATTTTTTGGTATTATATTCAAATTCCTGATTTTTTAGCATTCAAATGGTATATCACATAGATGGATCATTGTTACAACCTACAATGGGATTATTACTATTTTTAATTTGTAGATTGTCACCAAAAGTTCTCTAATATCTGGGATTCCCAACAGCCTGAAACATTAGGGCTTCCTTAGATTTTTTGTGACGAACTGATGAAATCATGAATATAGCAGTGCAATCAATTTCTATTTGTGCTGTATTAACCGTGTTTTGTAATCATATTTTGTGATAGTTGTTGATTTTTTTGGAGTTCTGACACTTGATGTTGACAGCTAGCCCAAAATCCACCGCATCAATCAATGGAGTATTCCACAAATGCTGAAGATTGCAGAGGCTAGCTTGCCTGGACATAGGGTAGATAAATGTTATCAGACTGGGACAATTAAAATCCTTGGCAGCCGTAAAGATGCTGTATTTCGCCCTATAAGAACTTGTCAGTGTGATCAAGAGTATTGCAAACTAGCTTATCGCACAGCGAACGATAACAAGAGCTCCCATGCGACAACCAACTAGTGGATTGGTTATCGCACAGCGAGCTTTTTTTGGTTGCTTATTGCACTCCTCCAAATCATGGCTGTATGCAATGTGTGAATGCCATTGTGTAGGAATGGAATGAATCGCGGTGTTTACATCATCAACACGAGTTGAAATGAAGTCTTTTTGCGTATGAGAATACAAATGTATGAAGTTAAGTCTTGGTCATGTCACACAAACACAGTAAACAAAACATGAATCGGGCGCTTAAGATTTTGTGGCAATTAATGTGATTTCTTTTAGTTTGCTCTCTATAGTCGGGATCATCACAATCCTGGCTCTCACTACAAGATGGAAGGAGACACAATCCAGCGGTCTGAGTGCGTTAAAGACCTTGGAATCCACATCTCGAAAAATCTCAAATTCTCACGGCCCACCATCCTTTGTCTCAAGAAAGCCAACAACGATTTTTCTGCCATCCTGCGGACTTTCATGTCAAGAGACCCTAACGTGCTTATGAGGCTTTACACCTTCCTAGTTCGTCCACACCTATGCCGTCCCAGTTTGGAATCCATTCTTATCCAAAGACATTTTTCTGATCGAACGTGTGCAACGGTGCTTGACTCGGAATATTCATGGCTTAACTTCCATTCCATACGAATAACGACTAAGAAAGACTAAGAAGATTCAGATGATGTTGGACATCACTTAGTCTCTTCGAGTATATGACGAGATCGTTTTGAACGAATAATAGGAGCTATTCATTTTGCCAATAATTATGAAAGTGATAAAAGTGAAAAAATTTCAAACTGAGACCACTAACACACGACTGAATGCAAATTTTCGGACACATTGTACCTGAGAGACTCATGGATTGGGATGAAGCCATGATTTGGTATTACAATTCCTACGGGAGTTGGAACAATATATTTGTGGCAAATCCGCACGGTTGGGGTATAAAGCATGATGTCTTAGCACTGCAACAGGTCATCTAGTGAGTTTTGATATATATCAAGGCAAGTATTTTCTTTCACGACAAAACACATGCAGTTATGGCAGTCTAGTAGGAAAACATTCTGCACCTTTACTACACTTCTTCGATAATTTGCCTCATCCAGACATCAGTTACTGCTCCTATTTTGACAATCCTTTTTCGAATGTGGATCTTTTACTCGAACTGCAGAGGAGAGGCTACGATGGCATAGGCACCAAATCAGAAAAACACATATCAAAAGACTCAAGTTAGCAAGAAAAAGGAGGCAGCCGAAGGGAAACGAGGTACATGCGCTCATACTACAGATTTGAAAAATAATCTTTGTATTTTACATTGGAAAGACAATAAGGTAGTTTCCTTCATATCAACATGTGATTCCATACATCCAATAGGAACTTATCAGCGATTCTCTCGCGCTAGCAAAACAAATATTACCGTAGATATTCCTATACCGTAAAGATGTATAATAAGTTCATGAGCGGAACGGACAGCATGGACAAAAATGTGAATTGTTGGTGAGTTCCATCAGACGTAAGAAATGGCATCACCAATTTTTTTCTTGGACTGTAGATGTTTCTATCCAAAATGCTTGGAATCTTCATCGAAGATGTGGTGGCAATTTGAGTTTGCTTAGTTTCCGATGGCGGATATGTTGTAGCAGATATATTGAAATATTTTTTTGGATCTTCACGTGCTTCATATAACTAGTGCTCGCAAAGATAATTGCATTTTTGAGAAAAAAAATTATCGGCACTAATGGGCTAAATTTGAATGAAACTGATGCGTCTTGCTAAAATGTTCTGCGAACCGTGGCTGAGACAGACAAAACTTTCGCTCTAAATTATGATTGTCTAGTTTTTTACTTGAGTGAAAGTATCATTCCCGGGCAAAACTGAAAAATGGCCAAAATTCCCGGGCACCCGGGCGCGGCCGCCACCCTGTACTTGTAGTGTTCATCCTTTTGTAAAATCCTTTTTTTCTTGAAATAAATGCTATTCATCTTTAAATTTCTCAGACTCCATACTATAAATCATGAAGTGTAGAGATAATAGAAAAGCAAGGAAATTATAAGACACTTCAATGAAAATCTAAAAGTATTTGATTCTAATCATCTTCTCTCAATTCTCGGACTGCATAATCCCAGTTAGTTATCCACATGTTGCAGTCACTCATATTAGAGAAATAATTTCTCCGGGTTTCTATTCTACAGCGGTATGACGCGTGCTCCTCATAACACGGAAACTGGACACTTCAATGAAAATCTGAAAGTATTTGATTCTAATCATCTTCTCTCAATTCTCGGACTGCAGACTCCCAATTAATTATCCACACGTCGCTGTCACTCATATTAGAGAAATAATTACTCCGGGTTTCTATTCCACAGCGGTATGACGCGTGCTCCTCATAACACGTTCCATAAAACGTCCCTAAAATAACACTTAGAAATTACAGTAAAATCGAAGTGATTTAAACGGACAATCAATGACGTTTTATGTTTGACAGTTAGTCATCATGTGGAGATCATCTAAAATAAAAGCAAAGTACTAAGAGACAACTCAGTGAAATTTTGACTACATATTTAACTTCTCATCTTCTCTTGAATCTCCCCGTGTCTCTGCCAACTACAAGAGAGAAATGTCCAGTCCATGTTTCAAAGCCAGAGCGGTCTGAAGCGTGCTGCACATGTGTTGCACATGTGCTCACACATGGCTCACACAAGAAAAAGGAAGATTTGTATGACACCGTGCACAGAAAGCAGTGCCGATAAGTTAGTTATCGGCACTTATCTCGCGCTACGCGCTCGACTGTTGCTCCCAGTGCAATAACTATTACTTATGACATTTGAAATGGCAGAACAAGTTAAATGACTGCACAACAGGCTACTCTGCGTTTTTATTTATCTTGATTTTTGCCGAGCGGCTGATAATAATAAAAGACAAGTGTCACTTTGCCTGAGCGTAAAATACGAATATGTCTTCAGACTTGGACAATTTCAGCGCTAATTGCAGGAAATCTTCCTGTTCTATGGTTTTAATTTGTTGATCTGCTTAGCATTATTTTAAACATTTTTCATTATTACAGCTATCTAGTTCAAGGTCATTTAACTAAATATTGTTTTCTTCACTCTTTAGTATTGCCATTACGCGTCATGCGGCCGATGACTTAACCGATCCTATTCGAAAAGGATAGGGCCTACAGTAAGCGGAATTTTAAGTGTTGCACAACTATTCCTCTAGGGATGAGAATCCACTTTCAACCGACCACAGCTGGGTCATATAATTTCCCTTATACATGCAGTTTCCCTTCAACTGCCCATCAGATATGCTTTTAAGTTGTTTCGGAGTTCAGTCACACAGTGATTAGCTGTGTCCGTTTTCAAGCAAAATAAATTATGCAATTGTGACAGTAAACTGAAGATATGAAGCACTAATTAAATCTACATGCTTGTATACCTTGTAATCCTGTATACCATCAGAGCTTTCTGGTATTGACTGAGGCGAATTAACCTGAGACACAGAACTATTATTGAAGCCAACTAACCAACTTCACCAACTTAATCTCGAAAGGCTTTTTGCATGTGGATGATTTGGCTTAAAGGTGCGTTTACATGTGCAACTCTGTAACCGATTGTATTCCTAGAATTCAAAGATTCATTATTCCGATAAACTTGCACAGTATTATTGTGATTCGGACAAATCGACGATGTTCCCTTAAAAATACAGCATTTTTCAATATGCCAGGAACAGGTAGTTCGGTTGAATTCTGCGCTTTTTGGATGGTTGTATTGTTTTCTCTGAATTCCGGATCTACTTTTTATTTTTATTCTTGAAGCTGCTGTTTATAAAAATTGTGTGTTCTCATCAGAGTTGAAACGGTAGTGAATGACCTCCAGTAATCAAATTTCTCGACTGGTCGATTGGCCGGTGAAATTTTGCTCTCACTTATCGGTCGACTGGCTGACCGCCGACAATCTTACATTGTCCTGTGGTCTTTTTCTTGAATATGCGCCATGTAAATTCCATTTGTGATGACATTTGTAGATTACGAAAAGGCATTCGACTACATAGAACACAGGGCTGTGATTGAGGCCGTATGCGCTCAAGGAATACCTTCACCTTATATCAACACATTATAAAATATCTATTACAACAGTATAGCACAGGTCAAGACGGATATGTTAAGACAGACCATACCCATTCTGAAGGGCGTGCGACAAGGCGATGCCCTATCTCCAAATCTTTTCACAGCAAGCCTGGAGGAAATTTTTAGGAGAATCGAGATGGACAGGTATGGTCTCAACATAAATGGTGAACTGCTAAGTAACCTGAGATTTGCTGATGATATCGTTCTACTTGCTGAGTCAATGAATGATATGAAAACGATGCTAGAGTCGTCTAATACAGAAGGGAGAAAAGATGGTATGAAATTGAATTTGAAGAAAACTAAGATCATGAGAAATTCAACAGCCGAACATCAGAACCTGATAGAAAGCTAAAGGTGGATGATCAAGAATTGGAAGAAGTTCAACAATATGTATACTTAGGCCAACTCATCACAACTGACAGTACCCATGCAGAAGCACAACGGCGAGCGACAGAAGGTTGGAAAAGGTTCGGACAAAACAACCAGTTTTTGCGAAACAGGAAAATCCCTCTTTGATTAAAAAGAAAAATTATGGATGGAATCATATTGCCTGCCATCTGGTCCTTCACGAAGAAACAGATTGATATCTTAGCCGTAGCTCAAAGAAATATGGAAAGATTTACACTTGATATCACGAGAAGAGACAGATGGAGAAACGAAAACATACGGGCAAAAACAGCAGTCGGTGACATCACAAGAAAGATACATTCCTTGAAGTGGTCGTGGGCTGGACACCTAGCCAGAATGTCAAAAAAGCGTGGACATCAGAAGCGAAGATGGAGGGATGATATCGAATCGATTACCAAGGAAGTGACCTGGATGCGCCTAGCTCAAGACCGAATCAGATGGCGTAGATTGGGGAGGCTATCGGCCAGCAGTGGCCTGAATAGCTGAAAAGAAAGAAAGAAATTTAAGGATGTAAGCTACATCTGAGTCACAGCAATTAATAGTCATCAAATGCGTGTAATGATAACATTTATCTTCACATGCTGCCCTTCCCTACTTTTGAAAATAACATCAAAATATCCACCAAAAATCCCTCTTATAATAATAACAACAACTTATGACTTGAGCTAGAACAAACTTAAGAAGCATTTGATTTCAGTTGATTGAATAGTTTTGTTGGAAGCTAATTAGCAATTTAATCCGAACTCCTATTGGTAGGCATAGGTCTGCTCTCGCGATTGGCCACTGATATTTTTATCATAGTTTTATCACAGTTTTTGCCACATGTAATACGTAATATGAACATTTCATTGAACAAGAAGCAGCATGCATATTAGTTTTTCAGCGTAGATTCAACACTTCTCCCACTGCGCTATAGCTTTAAAGTGAGACGTGGTCTTATAATGTGTGAAATGCGTTGATTCTATTTCTATGACTTCATGTGACACATCTGTCGCGTCAGAGCAATTGCGACTACTACAATTCGAATTCTTTCCTGAATGACGATATGATCACACCAGTCAACAATGGCAATGCGAATTTATTAGCCTTGATTTATCAAACATCGGCGCAACATGATGCAATCGTACCTTTGTTAATAACACCGTGTCAGTAGCGGCTTTATCGATCATGCCCTTCATGCGCAGAATGACAAAAGTATTTTGTCTCATTCTCCACACTAAATCAACTTTCTCAACCATAAGAAAGTTGACTTTTCGAATCAACAAACCAAACTTTATTGTAACATTTTTTAAACTTTCATTGCATTCAATTACTATTCTCTGTTGATTTTACAGTGAATTAAGGTCATACTTAATTCATAGGATGTGTAATTACATGAGCCCAGGTCCTTAACAGAAATTTGCAAGGTACCTTCTTCCGCTTTGCACTCAACTTATTGATGGTGATCTTTACAATTTTAACACAAGCTTTAACAAGAAATTTCCACACCGATGGAGCGATAAAACCACGACATGCCACTTCAAATGACATAGCTCACATTTCCACCCTTGTTTCTGAATCCCTTCGGCAAGTTCTTCGTATTTGGTAGGCTTCCTCTGATGAACATCCTCCATATTCTCTTCCCAGGGAACGGTTTCTCCAGTTCTCTCATAATCATTCTCTTCCCTATCACGTCGATCAACACGACATCAGACCGTTGACCAGATAGGGATTATTCATCTGGCAGCTGTATATCCACTCGAACTTCCCACTTCCACGGAACAGATCGAGACACACGAGGAGACTTTCGTCTCTTCGTTTGACGACTCGACACAAAGTCAATTCCAGTTACATACCTGGAGGGTACCACTACATCCGAGACTGCTTCCAAAATCGCTTGCAGGACCAAACCGTGTCGGTGCGTGTACCATCCTCTCTACAGTTCCACATGACAACCAGAGAATATAGTGGAGATTGGCATACATGCCACACAAATGACACTCCGGATTCCCCAACGTGCCAAATTCGTGAGGCTGGGAAGTACATCATAGGTCCATTGAAGCTTGCGCTCGTTCAACTGCCAATAGCCGATGTTCCACCAATTGTTCCATGAGATCTTGCGATCTTCAATTTCCCAGTTGAGTCATATTCCGTGCTGCTCTTTTGCACTGCCAGGGCAAGTCTCGTCTGTTATTCTAGGGTTCACACCTCATCCTCTCGCAACTTTCTTCTTTGGTCACCTTCGTTCATTTCTGACCAAAATTTCTCTCTCCTTTAATAATAATAATAATAATAACAATAATCAACTTTATTTCCTAATACAGAGCGGTACTAGGTGACCACAGAAATTTTCAAACCATACAGAGAGAATACAATAATCAAATCAGCGAGGAGAAGCGAACTAAGCGAGGAGAATTGTTATAATAAGATTGGCGAATTTGACGAGGTGGCAAGAGTCGACGGGTATGTCTTAGAGAATCAAGAGGTTTACGGAACATGAAAAAAGGGTACGACAGGTACGAAAAAAGGGGGAGACAGGATTATGAGCACACTTTCTTTGAAAATTTCACTCAAATGTTATCAAGACGCTGATGCACTGATGCCAGGGAGAAAGAAATGTTTTCCCATTTGCAAGCTCTCATCTCTATGTTCAGTATCTTGGCCATGGCGGAAGCAGGGAGGTCACAGACGGTCGGGCAGCAGTAGACGAGGACTGAGAAAACATAGGAAATGTATGCTTTCCAAATGATGTGTGTAGCAGCCCCGGATTTAACCAGGAACATGTTCCTGTTTGCCTTGGTAATCATCAGTCAGTCTGAAGAGTCCACTTGGTATTGCATTGAAAAACGATCCCAAGGAGCTTGGCATCGGAGACTAATGAGAGCATTGCCAATAGTGACAGGAGACGAGATGTTGGATCGGCTGATGGTGATAGTCTTGCACTTTTCGGCATTGATGGTTAGATCTGTGTCAGCAGCCCATGACACGAAACGATCAATATCTGATTGCAAGGTATCGCGATTGTCATTGTCAACAAAATGAATAATGGTGAAGTCATCAGCATACGCAAGTAATTTAGAATTGGTGGGTAGAATAGGAAAGTCGCTGACGAGAAGAGCGAACAACAACGCCCCAAGAGCTGATGCTTGAGGCACACCACTGGCTACCTCTCTCCAATCTGTCGGAATTCCTCGAGTTGAAACCACGCGTTGGCGTCTGCTTGACAGAAAGCACTTCAAAAAGTTAATGATGGCTTCATGGCATCCAAATATGGTTTGCACAGTGGATATAATAACATTATGACCAGCGCGATCGAAGGCCTTTGAAAAATCAAACATGGCAAGAACAATACTTTTCCTGCGTTTTGGACAGCTCCTATCACCTCTCTATGCTTTGTCATAGAGTTGATGGACGACATGACTTCCGCCACAGACCATTTTCAACCGAGGGGATCTGAGTAGATAGCCCCATCACGAGATAAAAAACAACATGGACTGCAGCCGTATCTTGCTGACCCTATATTCCTCCACAATAGATGACAGTGGCAATCGCAATCTGTTCCTCTTGCTATACAAAGCAGAACCGGTAGGCACCCGTGCATCATCATATTTCCAATGCGTAATGATACCTGTTAGCCTAACTTCCCATGATATCACTGCTCATAATGTCTTACCTTAAATTTCATTCAGTAATTCCTTCAATTTCTCCTTAATTATTCATTCAGGCTGAATTCACAGCAACAAATAGTGGGCTAGAATGTGTCAAAATAAAAAATTCTTCAAAGTAATACAGGGTGTATACGGACCGGGAAAAAACCGATGAACTGGAAAAATCCTTGAAAAACCGGGAAAAAACCGATGAATCCAGGTCAAAAACCGGGAAATTATAAGTACTTGCCAAATTGAAATTTAGATTATTTTTTATGAAAGCTTCGCACGAATAAAAATCAGAAGCATCTAATTGATTTCTTCATGTTTTTTCGATGCTGATAAGTTGTACTTTTTGTCCAATTTTGCGAAAATCGCATTCTTCGCATTCATCAGTTGTAAGCTGGAGGTATTTCTGACTGAATTTCAAAACGATGCACCAATGATCCCATTCCTGTATCAAGATCTCGCAGCTCTGTACACACAATTAGCGAAGCTTGTCGTGAAGAGTTCTCAAATTGGTGATAAGTCGGACAAGAAAATTTTCAAATTGAAGATCACTGATGACGTCCTACGGGATCCGAAGGATGTTGAAATCGGATTCGGCACTAAAGAGCAGGTGCGGAAGTGTTCCTCAGGTGCTGTTGACATTTCCAAGAAAGACGTAATCATCTTCCGTGAAGAATGTCGAGATTTTATCGTCGCACTGTTGAACAAACTAAGCAATCTTTTCCACCTTACTAGCAAGATTCTGAGGGGATTCTCGTTTTTAGATCCGTCTGTCTTCGGAAGTCAGCTCTGTGTCTGTCGAATGAATCTTGCTCTTGATGAAGCTGTTTCTGTGGAGTGGATTACTGGATCAGAGGCTGATAAAATCAAAGAAGTCTTCCTTGCTTTGATGAAGTTGGCAACTGTTGCGGCTGCTTGTTCCGAGTTCAAGAAGGGTAAGGATCGGTTGGACAGTTTCTGGATTCCTATTTTTGAAAAAGAGCAATGCCCACGTGTTCTTATTCAATTCGTCTGTCGCATTTTCGTCTTATCGCATGGGCAGGCATCTATTGAGCGTGGATTCAATATAAATAAAGAAATGATCGTCGAAAACCAATTGGAGGAAAGTTTGATCTCACAGCGCCGAATCTACGACGCAGTCGGTGTGGTGGATATTTCGTCGTTTGATTTGAAGTTCCAAAGAAGATGATTGGAATGGTGCAAGGAGCCCGGCGACGATACCACGACTGGCTTCGCATTCAAAAGGAAAAGAAACTGAAGAAGAAAGGATTGAAACATCGAAGAAACGAGCGGCACAGGAGATTTTGCTTAAAGAGTTGGAGAAGAAAAGGTTGAGGGCTGAGATAGAAACAGCATGCGATAAGATTGACAACTCAAGAAAATGCAACGATTTTGATGACATCAGTATCGGATGGTTTATTTGTAATTTCTACATTAGTTGCGAGAATTGTTATTTTTTTATCCTAAAATTGACCCCGAGATTGGTGAAGTAAGGACATATACCTAGACATATTGATGATGCATTGATGCTGTTTATGATATCATTGTTAATTCCCACATTTGTTGCCATAATACCTATTTTGTTTTATTTAAGTAGTGACCAAGAGAGCAGTGAACTAAGGAAGTTCTACCCATTGTTGATACCGTATATATGATATTCATTGTTAATTCCCGCATTTAGAGTCACAGGTCTCACAGACCACCTATTTTTCCTATTATTCCTATTTTTTTGGCAATTTCTCCTATTTTTTCGGTTGAGATCTCCTATTTTCAGGATCTATCCTATTTTTCCTATTTTTTAGGCGTTTGCCATACTTAATTGGCGCCGCGTACGAGATAAGTGCATGTATTGGGACACTTACCACTGACGAAGCCGATACGAAGTAGGCGAATATATTGATGCCTACAAATATCAACACATTTTGATCATGTAGCGCGACTTAATTGGGCACTGAGAGACGTTTCGGTAATCCAACGGTAGACGCTTTCCTTAAGCTGCTCCTTTTTTTGGAATTTATCAAATTTGCTTCTCGGCCAAATGAGAGATTTTCGAGTTGTAGTACGGCGTTCTATCTGAGGGGAGTGATAGACTTGCCTTGATTATTAAGTGGACGACAATTTCTTTTCTCCACTCATATTTTTTGGGTGCGATATGAATTTCTTCAGAATATGAGACCTCTCGATTGTTCATAACAAGGATGAACGTTTTCTTTCTCCACTATGGAAAATGCTCCCAACTTTATTTTATCTGGATTCTGGGCAGCATGAGAGACTTGTTTCAATCGTTAAACGATCTACATTTTCTTTTTTCCAATCTTTTGGGAATTTTCTGACTGCAAATGATCAGATACCCCAAGAAATCAAATTAGCGTCAATGAAACATTAGTATCCGAATTTTCCTCAGGTTCATGATTCAGGGGCTCTTCAATGACGTTTGTAGCCCAGATCAATATTCCCCCCATTGGAGTTTATCCTTACAATACTTTGATCGAAGAAATACTTGTCTTCTCTCTGCCATAAATGCTACACTTAAGTAGGCCTACTGATTTCATATTCGGTTGAGTAATTCAAAATTCGGTTGCCATTAATCAAATCCTAGATATCTTAGTCACTCATGACACTACTTCACAAAAATTTATCGAAAACTTAGTAATTTTGTGTTTGAATTTATTAGATTAAAGATGTAAACAATCAAAAAGCAAACATAAAGGAGTCGAAAATGGCTTATTTGTCCTATTTTTGAACATTTTTCACCACTAAGTTTATCCTCCTATTTTTTTTGTTTAGTTTTGTAATATTTAGTTGCTGTGAGGCCTGGAGTCACAAAGTTCCTGTTATGTAATTACATATTGTTTTGCGTTTATATGCTTTAAAATGACTTCGTGGAAACTGATAATAAACGTCTCAAATAACTTCATTTGTTTTATCTTGCTACCATATGCACTGGTTGAGAACCGGGAAAAAACCGATGAACTCGAATTTCCGAAATCCGTATACACCCTGTAATATCTGAACGAGTGTAAAGGATCAATTTGAGTGCTACATGCATAATATAGACAAATTCCTGTATAAGACGGGACTAGCCCGCGTCTGGAAATTTAAAGTCATGGAGACTCGGATCTATGATCACTGCTGCTTGAGTAAATAAGTTTTTTGGAACTCGAACCTGCATCTGCAAGTCATCTGAATAACATGCAGCACGTTTTGTGTTGCATGGGGCTCTAGTTTAGCAACTGACGTCTTCAACCATTTTCAGTGAGAATCCAACATCACAAGCTTATTAAAGAAGTTGTGTCAAACGAGAAGAGGCTATAAATAGAACGAAAGCAATTGGAGTAAGCCAGCATAGGCGAGCCGATTCGAATTTTTCTCAAATTACAAATTCGGATCGAATCCCGAAGCCTCACAGTTATATACAAGTATTATGAGTGTTGTATTGGTATCATATTATTGCGTACAACTATGATGCTAATAATATATCAATGTTGTACAGATATCAATGTGCATGCTACATTGATATCTAATGAATCGTTAGGGGTTCATATTTGAATATTGAACGCCTCAATATTGTTACTTGTGTTTGTGCTGGTGATGCATAATTAGCTGTCAGATAATCCTGACTCTGATTAAAGACAATTCTGAAATAGAGGCTCGATGTTCTGAACCGGGCACGAACACAACAATTGGCGACGAGGATGGCGGAAACCAAGTTTGAAGATGCAGTCAAATCCATTGGACTCGTTCTTCTCAGACCATATTTGGATCATGATGGTGAACCACCGATGCCTTTTCCGGTGTGGTTAAGTTACTTTGAACAATACATTGGTGCAGCAAATTTGAAACTTGCAAAGGAATCTCAACTGGATGAATCTTGCAAGAAGATCAAATTATTGTTTAGTCTTGGATCTGTGGGTATGACTAGGTTTTCTTCTCACCCATATGCAACGAATCATGCTGACATCTCATATAAAAAATTTGTGCAGGCTGTAAAGGACACATTTGTAACCCCTGTTAATCGCTGTAGAGCAATATTTGAGTTCAGAAACAGACTTCAAGGATCAAACGAAACCACAAATGAATTTTTGAGTGCATTGCGGGATATTGCTGTAGATTGTAACTTTCCGGATACGGACTTCTTGAATCGCGAATTAGCAATACAGCTTGTCTTAGGATGTGAATGCAAAGAAACACAAGAAAAACTATTACTACGTCCAGACTTTGATCTTGAATATACCATACAACTGATGAAAAATGAAGAATCAGCAAGAATTACGGCAAATGCCATTCGAAACAATCAGGTGTCAAAAATCAATCAAAGAATAAGTATCGATAAACAGCCAAGCTACACACAAAATAGAAAGAATTGGAGGCATGATAAATCGCTCAGAGCTACAAATGAAAATCAGGAGACAACTGTAAAACAAAATTGCGGAAACTGCAGTCGATTTGGTCATGTCGATCGCGATGTCTCTTGCCCTGTAAGAAAGATAAGATGCAACTTTTGTGACATAAGAGGACACTATGAACGGTGTTGCAGAAAGAAACAAATGAGCTTTACTCAAAACATGTTGAGGTTGAATTCCATATCATCAAAACAGAAGCCTACGATGTGCGAGATTTCCATAATAATGGACAATGATGTATCTACAACATTATATGGCGAAATTGACACTGGATCTGATGTTACGACAATGAGAGAAAGAGAGTTTCTTCGAAAACTTCCTTCTGTGAAATTGAATCGACCGAAAGAGCCCATGTTTGGTTATGGTGAGAGCCTCATACAAGGAGTGAAGGGATATTTCGAAACTACGGTACGTTATCAGGATCGAGAATGTTGCACTGAAATTTATGTGGTACCAAATCAGTATTGTCCTGTTATCGGAAAGAACGTGACCAACACATTGGGAATGCTTGTAGATTGCGGAACCAATACTGTTAAAACCATAAAACAAGAATCATTCAATGATATACTGCGCTCATTTCCAGATTTGTGTCAAGCTGAACCTGGAGAATATCCTGATTATGAACACAATATCGTCCTACTTGACGACATAATACCAAAACAGTCAAAATTGAGGTCAATCCCAATCGCTTTACGAGAATCTGCTGAAAGAGAAGTACAAAATATGATCGATTCTGATATTTGGGAACCTGTTGAGAGATCATCATGGAGTCATGGAATGGTTGTTGTTCCTAAGACTCAGCAGACATCAGGTATTTCTCCGCAAGTTCGAATAAAAACAGACTTACGTCCACTGAACAAATCAGTTATTCCATTCACATATCCAACTCCAGGAATCAATGACATCTTTATAGAACTGAAGGAAGCCAAATGCTTTACAAAATTGGACATCAGAAAGGGATTTTTTCACATCAAGTTGTCGGAAGACTGTCGACATTTGACCACAACAGTTACTCCACTTGGACTGATGCAATACAAAAGAATGCCCATGGGACTTAAAGATAGCAGTGCTGTCTTTCAATCATGCATAAACAGAACTCTTGATGGACTGCCCGGAGTGGTTCCATATATTGACAACATACTTGTGTTTGGGAAAACACGAAGTGAACATGACGAAAATCTCTTGCGAGTTCTGAATGCCCTCAATTCAAAGAATTTTCGGTTGAATGTAGATAAATGTGAATATGCCCGCGAAAAAGTCAATTATCTAGGACATATTGTGAGTGCTGATGCCAGCATCCAGCCTGATCCCAAAAATCTTGATGCAATACGCAACGCACAAACACCGAAATCCGCACATGACGTTCAAAAATTCCTTGGCATGATCAACTACTATCATGAATTTCTTCCCAATTTATCTGACATAGCAGAACCCTTGAGAGCATTTACACGAAAAAATGCTATTTTCAATTGGACACATTCATGCGATGTCTCGTTCAATCGGTTGAAAGACATGCTCAGTGAAAGACTGAAGATATTCATCTTTGATCCTGCAGCAGAGACTATAGTCACAACAGATGCAAGTGATGTGGGGATCGGCGGACTGCTTTCACAGATACAAAGTGGAAGAGAAGTGCCAATCGCCTTTGGATCTCATACGCTGTCACCAACAGAAAGAAATTACTCTGTTTCGGAGCGCGAGGCTTTAGCATGTGTGTACTTCGTCGAACTTTGGGAAAATTTCTTGTATGGCAAGAGGTTCACTTTGCGAACCGATCATCAGGCATTGACGATTCTACTTGATAGACCTGGAAAGCAAAGACAATCCAGCAAATTTTTGCGATGGTATGAAAGATTGTCAATTTTTGACTTCGATGTGAAGTATCAAAATGGAAAAAACAATCAAGTTGCAGATGCACTTTCACGACTACCAAACCAAAGAAGTATTCATAGTATTCAAGCTGGTAATCAAACTGAAGCCAATTGTGTCAAAATATTGCGCATGTGGGGAATATCTTTACAAAAAATTCGAGATGAAACTGCTTCCGACCAGAAACTCAAAAAAGTATCGCAATGGCCGTCCAAGCAAAAAGTGGATAAAGAATTGCTATCTTTTTGGCATGTTAGGGATGAACTGGAATTTGATGATGGATTTTTATCACGTCAGGATGACAGAATTGTGGTGCCTCAATCCCTACGCTCAGAGATACTTCGCTTAGCTCACATAGGACACCCTGGAATAGTCAAAATGAAAAGAAAACTCAGAGAATCATACTGGTGGCCCCGAATGGATATTGAAACAGAAGAATTCTGCAAACGTTGTTCATCCTGTCAGCAAAGTGATAAATCCACAGCAAACCTTCCAAGATTTCAAACTTCATTACCAGAGGTTACAGAGCCTGGAGAATTGTATTCGATTGACATATCCGGACCATACCACACTGCCCCACACAATCAAAGATTTTTGATGGTCTTGATGGACCATTTATCTGGATTTCCCGAAGTCAAGTCAACTCATGACATCAAAAGTAAAAATGTTGTTGAATGGCTCGAAGAGGCTTTTTCACGATATGGAAATCCAAAGCAGATTCTCACTGACAATGGTCCACAGTTCACAAGCGTTGAATTTTCAGACTTTCTCCATGGACGTGACATAAAACATTTGCGAACTCCAGTGTACAATCCACAATCGAATGGAAAAGTAGAACGTTTCAATAGATTTTTGAAAAATGGACTGCAGTGTTACTCAGGAACAAATGTCATGTGGACAAAGGGACTAAATGATATTCTTTCTCACTACAGAGCAACTGCACCTACAGCAAATTCAAAGAGTCCAGGTGAATTATTTCTTGGTCATAAAATGCGGCTCCCCTTCCAAGTTGTAATTCATCGATCTAAAGATCAATCAAAAGAACCGGGGACAGAAATCAAAGAACCAGGCAGACTAGCTTCTAGTCAGAGAAACAGACATTTGATGTGCAGAGGACCGTTTCACATTGGTGATAGAGTTATGTATCGAAAACCGCGTGTAATGAAGGGCGAATCTCCATTCTCAAAACCAATGAAAGTCATTGAGGTACTCGGGAATTACACTTACAAATTAAGTAACAACACAGTATGGAATGCGAGAAGGTTGAAACGATATTTGGACCCTTATGATATTGATTCGGTAGTCAGACAGTCAGAAGATGATGCGCAAAAGACGAATTTTGGGCGAAACCTTCGGTCAAATAGATGTCCAACAAAGTTCTACAAAAGTGTTGATTACAGAAGATAAATCAAGATTGACTGCTAAAAATATTGCACACTTTCAAGAAAAAGGGGGGTGTTGTTGTATTGGTATCATATTATTGCGTACAACTATGATGCTAATAATATATCAATGTTGTACAGATATCAATGTGCATGCTACATTGATATCTAATGAATCGTTAGGGGTTCATATTTGAATATTGAACGCCTCAATATTGTTACTTGTGTTTGTGCTGGTGATGCATAATTAGCTGTCAGATAATCCTGACTCTGATTAAAGACAATTCTGAAATAGAGGCTCGATGTTCTGAACCGGGCACGAACACAACAATGAGGTGGTTCCATATTTTGTCCCTTGACCCAAATGATTCGGTTCCACCACCCATTATTCTTTTTATAATTGAATTGCAAAATCATTATTTATCAATTCGATTATGATTATCGAAAAAATGTTAATTAAATGCCAATATAATGTATTATCTGTGTATAACTATTATGCTTACAAGGCATCATAAGTTACTGTCATGCGCTCTAAATTGGGCCAGGCGCTGTAGCTTTAATAATAATGATAGTAAAGACGTATATTTGAATAACACTACAGCCCCAATAATGATGGGACCCCCAATTAGAAGATACAAGAATGTAGCGCAAAGGAAATCATGACAAATGAATGAAACGTGAAGGAATTAAATGGAAAAAGCAGAGTTATGCAGTTTAGACATTGAAATCAGAAATGATCGGTCAGGCACTGCGGTAGTCAACTTAGGCAATCGAAAATGTCCAGTGTTCCATAAGAGGCAAAAAATATGACATAGAGGATACTCTTTGTCAAGCACCATACTGAGAAGTATGCGAAAACCAAGAATCTGACAACGATATGAAAGCGGGACAAATTCTGGACATTCACAGTACCAAGAGTCACAAATTATAGTAACAAGCGTTTATTGTGAAGATTAGAAATCGAACAATACAAATCAGACAGTTATGCATAAAATTCCAAGTAAATTTCGCAGGCAGATTCAAAGTCAGATTATCACATACAAGCATTATAAATTTTTGTGCAGGTGGAGATGTAATTTCTTAGTCGCAGTCAATGTGGGGGGTACCAAGTCATGCAGGATGTGGTCTTCGTCGAACATGCGGTTGAAGATTTTCATCGCCTGCTCTTCTCTTCTTTAACTAAGTTCAATAAGACATTTTGAATTGCAAGTTGGGCCGCAGATGAGGCGATGGCACTGACAGTTTAATTTTTCCAGTTTCTTCTTGTTTGTCGCATTCAGTCCCACAAAGACAAGATTACAGTACTCAACTATACTGAGTATGTAGCGCTTGTAAACCTGCACCAAGTCACGTGCTGAGAGGAAACGTTTCAAAGAGCGCAATAGATAGAGACGTTGGGATGCTTTACGGCAGACATGTGACGTCTGTGCGTACCACGATAAATGGCAGTCGTAAATGATACCCAGTATTGTCAATTCGCCATTATCTGATGCGCTTGCTTCTCTATCTGTTCAAGCTCTTTCGAAAGTCCACTATTGAGATTAACGAATAGATGGGCACCAGGGCCGCACCATACTCAATGATGCTGCGTATGCAGTTTTGATAGATAACAATTAGCTGCTCTTTCTTCAAGAAACTGCGAAGTTGGCTCTCTTGCAGATGTTAGCAACACGCGTTCTCCACGACAGATTCAGCTCAAATTTTATTCCTAGGATTTTCTTGTCGATTTGAACCGGTATTTCAGGTTATTGGAATCTGGATGAGTCAAATCCACCTCGAGTACTGAAGAAAATTTGCTGACTTTTTTTCATTCTTAATCAACGTTTGATTTGAGTTCGCCCATTTTTGACATGATTATATGCTGATTGAAGCGGCGATGATAGTTTGGTGCGGCAGGTTTTGGATTTCAATAAGGACAATCAGAAAATCAGATAAGAGCTTACCGATTCATAAAAGACATAGCGCAGAGATTATCGACAGTGAAATGATGACAAATACTTAGACAAATACATGTACTGTGCATTCAAGAGCGACATTAGGATTTGATGTGATACTTGGCAAGATACAGTACCCCTATTGTACGCTACAAGTACCCTATATTGGTCATAGAGTGGCTACTGGCTCTTTAAAGCAAACATCACGGCTGCTTTGCTCATCACAGGACTTTCCTACTATTAGAGACTGATAATGCTTCATGAATAGAATTGGTCTTTTTGGAAATTATTATATCGCATGATACCTGCAAATGTCAGTTTGTTCAAAGGGGCAGCGATTGATTGAAATTAATGTTAATCACGCCAAGGCGTCGAATAGGCATTGTTGCTCGCTCTCGTGATGGCGCAACGAGCATTAAAATTGATGAAGAGATGATAGATAAGAGATGAGTACACGCTATTCCAAATTAGTAGCCTACTGAGTTGGCAGCTGCCGTACCGCACAAAACATTTGTCCGAGAAAGTTAATTTTGAATGGAAAAATGTCTTCGTGCTAAAAATAAGTAGTAGGATTTGAAGTCGATCGACTTTAGCCTTTGACTGAAATTGAAATACCAATTATTTGATTAAAACTGAGATAAAGATAATCAATTCTTAAGTAGACAAAGTGTATCATAATTCATTTAATGATGTGCAGCATGATACAGAACATTTTCTGGTCCTATTTATGCTGAGGAGAAAAATTGTTGAATTCGCTAGCTTTGTGAAGCTTTTGAAATCCTACTGTCTCCATCGATTTCGTAAGTTTTCCTTTTGAATTCCGTTTTTCTATATTTGAAGTAAGCATGTCATTATTGAAGTCACTATTTCATTAACTGAAGCTTCACAACGCAAGTCTGAGACGAAGTATCCAAAGTGGACAGATCCGGTAGATGATCCCTGCGGAATCCCGCTGCGTAAAGTTCCATTGAGGTGCAGTAATTTTTCCATCTGACTTGAATAGCCCGGCAGGGAACGAGGCCGAAAGTGAGACTTTCACTGAATGATGTACACCCTATGCCTACTGCGCATTCGCGCGTCTGCCGAGTTCTAGTGAGTTCCTCTTCTTGTCAGACAGGATCAAAGAAAAACACATGTAAATCCAATGGGACACAGATTTGCAGTTTTTGGCTAAAATGAAATTTCCTATGTTTTCTCTGATTAAAGGAAAAGTATTAAGCCCAGAGTCATAATTTTTGACATGGAATGTCTTCAGGTCATTACCTATGATGTGCATGTGCTCTTATCTTGCATCTGATCGGCAAAGTATGTGAGAATGTGGTTGAATATGGATAAAGTTGCTCAAAATGTTTGTGTTTGCCGTCATTTAGAGGCTCGCCAAATCGAAATGTGTTTAGCTTTATAGACAGGGGTGCATGATGATGAAAGGAAATGACCTGAAGACATTCCATGTGAAAAATTATGACTCTGGGCTTAGTACTTTTCGTTTAATCAGAGAAAACATAGAAAATTTCATTTTAACCAAAAAATGCAATCTGCGTCCCATTGTAGTCAGGGAGCTAGCGTGAAGTTGTGCAGGGAACGAGGTAGTACATAAAACTTTCACATAGCATAATACACCTCTAACCTACTGCAAAACTTCGCGTCTGCTGGATCAGATCATTTGCTTTTCAGAAATAGAGAGGATAACACAATCCTATGTATTACCAGTGGTAAAATTGTGACATTTTAGGTGTTGACTCCATTTTTTCGAAGTTTTGCTCATAAAAGTTACACAAATTGGTATTTTGTTGAACTGGTTATCATAGAAATCATCTACAGATCATGATCTTTCAAATGAGCTATCATTCAGTGACAGAGGATGAAGTAAAGTGTGCAAGCAGACACTTTTCGTTTATGCAAATTTTAACATAGAAATTTCAGGAAAATTGTTGATATACTTTAACGAAAAGTGTCTGTTTGTACACTTTACTTCATCCTCTGTCACTGAATGATAACTCATTTGAAAGATCATGATCTGTAGATGATTTCTATAATAACCAGTTCAACAAAATACCAATTTGTGTAACTTTTATGAGCAAAACTTCGAAAAAATGGAGTCAACACCTAAAATGTCACAATTTTACCACTGGTAATACATAGGATTGTGTTATCCTCTCTATTTCTGAAAACCAAATGATCTGATCCGGCAGACGCGAAGTTTTGCAGTAGGTTAGAGGTGTACTATGCTATGTGAAAGTTTTATGTACTACCTCGTTCCCTGCACAACTTCACGCTAGCTCCCGGACTATTGGATTTACATGTGTTTTCCTTTGATCCTGTCTGACAAGAAGAGGAACTCACTAGAACTCGGTAGACGTGCAGATTCGAAGTAGGCATAGGGTGCACATCATTCTGTGAAAGTCTCACTTTCGGCCTTGTTCCCTGCACAAGCTCGTTCTGGCTGCCGGACTAGAACCTGACGTGCCTGCAAGAAGTTGAAGATAAATGAGAAAGTATCTCCACTGAAGTCATCTCTGATCATTTTCTCTACTAAAGTATCACGGAAAACCCGAACATGGCCTTTCGCCAGATCTACCGAAACCAATTGACAGGCTGCATCATCATGTACTTGAAGTCTGGATGAAATGTAACTTTTCATATCTATCAGAGCACAAATAGTTAAGGACTTTCGACGATAAGCATGCTGGTTGTCGTCGAACTGGGACGAAAATTCATTACTAATCCACTTCAAAATGCTTTTTTCAATACTCGTTCGGCCATGGATATAGTGAAGTCGGTCGATTGTCATGCATCTTTGCCGGTACTGATTTCGGATGAGGTGCAACATCGGCTTTCTTCTGCAAACTCGGGAGATTTGTTTATCGGAGGCATTGATTGAATAATGTACACAAGGGTATTGACCTATGATCGGCAATGATATCATTTTATCGTTGCCTATCTTTGGTATTGACATTACATCTTCCAACTTAGACCAACCTCTCAACAGTTAGGCCTCCTCCCAACTTCCAACAGTTAGGCCTCCTCCCAACCTCGTCGAACTGGGAGGAAAATTCATTACTAATCCACTTCAAAATGCTTTTTTCAATACTCGTTCGGCCATGGATATAGTGAAGTCGGTCGATTGTCATGCATCTTTGCCGGTACTGATTTCGGATGAGGTGCAACATCGGCTTTCTTCTGCAAACTCGGGAGATTTGTTTATCGGAGGCATTGATTGAATAATGTACACAAGGGTATTGACCTATGATCGGCAATGATATCATTTTATCATTGCCTATCTTTGGTATTGACATTACATCTTCCAACTTAGACCAACCTCCCAACAGTTAGGCCTCCTCCCAACTTCCAACAGTTAGGCCTCCTCCCAACCTCGTCGAACTGGGACGAAAATTCATTACTAATCCACTTCAAAATGCTTTTTTCAATACTCGTTCGGCCATGGATATAGTGAAGTCGGTCGATTGTCATGCATCTTTGCCGGTACTGATTTCGGATGAGGTGCAACATCGGCTTTCTTCTGCAAACTCGGGAGATTTGTTTATCGGAGGCATTGATTGAATAATGTACACAAGGGTATTGACCCATGATCGGCAATGATATCATTTTATCATTGCCTATCTTTGGTATTGACATTACATCTTCCAACTTAGACCAACCTCCCAACAGTTAGGCCTCCTCCCAACTTAGCACTAGGCCTTTCTGCTCTGTGTAGAATATAATTTATGCAAGAAGCATTAGAATCGTCAACAGTATTATCAAGTCAATTTTCAATGATACATAGAACATCAGGTGAATTTTGATTCACAAATATCAGAATTTCATCAATTTTTTCATTGAACAAATATTGATTGCACTCAAAGATGGTAAGATTAATGCGTTACTACTGTTTTTCACTTTCTGTTTTTTTTTGTTTATTACACAGATTATCATACATAATTGATTCACCATTGGTTAAACTCGTAAAAAGATCTTGGGAAAATTCGTCTGAATACTGTCAATCTCAAGATAAACTACAAAAGGCGAACCTTTACTGAACCTTCCGGCCTTGATTTTCGGGTGAATTCATCTCGTGCTTTCATCTATCTCGCAAGCGCTTCGTCTCGGCTTGCTGAAATGGCGTTAGGTCGCTGCCTACGTTGAAGCGATTATAACCCAGTCTCCCGTGACTGCTTCGCTTTCTTTAGAAGCTCCGTCTTCTGTGAAAAGGATCTCAACTGCACATGATCTGGACGAGACTTAGTCGGTAACTGCTTCCCTAGCCGGTTGAAGCCACATGCATCAATCTCCATGTCGGCAGATACTCCGATTGCCTTACATAAGTCAGGTAATTCCTCCTTCACATTATCATATTCATCAAACCCGTGTATAATGACACTTCAACGTCTGTTAATTTTTTTAAGATTCTCGATGTGGTACCGCTGAGTGTCGACCGTCATCTCTAAGCTCCGAACTCTGCCAGTCAACTTATTGTTTATTTTGGTACAAATAAAGGAGGCCATACAAGATCATGCAGCTATCAATACTAATTGTAACTAACTTCACAAGATCCATATAATTAAAGGTGAATTAAATATAATTCGGGTAATAAGCCTAGCTGCCTGAAAAGTTAATACCGATAACATGACAAGTATTATTACAGTTGGAAAATAAACAGGTACCGAAGATGACTATTTTTTAAAGGGTGATACTGATAGTACGCCTTTATTCAATCCCGAACCCGATAATTTTTCAATCCAACACGACAATTAAAGGAAAGAGAACCATCACCAATGTATCGCAGCAAGCATAGATGTGAAGTCAGTCTCCTCTAAATAGGTTGATTTGTTTTATCGGACTCATTTGCAGTCATATTCATGTGACGTTGTTCTTCTTCTGCTTCTTCTTCGTCTGTCTTGTACATTGATCCAAGTAAATCGAAAATGAAGACACACAATTCAAAGAAAGTGAAAACAGACAGCCCCAACCACAAGCCTGAATTACCACCAAAATCAGACAACAAGTCCATGAACCTGTAACTAGGTTGAGTATTCATTCGAACCACTGTTAAGTCGCTAAGATAAATTTTTACTTTGAGAAAATTTTCATTTACGAACAGGCGCTGTTTTGTGGGATTGTTTTTAACTTTTGCCCAACCATCTTTAATCGCTTTGTTGCGATGATTTGTCAATTGCAATGCAAAGTCATCGAATGAATTGTGAGCCGGCCAGTATGCATGTGACTGCTCAATTTCGAAGCTTTCGTGTTCACAAGCCTGATACATGCAAAACGTATCTTTACAGCGAAGTTGATTATTTGCAACTTGTCTTGCAATGTCCTTTGCGCATTTGATAGACTTAAATTTATTCTGTGGACTGCATGCGGGAACATATGGGTATCCTCGCTCCTTCAATTTCTTGCGGACTTCGGCAAATGCCTTTGCATTAGCAAAACCCAAGTCCATTGAATAGCACTGACAGTGTTCTATAACCATTATTTGCTCACAGGTTCTCATACAGACAGGAACAGTCGGTTTTGTAAACGGAAGTTGATCTAAATACATGTTGATCCGTTCATTCTCAGCTTCTGAAAAATTCTTGCATTTTCCGTATGGTGCTTCAGCGCGGAATACTTCCGTTCGCTTTGCTCCTAAGTCAGTGATTTGACCAGGCATTAAAAGAATACCCTCCTCCTCTGGTATTGGAGGTCTAGCATGGTCATGTGTGATGACTTTATACCCAGCAATTGATGAGATCTCTGATAAATAGTTTTCCTGGTCTACGAACAGTGTCAAAATTAAACTGCTACCTGCACCACTTGTGAAGACCTCTCTTGTTGGCACCTTGTTCTTTGTTGCGTTCATTCCTCCATTGAATTGAAAACATGTTCCATAGCGAGCACTTAGAATAGGAACAAAGTCATCAGCAGTACAAACACGATTCAAAAATGAACATTCCATTAAAAGGTCTTTTAAGTCAAATGTTAGTTGCTTTCGTAGTTTTGGATTAATTGTATTCATCGCGTACATCACTTGCTGCTCACGAATATATTCAGCTTGAGGATTGTCTATTGTTACATTGTCTTTTTGGTAATCTGTACTTGTCATGTTTTCTGATTCATCAACTATTCTAACAAGCATTGTTTCAGCTTCATTCTGGTGATGTTCGATGGTTGAGTTCTCTTGAGGGTCATCAGTCACGTCATTTTCGGTTGTTTCAGCACTTTTCAGTTCTTCATTAATCGGGGGGATTTCTTCTTCCATGTACTCTGGTGATGGCGTCGAAAATCCTGATTGTCTCTTTGTCCGCTTTGGACTACGGTCTGATTTGCTTTTCTTCTTATCAATCTGAATGTATGAACTACTGGCAGGTTTTGTCGCACTATCACCAAAGGCAGGTTTCTCACTTACTGTTTTTTTCGTCATAGAACCCTCTTTCTTTGCATGCCTTTCCACTGCCTTTCGTAGTTCTGGAGTTATTTTTTTCAACTGTTTGTATTTCAAAGGATTGAGGTTACAAATTGTCACTGTCGGAAATTCTGTCGGAGTCTCGTATGATAGGGAAAGTTTAGTAGTTACAGGTCGACTTATATACTTGATTGCCAGATGATACACTTGAAAAAGCAGAAGTGATGCCGAAACAAGCAATAATAAAGTCCATAGGGCTCGAACAAAGCGTCGTGAATTTGCAATATGTCCAACACCATGCATGGTAGTGTTCTCACCAAAGTGGCGTATCACTCGTTGTTGCGGTGGTGTAAAAATCGTCATGTTGAAGTTTTAGCTTGAGCTCTGATCCTTGCTCAGTAAGCGTGATGTTGCAAACGAAGGGGAACATTTGTAACTCGTGTTTATAGTTGACGAAAACTGATTCATTGTAGACGATTTCATTCACTGAGATTGGATGTTGAATACGTAATTTGGGAACTGTAACTACTTAATCATTCAGTAACGATAAGTGAGTGGTCGAGCAATTAACTGAACTTATCTGAACTAAATACCCATGAAAAGTCAGACAGATAATGTGAATTACTTGTACTTGCAAGACTCACATTATTACCATCATGTATAGGGTAAACTCGGGTACTATCGACAGTAAAATGTTTTTCGGGCTCTCACGGTTGTATTTTTTACTTTTGATCTGGGGCCTATTTCAATTTGAGGTACCTAACCTTAAGATTCCTAGAAATAACGTTAACGCATTTCAAAGTTGAGGCTAGGTTCCTTAAGATGATGCTAGGTTCCTTAAAGTATCTGAGGAGGTGACTCAGCATCAAGAGAAACTTATATACGTAATTCGCTTATATTTGTGTTTGTGATATTCGTAGATTTTCGTTTCCGAAACTCATTTTGCAGTAAATAAAATCTTCTCCAGGGGACTGCTTCAATGAAAGCTCGCAACCTTGCTACCTATAGGTTGGTACCTAACGTCATGGTCCCTTAAGGTGGATAAGCGCATTTCAATCTTAAGGGAGCATTACCTTAAGGTACCTTATGGTACCTAACGAGTTCCCTTCAGGTATTGAACAAAATACTAAACAATTCAATGCCTCTGTATGTCACGAGATCAAATAGATATCTTACCTAACGTAATGAATCTACACCATTAAAAGTGAGTCCTTAAATTCATGAATGAATCTGGAGACAAATGACGTTTCACAGAATGCGTATTGGAAACAATAAGATACTTTTAATTAAGTAAAAACGGCTGTTGCTCTCAAAAAGGGTAATAAAGATAGTCTTTCGTTCTTAAGATTGTGGCATAAAGTCGATGACAGGGAGTCTATTGGCCACATTTGTAAGAGAGAAAAAATGTAGCTAAAGAAGCGTTTTAAGATAATTAAATTATCTATGTTTATGAAATCTCACATATAAAAGGCAGGGTTGCCGTGGGTATGGGGATTCTGTGGGGATCCCCAAGGGTATGGGGATTGAGGCCATCCCCACAGTTCCCATAGGGCTTCTATGGGGATTATGTGGGGATTCTGAAGATTTTTGACATTCACTAGAAACAAACGGAACTGACATCATATCACACAATCAACTTTGATGTTGAATTACAACCTATATCACGCAACCTACCCATCTCACCACTTAAAATACATGAAATATCAATGCTGATCATTTTTACATTAGCAACACAGTTCAATAATTTTGAATGACTTATAATGATAGTTCCAGGGGTGTCAATGACGTCTGAAGCGGAAGAGTTCTTTAAGTCTCCTTTGCTGCAGAGCCTAATGGAGACTTACAAATATTTGCTCTAATAGTATAAATAACTGATAAAATTATTAGTGATATAATAAAGCTTGCGTGATCAATGCGATTAATCATTATTAACCTAGATTTTAAACTAATTAGCCTACGATATAGAAGACCTGTTGGGTCCATACCACAAAGCAAGACACATGAAAATGTTGAATGATTTTCGTCGGATACATGAACAGTGTGATAAAGATTTCTCACACCAAATCATTCAACTGCAAGCCATCTACTCGCATTGCAGTCATAGTTATAATGAAAGCTCAGATTTTCACTTGTCCACGACTTGTCAGAACTCTCACTTTCATCTGATAGGCATCCTTTACTGCACACTTAAGTGTACCTCAGTAAATGGTTCATTGTGCTGCATTTCATCATCATACACAAAGGTCAACATCCTCCCAATTCTTGTGCAATAATTCGATGACATGAGCGGTCGAGAATATTATGATGATTTTCGTCGAAGTCTTTATTCATAATAGTAGATTAGATTGATTCAAAGCCTTTTCCTTCACTACGGGTAGGCCTGTATAGAAGGAAAGAAAGAAATATGTATATTTAAGATTCAATGAAAATCATTGCATATCATTACATAGTATTACTTTTGAAGCAAAAATTCAGAAGAGAATGTTAAATGATTATACAAGAAAAACACAGTTCATATTCATCGTGATCAATCGATTGAGCAGCCATTTATATGTGCAGTTATAAATGGTATGAATGTCGAGAAAGATCTGACAGTGCTTGATGAGGGTTGAATCAGTCGTCCTGTACGCAGCGATGGGGTATGATATCATGCAGAACATGCTCCTCATCACATATAGCTTTATAGACTTGATTCGACGGATTCGAAGACACTCAAATTTTCCACAAGTACAGTCAGAAGAAGTTGATGTCCGGCAAACCAGTCGATGAGCCCTTTTCTGGACGCGATTTGGTTTCCTCTCAAGGTAAGCCGGAAGATAAACGAATGATTGACTCGCATATTCAAGTACAGGTCTGACCAATCCAAAATATAATGTTCATAAATCATCATTTGTCAATAACGGTCGCAAAACTCTCAAGGCATACAATCTTCTAGACGAGGATTTTTGCGATACTATCAATATGTGAGTCCCATTTTAATCGACTGTTAATTGTTACGCCGAGGACTCTGGCTTCAGTGACGACCTCCATGTTGGAAATGATCACAGCGAAAGCATCAATCGTTTCATTTATCAAAAGGCTCTCGCAGTAGTAATCCCATCCCAAATTCAAGTCCAAAATGTACAACGATGAGTCATCATGCTGACTCAGCCCCCCCCTCTGGAAGGAAGTTTCCAAGGATGTGCTGGGAGGAATGGGTCCGAGAGGAGGAAACTGTTCCCTCACCCCCCGCTCTGGAAGGAAGGAGTTTTCCGGTAAGGGAAGGAAAGTGATAGGAATGTGGGCAGGATAGAGTTGGAAAAGGGCGGGTTTTGGTGGTGTTTGGGATGAGAAAAGTCGTTTTTCGTCATGAAGGAGACCTCGGATGGGAAAACGGAGGCCAGATCCGGAATCTACGTGAAATTTTGGGTTAGGAAGGATGTTTCCAGCAAAATCGGAGAGAAAAAATTTCGAGGACGCCCCCCCCCCTCCTGTCAGACTTCCAATTTTGGTGTTAGAGATCGTAGAAAGTCGTGCAATAGCTCGTTTGAAAGCTAGGAGTGAGACAAATTCAGTGGAAAACACAGCTTGTTCCTATCTGCCTTCGTTTAGAGGTGAGACGTCATTGAAAATTTGGGAAATTGGCGAGAAAGAATTTTTACGAAAATCGCTCCAGCGGGTGAACCAAGCCTCGGACGGGAAAACAGAGACCAGATTTGGAATCAGCGTGCCATTCTGCATCTAGAGGGCGAGTTTCAAGTCAATCGGAGAGAAAAAGTTGAAAAGTTGGGTCTCCAATGACATTTTTTCCTGAAAATGTTAAATTGTGGCCACCTTTGGTGATGACTAGTGGAAGATTGGAAGTGAATGAAGAGCTCGGGTTTCTTTTACGGCAAGACGGCACTTTGTTCTCTAGGATCCTATCTTTTCAGATGCGTGGAAGGTTTCGTTTGCAAATGAGAGCCTGTTGAAAATCGAGTTTTTGCGCATTTTCCAAGATTTTGGAACTTTTTGAAAAAACGACCGAGTTTTTTCAGCTCGGCTTCTGGTCATTGTAGAGGGTCGAGGGATGTATTAAATGAAAGGGGAGAGCGAGAAAACATGACACTCAAAATTTGAAGTCAATCGGAGCAGTAGATCCGAAGATAGACGGGCTTAAAGTTTTTGGATGATGGATATTACGTCATCAGCTGATCGCCACAAACTATATAAGTGGAAACTCTGCTTGTGGAAATCAGTTCTCCTCCCGACTGGGTTGGGGTAGGTGAACTCCGGAGCTCCGATGATAGCATTGGAAATCTGAAAAACCGGGTTTCTATAAGAAACCGACTTAGAAAATTTCATTGCTGAACTCAGCTAAGGCGTCAGACTTAAAGGTTCGCCAGGAGATGGCCTTCGTCTCCAAGCCATAAAAGACTCCAAAACTTTAAAGGCTTGTAACTTTGCTTCTACAAGTCCGTTCAACTTGATTCAAAAAAGGTTCGGTCGCTATTGACCTGCCCTAAGCGATAGACTACTTATAAAATTTCATAAGTAATGCTAAAAAGTTGAAAAATTTAAATTCACTAGTTTTGGAGGTTTCCTGGGGTTTTCGACCCTGCTGAAGTCAATGAAGGCATGGATAAGTGTGTACGAGCCAGTCTTCTCATGTCTTACCATGATACAAGCAGCTTTTCACTGAAAGCGGGCAAGACACGGAGAGTTTTGCTGTAATATTCCACTGACAGGGTGTTCCTTCGGGACGGCGGATGATGCCGTAGTGATAAGTGTGGCAAGGGAGTGTGTCATATTTTAGACCGAAACCGCTGGGGCAACTCATGTCTCATGTTGGGCATTTGACACAGTTCTCAACGTAGCACTTTGAACGCCAATCGGTTGAGTCTTAGCTATCTTGTCATGGGTGGCCTCTAAACATCTCCATTGGAAAACGCTGGTGAATCACGGCTTGCTATCCCTCTCTACGACTTGCTATCAAGATAATCAAATCAACGACTTGGGATGTTTCCTCTTGTAAATAACTCCACCGATTTTTGTGTCAAAATCGGGGCCCGGATGCCAACACAGTGACATGACGCACGCTCTGTCCGCCCGAGGTTGGATTTATGGGTCGAGGCCTTGGAGCTGCGATAAGATCCCCTCTGAGTAATGCCTGTAACGGATTCAAGAGCTTAACACCCAAACGGTTGCTGGCTTGCTATCAGGCCTTTGTGAAATCTCGTCTAGCCTCAGTAACTCAGGGTTGGCAACGTCTATCGTTTGTCATTGTAACTTGGTAAAAATGAGACGGTTACTACAGGCATTGACGTCAAACCTTTTCGCGTCATAGGGTAACCCGTCTTTGTGTTGGGAGTTGGCAACTGAAAGCACGGTGACTGCCGATGCCATACATGGTAAAAGCGTCGTTGTCAAGTCAAAAGCATGGCCAAATAAGGAAGGTCTGAATCATGGCTTTGTGTCAGAGGGGTATATAAACCGCCAACTCTCATTTGATTTCATTTCAATCATGCAGACGCCGAACACTCAGGTCAGCTCTCCTGACAATCCTCAGTTGAAGCCGAGAAATCTATTTCAAGAGTTTCAACGGGCTGAAGAGCGAGAAAAGATTTTTAGCAATCTTGTTCGTATAGGCGCATATGATTACGGCGATGATGATGATAGGACTCAGTGGGGCTATATACCACCCCCAAGTAGACAGTTAGTAGCAGTAGAGGTTGATGCTGCCACCATAGAGAGAGTTAAAGACTCTTTCAGCAGAATCGGTCTAAAGTTAGGCGACTGATTACGATCCCGAGAACGTCCCATGAGCCCTCTTAAGGGCTACCTTCTAATGCAGCTAAAGCGGTCCCAAGCCCGCCACATATCTTCGGATATGGAATGCAGAGGGGAAGATTAAATGATGAATGGAATGAAGGGAGGACAGCCTTGCACCACATGCAACACACCAGACTTCTCTCTTTAGTAGTGAACAAGCTCTTGCGAGTGTCATCAGAAAGTGTATCAAGTTGTACAAAAGTTTTTACTGCCACACAGTTTGATAAAGTGATAATGTAGTCTTCATCTAAATTAGAATCAGTCTGATTGGTTGTTGAGGAATTCATTGTTGAAAAACATATAAAAGTCAGAAAATTGAAACACTTCTCATTCTCATCTATCTCATGATGGAAGGTACATCTCCTGCCTTAGAGATCTTTAACAAAATATTTGAAGTCATTGACGAGTGGGATGAAGACAAGTGTGAACAAGAGGAGGAGTCCCATAAGAAAGTCGTCATTGAAAAAGTTGTGTGGACTGACGGTGAATTCACGCCAAAAACGATGCGTGTTAGAAAAGTGCCCGACACTCCAAAACGGCCAAGGTGTTATAAAGTGTACAGTGACTTAGAGGTTATTCCGCTTGACTCTTCCTCGCTGTAAAGTATATGTGATTCAATTATAAATAAACCTACATACTACATGTCTTTGTTTTGCAATGTATTTATCTTGAAATGGAAATAAATGGAGGAATTTAGATATGGGGTGAGTTAACACATTTATTATTGGTCTACTTTTCTATCAAAAGGGATCATACCATTAGAGAAGATAGAAAATGATTTTGTATACGTGTGGTATAAGAGTGACAAGCAGAACTCATGGCTCATTCTCAGATAACGTTGGTTCACCTAAAATCATGTTTCATATGTTGAATGATTTCTAGTAACTGTGTTAAGTGTCTAGATGATAGGATATCTTATGCTAACAATAGCTCTCAATCGACACTATACTTACTCGATGATCCTTTCGAAGCCATGCAGTTTATATGAAGGAAAAACAACACTGTCATGGCACAGATTTATTGAAAAGAAATAAAAGCAATACGTTTTGTAATAAGACGGTACATGACGTCTACTAAGTCAAACTCTTCTTGATTGCGGGGCTGACTAGAAGGAGAGAAGAGGTCTAGCCAGCTCCGGAGAGTCTCAATACACCGCTCCATCATGACGTCCTTTGGAGACACACTCAGGAAGGCAGCCCTGATTGTATCACTACTGTCCTCTTCATCGTCGGAAATGATCATGATTTCCTCATCCAACTGCAGCGGCTCGACCTCACCATCGTAAATGGTTTTCACTCGCCTCTTGCGTGGGGCATTGGGCATGAGTAAGGCATAGGCGTTCGGTGGTGTATCCATTTTAATGATATTATGAGGAAATGGTCATTGCACCGCACATATATAGATTGTCTCTCCCTGCTTCGCGCTCTCTCATTGGACGACAGCCATTAATCAATCACATTGCATCATTCTCATATATAGAGAAGAGTGTTTTGCATTTCACTATCATAGTCATGTCCGACACAGAGGAAACATCTACACCTCTTGCTAGCTCAACTCCTACGAAGAAGGAAGTTGAGAGAAAGTTTCAACAAAAAGAGGAAGAGGAAGAGAGACAAATGATTGAAGGCTGCAAGCAGCTCACTCTACAAACGGTTGAGAGTGAGCCTTTCATAAACGAGGCTGACTTTCAGGAGTGAAAAGCCCATTGATGAGACCAGAGAATGCCCCAAACGGTCTTTATTAGACCACGGCCTTAACGGTCACCTAATCAAGAAAGAAAAGACATTGACTGCGCCACATGCAACATTAATGATTTGATGTTATCTGACGAAAATGAAGTGTTAAGACAGGATGACTACCAATGAATTGAATAGGATTACCACTATCATCACAGATGCCAAATTTGCAATGAGTTAATCGTGATACATTGAATGGAATGTATACCTTGTTCAGGAACGCCCTGTGCATGGTCACACCAAAGGCGCCACTGTCAATGGGAATATATCTTAAAAGGGGAACCATTTGACCACCAACTTGTGTTGAATGGATAAAATTAGTGTAAAGTAAAAGTGATTGATATTCATATCGAGCAAGGATGTTGAGCCACAGTACTTCTCGTCGTAGAATATGTCACGTTTGAATCCTAAAATGTTTATCAACTCTTTTGAAATGTGAATGACCGTTTTACCATGTACACTGATACAGAAGGTATTTTCTTTAGGATCATAGTCAAAATGATATGAGTGTAGATTTGATACACCCTTGTTCAAGTTTGTACAAAAATCATGGCCATTGCTATAATGCTTTGGAGGTATCGGTAACTTTTCATTTGGCTTCCATGTAAGACTGGGACGTAAAACAGGGTCTGTACGTTTGAAATAAAGGACCATTCGACAATCGGATTGCTGTTCAGATGTTATTTTCACATTCCCCCATTCATGGTATGACCATAAGACGTCTGTTTTTAAAGAGAGCAAATCGCGAAATTTAGAATTGATGTGAACAAATCCAATGTGTGAACGCTCATAATCAAAGATAAAAAAGCTCATAATCATTTCGGAAATCAATCCTTGCTTTATTGTGTACTCGAGTGATGGACATAGCTAATCCATTTATTTCATTTACTTGTTTGATCAAGTCATCAACAGTACCAGATTTAAAAATTTTTTTTTAGAAATTTTTTCCTGTGCCAATTTGGATATTTCTTAATCTGCTTTGATACTTTCATGGACACTTGAGCTCTCAAAGGGAAGGCACCGCCTCCTTTTACTTCTGCAAATTTTGCGATAGGTAGAAAGAAACGTGATTTTAGATTCAATATCTTTTGCAGAAGTCCACTCACATAAAATCCATGGGAAATAGTAGTTGGTCTCATGTAGAGGGTAACTTTATGCAGATTTGGATCCATCTGCCAGAACCATGGATCCTTTGCCAAATCACTCATAACATTCAATAGGCGTTGAATTTTCATATAATAGTATGATTGCTCTAAACGATGACGGAATGTTGGGTTTGTAGGTTGTTTCCATTTCAGGGGTGAATCATTTTTAGCAATGGGTATGTCTGTATCTGCAGTGATAATTAAAGTAGGGCCATGTACAATCTCATCAATAGCTCGCTTTCCCCGACGGGTGTTTACTGTAGGAATAGAGTTCCACTCTGCTGCATGTTCATTCAAGTTGTAGGTATGTACTTTATCATTTCGCTCTAGTTTTGGAAAGTACAAGTCTTGATTCGTTGCAGTGCCTAATGTAATCTCTTCATCTGCAATGGTTCTTATATTATTCACATAGCTCAAATCTTGCAGGGCCACTTCCCAATCACCATTTAAGTCAATCGGCTGTGTTAAATCAGTCTCAAACTCGGCAGCTGTATTTTCATATCGCTCAGTTTGAGCATTACTGGGAAACACTGCTGTAAACTCCATGTTAAAGTATCAACATAAAGCGTCGTTTGCTTAGGCGTTATGTTGCATGACATAACGAACTGCTGCTTTCAATCTATTCACAGTAGGCACTTTCTGTCGTCCTAGGAATTTGGTTAAGAGTGATTGCCCTTTCACATAATGTACTCCCGTAAGCATGCTTGTACCGCCTTCTTTCATATTGCGATAGTTGATACAACCAAATATGACTTGATATCCTGGTCTTCTACGTTTAAAATCTGCAAGGGTATGAAATATTTCGCGTTTTATTGATGAGCTCACACGGCAGCTATTTTTTAATTCCATTGCAATGCGGCGAACAAGATTGATCAAATCGATGCCGCCTACGGACGATCGCTTAAAGACATAATCTGTTAACACCATTTCCCACGCATGACCCATTCGCTGACGTAAAATCTGAAGTTTGTAAGCATGATTTTGCCAAGGATCGGCTATGCCGGAAAGAATTGTATCTTCAATAGGTCTTGTTGCATGAATAGGTGATTTGATGAGACGAACTGCATCATGCAATCCTCGTCCCGCTAATTTCACTATTGCAGATGATTATGTGATGATGAATCTTAACATGACTTCGTCCATTTCTTATGAATGCTTTGCTTAAACGAGAAGACTAAGCAAACGTTTTGATGTGTCTAAAACTAACCATGATTGCAAAGCTCTATTCTCAGTGTCACGTTACATGGAAGGCTCGACGCATTACCTTTTATGATACTTTGCGCACGAGGAATGGTGAAACTATGGATCTCAGTATGATTTACATCATAAAGAACATCATACTTCTTCAAACCCATCTCGTGACCATTAATCACCGAAGGATTCACTGTCATTCGTCGCACATAAAGTCTAACACTTTCAAACACAATCTTAAATTCAGTCTTTGGTCCATAAGAATTCAATACAAATTTAGGATCGTTCGGCAAGAGATGAACTCGCATGTCTACTTTTGACATTTTGACATTAAGAAACGTGATTGACGGAAAAAGTCCAAGTAAAGGGGACCATATAATTCATACACCCTACTTTCTGCAGTCCACTTTTTACGAGTGACAATTCCCTTGTTTTTGTCACTATCAAATTTACCAGCTTCATCTTTACACCAACCCATAACAGCCATGTGACTCTTTTGTGCTTGTGACTGGAACTGCATGACTGTTGAAAAATAACCGAGATAGGGATAACTGTATTGACCACCTTCAACCCGAGTTTCACCAATGGTCAATGATACATCCTTGAAGAGCGTTGCCATTGCCAAGTTATTCACGGCTACTTTGTCCTTATCGTCAAGGTTGGTGCCGTCCTTATTTACTATCTTAAACTTAACATGTAGATTGATATCATTTACATCGATGTACTCAGCATCATTTCCTGGTATTAAAAACTCAATGACACTACCGGAATCGATACTTGTATGTGGATAACGAATGGATGCATAATTTCTAATGATATCCGTCTGTATAGGTGTTCTATCAAATAAGTAAAGGGATGAGGTTTTACATTCCATAATTAAAACAGTCCGCGTCGTCTGCGTTTGCTAGGGGGTATACGAGATGCTCTTCGTTTACGTTTGCCTGAAGCAGAGAGTGGATTGACATGACTGATGACAGACCTGATACCAGCCTTGCCGACATTCTTCAAACGCTGTATTCCATGACGCTTTATCGATTCACGAATCGGCAATCTTCCTGAAAGCGCATCACGTGCTACATCTGCTGCTAATCCTACAGCTTCCTTTAAAGCTAATTTTCTTACACTTGCGATAGTGGGGAGCATCATACCTTTGACAGCACCCAATATACTACCCCCTTTTTCACGTCTCGATCCAGCATAAGCGGGAAAGCCAGCTCTATGGCTAGCATAGGAGGGGGCAGAATAAAACGTAGCAGTTTGATCCATAGGTATTTATTTATTTATATTTACACAATTCTTTACTTTGCTTAGGAACGTTTACTAACACGATAAAGGTCAGAATGATGAATCCAACTGTTCATTGAATTTGGATAGCCAGCCCATTTTACCAGGCTCCACTTTTCCCCTTGTCGCATTTGGTGACGAAGTATCTTTTCAACCATGTAGTCATCATCTTCTTTGGTAATGGGCGTTATCTCATGACGATAAAAACTCCCTTCAATCTCTTCACCATGATAATCACGAAGCTTGTAGGTAGTGGGCTTGAATTTCTTGTTAACCTCAGAGACAGTAAATATTTCTTCCGTCCAATTGGGAAGATATCCTTTCGCAAACACGCTTTTCACCTTGGAAATACGAACTTTGTCACCAACCTGAATGTCACGTTTACCTTGTGATGGTTGCTTGCGTTTAGCATTGATTTCACGGATTGTATCCGCCATGTCTGGAGTTATGTCAGCAGGTTTGTGACCAATCATACGATGAACAGAATGATTGTAAGCGTGTACAGTATCTTGCAATACATCCGTCCACTTTTGTTTACTTTTGCAGTGAAATAGCGCCATAGGCGAGTTTTCAGTGTACGGTTAAAGCGCTCGACCTCTGCAGCCTTGTATGCACTTTTCACACTAAACAGCTCAATGTTGTGTTCGCGAAATAAAGCACGCACATGCCTGTTTTAAAACTCTTTCCCTTGATCAGTCTGAATACGTGTGGGAATGCGTCCTTCACTGAAAATATTTTGGAAAGCCTCGGCCACTTCTTCACCACGCTTTGTCTTGAGTGGTTGAACCCAAGCATATCGAGAAAATAAGTCAATGACAGTTAGGAGAAAGCGATAGCCTTTATTCTTTTTAGCTAATAAAGAAACATCAGCCAAATCTGCTTGCCATTGTTCATCAATATCATGAACGATATAAGAACGGGTAGGATAACGTTTTCGAGCTTGTGTGTGCAATGTATATGCAGGTTTAGCTTTTAACCATCTCTTCACTTGTTTCTGTGAATAACCACTTGCTTGTGACAACTTTTTCACTGAAGCATAACCTGCATAATGCTTTGGGTTATAGTAAATTGATTTCAGATGTTCATCCATCGTCTATTAAGAGGGATTGTGTATTTGCCTCAAAGTAATAGTCTTTTTCTCCGTCAGGGTTTGCTTTTGTGTTTGAGTCCTGCTTTTGCTACTTTTTTGAGCCGTCTTGTATGAATCACTTTTACAGCATGTACTTAAGCAGTTCAATGACACATGAATGTTTGGTAACTCTGAACATGGGATGCAACATAGCGTCTTCATTAAAAGTCTGTGATAAAATCAAATGATGGATAACGTGTTGAAGGTTTTGGTATGCGCTTCGGCAACTTCTCAGGTGTCTTCAAAGTTTGCTTGATTCTCTTTTTAGGTCTCTCTACACTTTGCAACTTTCTCTTCCTAGGTGTAGAATCATTTTCCATTTCCTGTAAGGTATCACGACCAAGAATTGCTTTTGGAACATTGAATTTCTTCATACTTTTTAAAAAGAACTCCCATCCTGTAGGTGTAAAGTGACGACGACGATCACGAACAGCATGATTAATTAAATCTTCCACTCTTGAGTCCCTAATGACTGCACCATCATCACCTACCACTTCACCTCGTTGTGTGATTTTCAAGTTGGGTTCGAGACTTCGATATAAGCTCAGTGCGTGATTGCGATAGGGTTTGGGTGAACCAAGCGAAAGATAATTTGAATTTTTTCATTCAATTGTTTCATTTCTTCTAAAGTAGAACTCTGCTTTATCAAACGATCATATGGATTTTTACTTTGTACAGCTTCTTGTTCATATTGCTGATTAAGTTGTGACATTTGATTTGCCCAAGGTTGATGAACACTTTGCATTGTAGTCAGATGTATATATTCTTCTTGTGGAATAACAATCATGCGTTGAAAACCGCTCATAACAATTTATATATGATCATGGGTTTCTCAAAGAGATGACTGCGTAAGCGATAATCCTCAGGACACTCCTGGGTAAAGTCCAAAAATAAATAATCATAGGGTTTTACCGTAGCAGCCTCAAATACTTCAATCAATGCTTTTGACTTGTGAGGAAGAACTTGTCGAGATAGGAATTCAACTTGACTTCTATCGCGAGGATTTTTAAAGATGATGTAGTAATGCGTGTTTAGACTTCGAGTCCGTGCTTCCTTTCCACTTGGAAAAAGATTTTGCATAATAAAAATGATAAAGCATGGTTTGTGATGAGCAGCCTTGGTAAACATAGCAGTTACTTTTTGTGACTTCTTACTCTCATTAAGTAAATCATCAAGAATGATAATATCATAGGGTTGAATATCAGCAGTGCTGATAATCCCCGGTTGAACCAAGTAACCTTTACCAACCAATTCACGATGTAACTTATGTTGATAAATTCCATATCACCAAACAACGCGAATCGGTATGCAGTCAAAAATCTCATTATGTCGCTCCAACAATTGCAGTGTTAAATGTGTCTTCCCACTATGAGAGGGTCCTACGACACACATAGTGCGATTACAGCGTAAACGGAAATCCATGTTGATTTTGATGAAAAGTCATACCATTTAACTTAGTATCTATCCATTAATGGCTTTATTCGCGAGAGCACCAGCTAATCCTCCCAAAGCAGGACCGGCAGCTGCCATGATGATAGGTGCTAAAAGTGGTAAGAAGCCACCGCACTGTGATAATAGTTTGCGCTTTGTAGGAATTGATGTTTTTGATTGCTCAAGGTGCGAAGAACTTTACCATGTCTGGCAATTGCATTGGCCTTTTTGCTATTTAATGTCATATAACGCACTTTTCGTATTTCCGCGCACATTTTACGAATGAAGGCATTGTTTGCTAGCTTCATTGCCTCACGTCGATGAGATGGTTTTAATTTTAATAAGCGACGAAGAGTGAGACAGAATTTTTTGTTTGCATTTGATTGACACTTTTGTCCGTGCGAACGGTGAGATGAACAACGTCTAGTCATTTTTACAGGTGGATGTTAGAGTGTTCTTTGCTTAAACACGACAGAAGCGTCGAAACATTACCGTCGTAAACGCAATGAAATAGAGGAAGACATTGAGTACAGCACTAGTAAAAACCAATACACTGAGAACAACCACAGTACCAGTAGGATAGTCAGAAGCAGATACATGTGTGGGTAGCTGTAATGTATCATTCAGTGAGGTACTATAGTTCAATGGAAACAGTTCAGCTGTGTCGTTTGCTGATATGTTATGAGCCAGACATGAACAATCTGTTTGTATGATGATGCTTGTAAAGTTTAATGCCTTTGCATCAATTGTGATTAAGTGGAAAAGGCTTCCCATAAGCAACGTGTAGAATACATAACTCCAAGCAAGGTAATGAAAGAACACCATGATGTATCAGTGATGAAAGTGTATTCGTATACTGCTGTGGTTTAAAATTATAAGATGGCATATAGTCAACATCTTCACAGTTTGCGTGAATGATGATAGCATTACTCAAACGATGTATCATCTCTCTACAATCACTGGATGATAATAGTTTTTCCAACACAAGAATCCACTGCTTTGTATAATCATGCTGTCTCTTTTCAATGAGACGGTGATACAGTGGTGTCATGGTCATAGATGACTGTTCTAACATCGACAAGGATTGCATCAAAATCATTTCTATACTTTGACTGTTGAAACTATTTCTTGATCACAGATGGGGCACAACATAGTTCCCAAAGGTACATAGCACGTAGAATACATAACAGCATGACAACATGGTAAAACAGAAGGGACCGCTCCCTTTTAAAACACTCAACGCAGTTCCGTTCACATAATAATTTAAACGTCTCTTCTTCCAATTTCTTTCTGAAGTCACTTTTATTGGTAGAGCTACTTGACAAATCAGTTGCAAATGCCACTTTTTTCTTTTTCACTCCAGATCGCTCCAATTTCATCCTCCTATTTTCACTATCATTACATTGCAGCATCGAAAAATCCTCTATCCATCTTCGATCCAAATGATGATTCATAGCATGCTCATCTACTTTTATTGGTAGAGCTACTTGACAAATCAGTTGCAAATGCCACTTTTTTCTTTTTCACTCCAGATCGCTCCAATTTCATCCTCCTATTTTCACTATCATTACATTGCAGCATCGAAAAATCCTCTATCCATCTTCGATCCAAATGATGATTCATAGCATGCTCATCTCCATTAGTCTTTCAACTAAAGCGTCAGCTTTAATATTTTCAATTACATTTGTAACACTTTCTATAGCCTTCAACGAATAACCAAACTCTCTTGCTACAGACCATGAAGTTGGGAAACGAATGCGACTTTTCATCTTCAAATAATTTCAAATGATGATGAGTGTCAGGAATGGACACTCAGTTGAATATGCTTGATATGACTTGTACACCTTTGACAGTATTGATGACTCTGTGTAATCTAATACTTTACTTTCACAAACATGAGTTGTGGTAAAAACTATTTGACTACACTAACGCTTACATTTTATGACATTTGTGTTGTGCTAAACTTTCTAGTGCTGTGGTGAACACTGTTTCCATATAACATTCCAAACTCTCAGTCTCACTGCAGTAGAAGACTGCTTTTAGTAAACCTGATGAAGCTTATCTTAACAGTCATGAAGTTTGAATTCTCTAATAAGCGAACATTTGGCAACTGTCTCCAATAAAACCTTCTAACACTGTGAAGGTAAGTTACAAGACAATCTACACTGTGCAGTAAAACCTTTTCGATAAAACTTTCTAGTGCTGTGGTGAGTTCGGTCAGTCATAAAACTTTAATGATCAAACTTTACTTTCACAAACGTGTGTCGCGGTAAAAACCATATAACTACACCAACGCTAACATTTTATGACATTTGTATTTCATAAAATTTCAATGATCAAACTTTACTTTCACAAACGTGTGTCACAGTAAAACTAGTTGACTACACTAACGCTTACATTTTATGACATGTGTGTTTCATAAAACGCCATGATCAAACTTTCTAACTATACATCAACTTGTGTTGCAGTAGAACGTTTGTACAACATGATAAAGTTTCTGACGACACTGACAAGAGCTTGTTCACTAGCGAAGAGAGAAATGAGCGTGTGGTTGCGTGTGGCGCATGAATGTCCTCCCGTTTCATCCCTTCATCATTTCGTCTCCGTGATAGAGACAGTTCTTAAAAGAACTGATGGTTCATTCTCGCATGGTTGGTCAACTGTCTGGAGACAAGTGTAATGGAGATTTTATGAGGTAACCTGTGGCAGATAGCAAAATGTCGCCCTGGCGGTCAGAGTACAACGTTGAGACGAAAGGCAACCACTTGGAAACATGACGCAGAGAGGTTTCACCAGGATTACCATTGCCCACGTCCCGTGCAGTACTCATCGCTACGGACTTCACCGCTGTCTCGAAAGAACGCACACCCACAGGAAGTATGTCACCGAAAATCTCCGTGACTTGCACCGTCCATGACTTGATAGCCAGACATGAAAACTAGTGGAGTTAGTAAGAGGTTGACAGACTTTGATCAGCTTGATAGCAAGCCGTGATTCACCAGCGTTTTCCAATGGAGATGTTTAGAGGCCACCCATGACAAGATAGCTAAGACTCAACCGATTGGCGTTCAAAGTGCTACGTTGAGAACTGTGTCAAATGCCCAACATGAGACATGAGTTGCCCCAGCGGTTTCGGTCTAAAATATGACACACTCCCTTGCCACACTTATCACTACGGCATCATCCGCCGTCCCGAAGGAACACCCTGTCAGTGGAATATTACAGCAAAACTCTCCGTGTCTTGCTCGCTTTCAGTGAAAAGCTGCTTGTATCATGGTAAGACATGAGAAGACTGGCTCGTACACACTTATCCATGCCTTCATTGACTTCAGCAGGGTCGAAAACCCCAGGAAACCTCCAAAACTAGTGAATTTAAATTTTTCAACTTTTTAGCACTACTTATGAAATTTTATAAGTAGTCTATCGCTTAGGGCAGGTCAATAGCGACCGAACCTTTTTTGAATCAAGTTGAACGGACTTGTAGAAGCAAAGTTACAAGCCTTTAAAGTTTTGGAGTCTTTTATGGCTTGGAGACGAAGGCCATCTCCTGGCGAACCTTTAAGTCTGACGCCTTAGCTGAGTTCAGCAATGAAATTTTCTAAGTCGGTTTCTTATAGAAACCCGGTTTTTCAGATTTCCAATGCTATCATCGGAGCTCCGGAGTTCACCTACCCCAACCCAGTCGGGAGGAGAACTGATTTCCACAAGCAGAGTTTCCACTTATATAGTTTGTGGCGATCAGCTGATGACGTAATATCCATCATCCAAAAACTTTAAGCCCGTCTATCTTCGGATCTACTGCTCCGATTGACTTCAAATTTTGAGTGTCATGTTTTCTCGCTCTCCCCTTTCATTTAATACATCCCTCGACCCTCTACAATGACCAGAAGCCGAGCTGAAAAAACTCGGTCGTTTTTTCAAAAAGTTCCAAAATCTTGGAAAATGCGCAAAAACTCGATTTTCAACAGGCTCTCATTTGCAAACGAAACCTTCCACGCATCTGAAAAGATAGGATCCTAGAGAACAAAGTGCCGTCTTGCCGTAAAAGAAACCCGAGCTCTTCATTCACTTCCAATCTTCCACTAGTCATCAACAAAGGTGGCCACAATTTAACATTTTCAGGAAAAAATGTCATTGGAGACCCAACTTTTCAACTTTTTCTCTCCGATTGACTTGAAACTCACCCTCTAGATGCAGAATGGCACGCTGATTCCAAATCTGGTCTCTGTTTTCCCGTCCGAGGCTTGGTTCACCCGCTAGAGCGATTTTCGTAAAAATTCTTTCTCGCCAATTTCCCAAATTTTCAATGACGTCTCACCTCTAAACGAAGGCAGATAGGAACAAGCTGTGTTTTCCACTGAATTTGTCTCACTCCTAGCTTTCAAACGAGCTATTGCACGACTTTCTACGATCCCTACAACCAAAGTTGGAAGATCACTGCCGAGGGGGGGGGTCAGAACTTTTTCTCTCCGATTTTGCTGGAAACATCCTTCCTAACCCAAAATTTCACGTAGATTCCGAATTTGCACTCCGTTTTCCCATCGGAGCACTTCTTCATGTCGAAAAACGACTTTTCTCATCCCAAAACATCCAACACCTGCCTTTTCCAACTCTGACGTTTTCCTGCCATTTTCCTCCCTAAACCCAGGAAAATAGGACCAAACTGAGCTTTCCACTGCATTTTTATCACTCTTAGCTTTCAAATGAGCTATCACACGACTTTCTGCGATCTCTAACACCAAAGTTGGAAGTCTGACAGGAGGGGGGGGGACGTACTCGAAATTTTTTCTCTCCGATGTTGCTGGAAACATCCTTCCTAACCCAAAATTTCACGTAGATTCCGAATCTGGCCTCCGTTTTCCCATCCGAGGTCTCCTTCATGACGAAAAACGACTTTTCTCATCCCAAACACCACCAAACCCCGCCCTTTTCCAACTCTATCCTGCCCACATTCCTATCACTTTCCTTCCCTTACCGGAAAACTCCTTCCTTCCAGAGCGGGGGGTGAGGGAACAGTTTCCTCCTCTCGGACCCATTCCTCCCAGCACATCCTTGGAAACTTCCTTCCAGAGGGGGGGGCTGAGTCAGCATGATGACTCATCGTTGCACATTTTGGACTTGAATTTGGGATGGGATTGCTACTTCTAGCTTTTGCTGACATTAATAATGAGATCATTTTCTTCGGACCATGATATCATGTTGTTATGCTCATTCATTGTTCGAGAGGCAGAATCACAAGATTTATAGATTGGAATAGCAATGGTTGTATCATCTATATATTTCATCAGAAATGACGAGCTATGTGCTTTCTGAAGGATACCTGCAAGACTACCTGCAACAATGCAAAACAGAGCCGGTCCCAAAATCGAACCCTGAGGAACTCCAGAGGTAACCAATATTGGTCTGCTGGCAACGTCACATATGCACGTAGCTTGATACCGATCGCTTAGGTAGTTAATAATCAATTCAACGAATCCGTCGGTGAAATACAAATCTTGAAGCCGCTGAATAATAACACGGTGGCTTAATACATCGAACGCCTTTGAAAAATCATAAATAAGGAGCTGAATCCCTGCAACATTAACTTCATCAAGTAAATTAACCACGTAATTGATCAAACTGATAATCGCACACGTTGTGGAGGAATTCCGTCTAGCCCCATGTTGAGATTCTCCGAAACCCTTGATGATAGCTGGATAGACCTTTGAGTATAATACGAACTTTTCTATTATCTTAGATGGAATTGGTAGTAGCGATATTGGATGCAAATTTTCAATGGTAAGGCTTGATGACTTAGGGAGAGGAATTATATGACTAAATTTCCAAAGTTTAGGAAATTTTCTCTCTTGAACTGACATATTAAACAAGTGCGTTAAAGGCCCTGTTGAAACATATGATGCGGCAATGTACACTTTGGTGGGAACTTGGTCACTGCCGGACGCCTTGTTGGGATTTAGAGCGAGCAGCTGCGTTGTACTTCCATCAACCGTAATTACAAGATCCCCGTATCTTCCGACTCACCCGGGCAGATTTAAGCGTCACTTGAAATAACTCCCAAATTTTGCGTTGATATTTTCTGCAGCTTCTTGTAAAGACGAGAAATTCGCATATACATATGCCAATTCATGGATTGGTGGCTTTAGTGCCGAGTGCAGCGTTGGTTACACTCCATAAATCTCGTGAACTGCGACCTGCTCTTCTAGACCAACTTAATTAAGCTTTTTCAATCGCTAACCTGGCCTTTTCTTTCCAATAATACCTCTATATATAGTCGATTTCTACGGCGAAACAATAGACTTGAGATGCATAAAGGCCAAACTCGCTTTGACATTTTACTTCTTTATCGGCATTAATGGAGATAGAATTATCAATCATTGCTAAAATATATCAATGAACAAATATTTAACGGGAATATTCACACATATGAACATGGCATCATCCAGAGAGCAATAAACGATGGCTATAATCCACATTGGTAGACCGCAAACATATAGTGAAGGTCTACATAAGAATTTTTGACAGGGTGACTTTTTATGATAGAGTGACCATTTTGAAGTACTGGCAGTGTAGCAACATATGAATATTTATAATTTATGCTCAACCCTGTCTTTGTATGTTGATGAACTTCCTATTATTTGAAAATAGCACCGCTATAAGCAACCAAACGAATAAAAAAACTTACATTGGAGACCCCAAATACCAACTTACAGGACAGCCCAGGATTATATTCTCACAAATGGAACATGTGAAACTCGTATATAATCTATCAAAACAGCCAAATACATGCACTTAAAATTATTTGCAGTAAAAATCGAGTCTTAACGAAAAGCAGCTGACTAAAAATATTGTGGGGACATTAAGGTCCTTCAGGACTTAAAGTAACAGTTAAAATGTCAATAGATACTTGTACATTGATAAATATTCATGCTTGCTTTTGTGAAACATGTTGTACTTAATCACGATCGTCTACATCGAGGAATTTGAGTATAGTTCTTTTGAAATGAGTGTGTGTATATTTCATGAGAATGCTTCGCATAACATGTATACATGATGTATGCCCTAATGTAAGCTTAGGTTTGATTTTACTTGATGTAGACTGGTTGCTTAGTGTTATAACAGTGAACGGTAAAAGGCGAATATAAGGAACATCGAAATTTCAAAATAGCGTGCTATGTAATGCTCGAGTGTTGTGCAGAACTAAGTACATACTCGTATTAATATTTCATCCCAACATTTTAGTAAGGCCATGTTTCCTATAGCCTACATGTATAGTTGTTGAATTTATATACAAATGTGTCTCCTTTAAGTAAGCAGTAATGCAAAAATTGTACCCTGAAAATAATCCTGTAGCAAAATGAAGTAGGATCGACATGGTCAATAACTAGGTTAAGTAAACCAAAAATCCAAAGTGAGTAAAATATGAAGTTTGAAAAGCACAAGCTGATCAGTAACCGATTTGTTATAAAAGCAAAGAAACAAAGACAATGACGTCATACTATGAAAAAGAAACATTTCGAGATAGAATTGCATTTACGGTAAACTACGTTATGGCAGTTTTATGGAAAAGGAAAAAGAGTGTCATGTCTCATGAATCATTAAAGAATTAAGAGCGGAATGAGAAGAACCTATGTAAACTGTACGTGTAAGCTGGAGACAGACGACAAAAACTTGCGAATCAGTAGAGATAGATAAAGAACACTTATCTGCCAATGCAACCAAATGATTCAAGCAAATGTAAATTTGTAAGTCAAATACGTGTGCATTGAACGAGCATCTAGTTAAATTTTCGGTACAATAATTTCTAGGTGGCAAGTCAGAATCAAGGCTCAATAATGATAGAAAATGGGCTACTACAATTTTAAAGAGCAATAGGCCTATACCGAAGATAGAAAGAAAAGTCATAAAAGTTACAACACGCAGTCGCTGACTTTCTTCAAGGACTCCCATTCCACATCTCTGGAGTCAAATACGGCCTTCGGATCGTTGAATTATGTGCAAAATTTCCACTGAGATGGAGAAATTGGACATCAAGCATTCTATACGAACACGAGCAAAGTATTAATCAGGAGCCAATCCTGTGGGGGCGTGGGGATTCTGTGAGGATACCCACAGGTTTTCCTGTGGGTATGGGGGAGCTGGGGATTCAAATATCAATCCCCACGGCAACCCTGATAAAAGGCCATGAAACAAAATGTAGGAAACTTTCTTTTTACTTCTAGTTGGTTGATGCAGTACATTAAAATTGCGTCATACATTGCAAATCACATGAATTAAAGGTTCAGTGACCGGTAGATTATCGCTTGGATTGAGCGTAGAGAATATTAGTAACCCAGAGAGTAATTTGGAAAATGCACGAGGTTATAGCACCCATCCGTTATCCTACTGCTTCTTTGCTCAGTTACCAAGTCAGCAAAGGAATTATGCGTGCATTATTTTACTAGAATAGCACGCTGCATTAAATATTCATTAATTTCTGGAATAGCCCGAATTTTCTTGAGCAACAATTAATTGGTAGTCTTCATATGTGGTCTCGACTAACCACAACTAACTACATGAGAAACTGAAATATTTGCCAAAATTATCTGTGAGACATAAGTTTTATAAGGTATAAAGTTTATCAAAATTGAACCACAACTTCAACCGCGAATTTCATTCCAGAATACATTTTCTTTGTGCAATTATTTTCGAAATGGTCTGCATATTCCTACTTGCCGAATTGTTTTCTTATAACACACAGACAACTACTCTGTAACATGTAGAGACTCACTTTTCATTCAATTTAAGCATTACATAAACTCTGCTTGGCACCTTGCAGCGTTCGATAATCATCGAATGTTATGATATCAACTTTGCAATGATCAGTAAATAGGTTAGGTAGCTGATTAGGTAGGTGTAGAGCTACATTACTATTTACATTAAGATTTGTCACCTAACAAAAAGATTGAAACAGGCGATGATACTACCTTAAGATACCTTAAGATTTTTCGCTCTTTTCATGATGTAGAATCATTCTGTTAGGTAAGATATCTATTCCACCATGTGACAGCCAGAGACAATGAATTGTTTGTTATTCGATTAGATGCTTCAACGATGCTGCTTTGAAATTGTAAAACGCTTATCCATAGAAATCCGACTTTTTGCTTTGTTTACTGAGACTAGAATGGACAACAGCTGTTTGTTGATGGAAATTTCAGCCGCTCGGCTGAGTGCCAATTGCCAGATCTTTGGAAGAGTCAAATCACTGAAACATGCAGCAGTTGTAAATTATTGTCGCATGGCGATTTATTGTTAGTTATTTTGTCAGAATGCTTTCATATGTAAAGAGAAATGATAATGGATATTTACGAAGTTCACCAGTGCCTTCCAATTTTCAACCACTAGAAGCCGCCATCGTATAGGAACTATTGTCATGATAGCGCATGACCGTCCACGACCTTCTATTGTTTTCATTGTCCAAGGCTGTTCCAGTCATTTATTATTACAGAGCATCGGATTTCCATGCGCTTAAGGGAGCATGACATTAGGTACCTAACCGTAAGGTAGTAAGGTTAGGGGCCTTGAATTGAAATAGGCCCCTGAACTATGATATCCAAATAATCTCTTCTTGGTCGAACTTATTAGTTTATCGATTTATTTTATTTTTCAATGTGAAAAGAAAGGTCTGTTAACTGTCATGATGTTCGCATAATATCGACACTTTGTCGGGTAATATCGACAGTCCCGAAAAAAAATTTAAGCGTCAAATTTAGCAGGTATAGTAAGCAAATAATACTGTATATTATATGAGACCAAAGTTTGCATATATGTTGCCTCATTGGTTGTCTGAAAAGGCGACATTTCACAGCTGAAAGCAGTCCATACATACGAAAAAGAATTCTGCACACTTTTCATGCATGCAACACAAGCATGAAACGCAACGGAAAGCGATGAAATTTCGCCTTGCAGACCATGAAAGAGACAGCAGATGTGCAAAATTTCGTTTCATACAACATTTCTAGTTTATTGTGCTTGGCATTTACTATTATTACTTGGCATAGGCTACACTTTTTTTAGGGGACTTTCAATGTCTCCGTGCAATGTGTCGATGTTATACGAATATCATTATGGGCAACACATATTGCTAGTCACCTAGAATGTCATGTCAAGCCACTGGATTAATGGATTCGAGTAAGCAGAGATTATTTGGGTGCCATAATTCATATACATAGTGAGAAAAACAGTCGTGATAGAGCCCTAAAACTGTACTTTACTGTCGATATTACCCGATATTTTCCACGCATGGTCAAAATAGACTTAATAATTCAGAAACGGATGCATTCAAATCTTGTGAAGCCAATATCCTGATAGACTGTAAATAATAATAATAAAATACTGGCTATTTATTCAGCATCTTGTTAAAAAATGCTGTTTGGTATCTATTGACTGTGGTGTCGATATTACCCAACATTTAAGCATCGAATCCATATAATAAAATAGTAACTTAAAACAAATAAAGAATTTGACATATAGTCACTACTATTCAGTGAAACTGCATTCCCTATGCTATGGAATAACCATGCACTTATCTGTCAGATGGCGCGTGAAGGAGCTGACTAAGTTGCATCGATTGTGGCAATACATGTATATTGCAGAATTCGGCGACTCACTCCACGCTTCGTCAGGATGAGGCAATCAGAAGCGTTCCACCAAACTTCTGTTGTACCTTTGAGGGTTGGCTAGTTATTGGTGCAATTTATTGCACACATAGATGAGTTTCTGAAGTTCTAAAACATCAGTTTGGATAGATGGCTTAACTGTCGATATAACCGGATTTTACTCTACATGCAATGATTTATTGTCAATTTTTTGTCATTTATTATGAAGCTGATATAAAGGCAATAAATGCACAGGTGGTGAATCGTTGGTTAAAGCGTGAAGTGATCCGAGTAAGTGAGGAATGAGATGATTTATAAACATTTTTGTGGATACTTCCTTTTTTCTTATGTATAGTTTCTGTGGTAATTTTCAGCTATCTGATAATGGCAAAAGTTCTTGCCAAAAAAGAAAGCCATTTTATATTCTGGCCAAATTGATATTTTGAATGCAATTAACTAATTAGTTTCTCAATTATTTATATAATTCACATGCAGTGTGCAAAATGGAAAATTTTCAATTTCAAAATTTTCCGACCTTTATAACTGAATTTTGTAAAAAAAGTAAATCAACCGATTTGTTTAAAACACAATATAATCCGACTTGAGAACTGTTTCTAACGCGTAGAATTATCTGTTACAATAAAAATAAAAATGTTACTTGTGCGCTCTGCGGACTGTGCTTTGTACATGCCCATAGAAGCATATTTCGGCTTCTTGTTCAACATTTACTTGGTAGGCTCTCATGCAAATAAAACACAGTCATTGCATGAATTCTTCAGTCGACAAAATTCACCCAATTAAACTTAAATGTAGGATGAACCATAGACTATGGAAAAGAGAAATTCCTTTCGAGCTATCAATTTCTGGGAATCATTAGACTTAAAAAAGCAGATTCATATTTTCAGAATTTACGTATGAAATTTCATGATACCCCGGACATTTCTCGTTATGATATAAACGTAATAAACAATATGGATATTTTGGCATCAAAATTTTATTCTTTTTTATAAGTATACCCGAGAAAAGTAACCCACTTTACCTTGTAGGCTGCAAACATATGCAATGAAGAATCCCATTTGTTGGATTTACAACCTGTAATAGGTAGCCTGCAAAGCATTCTTCAGCTTTTTAGGATAAATGAGCAAAACTAAGAATGCTTATTGAGTTACTCTTTAAGTTTCTGTAAAAAAGTAATCCGAATTAAGATGTTTTCAGATTGCTCAAAATAACCTATTTAAAATGAATATCTGAAGTGTTCAAATTGATTTAAGTTTAATGTTTCGATTTCAGCCATCAGAAAATGTCGTCAATTTTGACGAATAATATCTTTCCAGAAGCAACTTCGTAATTTACCGCAGTCTGCGCACTCAGAAGTAGTGCACTTTATAGTAATAAAGTCAGTATATCTAAAAAAAGCCTTCACTTGAATCTGATCATTTAAAATTTCTAAGTAATTGTTTGTGCACCACAATGATCGCTAAAATGGTACGTCCATAATAAACGCTTTGCAAAAATACTGTGAAACAATTAAAATGCCTATAGCTGTTGCTTCATCGATCCCGATCTCACTGTTATAAAGCGTCAAGTCGATTTTCATCTCTGTGAGGAGTTAAAAGAATTGTGTGAGGCTGGTCGTGATAAACAAGAGAACGATAGTTGAGAGAAAGGATATCAAGAGTTTTCATCAGTGATTTTACTAAATTTCCACAAGGAACAATATTTTTTACAGAATTCATTCAATAATGTTGGTTACTCGTTACTATTTTTGACAAACATAGGATCATTTGTTGGAAAACTTGACGGACGAAAAGTTAGTGTTATGACGATAAAACCTGATATATTGTATCACTGAAATATGGCCAGACGATTCCATTGATTATAATTACAGTATGTCGGGATTACAGGTTATAACCTTTTTATGAGACACGATCGTTCATGACGTGAAGGAGGTGGAATGATGTTGTTTGTTCGAGAAAGGCTTGTGATTAAGATATCGGAGATTACCGAGTTCTTCTCTAATGAAATTGATGCTATTGCCGTGCAACTTTCGAAGAAATATTTCATTCTATTAATTGAACTTCCTCCAAATATTCCTCATGGTGTGTTAAAGACAATTAATTAAGGAAGCTCCTTGTATTACTGTGAGCGAATTTTCAAATTACAATTCAAATTGCAACATCACTGTAATGGGTGATCTCAATCGATTCAAATGCGAAGAATTATGCGTGGATATTATGCTGTGATGTTGCGACGAGGCATACCCGAGGAGAAAGTATGTCTCACTCTTAGACTTTATCCTTGTCTCTGAGTCTACTTGCGGTATTTGCAAAGAAATGTATTATTCCATGCTCCCATTGGAAATTCTGATCATGTCACCATTTTGACGAATCCCCTCGAATTACATGCTGATATAGTGGTACGCAGTTTAGTACTCATACGATTATCGTAAATCAAGCATCCAACTCCTCGGTGAAATCCTGTCGTCAATTGATTAGGAACCGTTCTTGATGGAAGTATATATGTTCAATGATCATCCTTTAATTATTTGTTGTTAGATCTTCTAAATGATTGCATTCCCAAACGTGAAGTTCAAATGACCAATAGGGACAAGGAGATAGAGAGAGACCAATAAGAAAAAGAGACTCTTACACATTGAACTGAGTGTCTTCGTTTTCAAAGGTGGGGAGCATATAGAAATAAAGAATTGGACAAATATAATCAATTGATAATTCCCTTCTTTATGGAAGCACTCTATCATATCGCCTATTCCAAAATCCACTCCACCAAATATAAGACAATTTCGCCCCATTTCTGTCCTCCCAACCCAAGCTTAACTGTTTGAGCGGATAATCTTGGAAACTTAAAGTGGTGAATTTGAGTGTCGTGATTCAGAAACAACCACTCCACTTCTACTGCTTTAAAGTAGAATTCTCCCGGAAAGTCAACAAAGCTATGTGACGATCATATGTCTCTGGGCATAACCATTCTTTCATTCGACATGCCGGCAGCGTCTGGTTCAATCGATCACGGGCATATTTTGTGAAGGTTTGCACAGCTTGGTTTTCCATCTATTTTTTGTTGCTGAGAAGCTATTTACAACGCCGTACGTATGTGTTGTCAGGATTGATTGACACTGCGTACGAGCAATAACTGTTAAGCATGAAGTAGCCTACCTCAGGTGTCAATTCTCGGGCCTCTCACCTTTAGCGGTTGTCCTGCTCGAGAAAAAAATTCCTTCATCTGCCAAGCAGGGTCTCCTGACCCTCATTGCTCCCATGTATTGTTATCACTTTTTGATGCAAAGAAGTCGACTCAATTTCATATAATCTCAAACTATGAAGCACGCCAGTGCTTAGAAACGCATTTTGATACTAAAAATCACCCATGACACATTTAGAGTGCCGTTTAGAGCTCCGGCCGTCTGCATATCATCATCAAGAGTGATGTAATTAGTATATCAATATCAGCACTTTAATGGCAAAAATTGAGTTTGATGATGCCAATTATAAGTCGCGCTCTATGAATGTAACAAAACTTTTATGCTGAAAGCATAATTACATACGGTGACAAGCAAAATGCATAGATTAAAAAAATATTCCTATGCTTTTATAACTAGCCTGTGCTAGCCAGTGGCGACGCCAGCCGTCTGTTTTCGGCAGGGCCAAGGCAGAGCCAAATAGATTCGTGGCAGGGCCGCATAAATGTATGCCAAGGTCATTCCAAACAATGTTGAAAAGTACATTTTTGGGGTCCCTACAGATATAATGAGAACAGTAAGTTACCAAGAGGCCTGTATTATGTGGCCCTATCACTATGCGAAACGGTAGTAGCAAAATTTACTGATGCTTAGCCAATTATGCCAATTCGTGCTTATATTCTGATGACATGAGGCAGATTTCTACTTCTATAAGCGGCGTCCTATAATTCATATCCCGCAATCCTCACCATCATTTACATATGATAAATACGGAGATAAGCCAACCTCGTATAGGTTCCATATATAGAGGATTATTTTTTTCATTGAGGCAATTATTCATTAAACCATTTGAAGAAAAACAAAAAAGTACAATAAATTCTTTTAATAGCAGTATCTTGTGAAAGAAAAAGTCATGAAAATCTGAAACTAATCACTCCAGATAAACGGGAACAAAAAAATCACAAAATAATCAATAATGCCTTGGCGCCCCTTTTAAGTTGGCCCTCCTGTGCCCCTTTCAATTCTAAATTTTAACTACGCGTCTGAATAGGACTAATTAGACTAAGCATGCATCAAAAATTTCCAAAATGACTGTCTAGTCGAACCGAAATATTTATAAAAGCAGCGTCTGAATATGCATAACGTGGATTTTGACACTCTTGATACTGAATTGTGTAGAAGAGGTAAAATTTACATCGGCTTCTAGCGGCCACATTACTAGAATCGTCCATATCCGCGTCTGTAACCTTGCGTCCTCTCACTTGTAAACCAGTGACATGATTTCACAGTCTCTGATAGCGTACCAACTCTTCCATTCAGGGCAATTGATAGCCAAACATTTTCGTCTCACATAACTACCTACCAGTCCTTCATTTTACAGAATTTGACTGTTAGACTTTCTGTGGCACCTAAGTGGCTGAGGCGCTGTCCAATCACATACCTTCCTTAACACTGCACTGCCAGTGACATCTGTTCTTCCATTTATTCAATGTTACTGTTTGTGCCAAGAATTTATAAACTATTAGGCCTAACAGTCCTTCGTTCTATCCATCCTGATCTAGAAGAGAAATTGTGCCATTTTCTTTGAAAGTAGAATTTGCTATTTGATTATTTAGCTGGTCACTATCTTCTTTCAGTCGAGAATGAAAAACACTGGAACAGTTGAAAGCTACGGACCATTGATAACCCCATTAGGAAATGGTTTGCAGGTCTGTCTATCCTTGAGAAAAGAAACAACCAGCCTGCAACGTTGCCTGGTTGTATTTTCGTCAAAATATCTTTGTGTCAGACTTATTTGAAAAACTTAGAAATTAAATATCCTGATCAACTGAGCGAGTCTCACCTCGCATATCTAGCACACGGATGATGTGCTCTGTCACATAAGAATAAGATCGCCAGTATAATGAGAATGCCGAATGCTGCCGTACTGCAGGTGTGAGAGAAGTGTTTTTGAAGCTGAGTGTTTAATACATTAGGCCTAATTAAAATCAATCAATATAAGCATATATATAGCATTTTCAAGTTACACAACGTAAGTAACGCTTCAAATTTGGTTACCATAAGTAGTAAGAAAACGGCGAACACCAGATAGCGCAAGATGGCCGCCGTCGTGGCTGAGTCCCCCCCCCCTCTGGTCCGCCAGTGTCGTGATGTGCCGGCGAGGTTCCGCTGACGTCCCCCCCCCTCTGGACCGGCAGTGTGTGAGCCTTGGGTGTCTGTGTCCGACCGCCTGGTGGACTTGGGCGACCGTCTAGGTTGACGTGGGCGACCGTCTAGGTTGTCTTGGTTAAACTGTGGGATGTTTTGGTGTGTAGTGTCCAAACGCAGCCTCGGATGTGAAAACGGAGGCCAGATTCGGATTCAGCGTGAAATTCTGCATCTGTATGGTGAATTTGAAAGCAATCGGAGATAAAAATTTTTCGCTGACGTCCCCCCCCCTCTGGACAGCTTGCTTCGATCTTGGCTTCTAGTGGACGGATTTTGTCGAGTGAGGTGTCATTTGAAAGCTAAGAGTGAGACAAATTCACTGAAACAAACGGCTTGTTCCTATCTGTCTTCGTTTACATGTGAGACGCCATTTAAGATTTTAGGTCGGAGCTCACCTGAAAAAATCCTAAGTGTCAGAGTGACTTTGTATGGGAAAAATTAAAAATTTTCCAAAGTGTGGAATTTCGACCTGGGACCTTTACCAAAGGTTGTTTCATCAAATTTCGCTGACCCCCCCCTTTGTTCTAACTTTGGTTCTAGTGGACGGATTTTGTTCGTTCGACTTGCATTGGAAAGAGGATGAAACACTGCTCGACCGCATTTTTCGTTGCGAGTCAATCGGAGCAGCCGTTCAAAAGTTAGAGCGGTTACAAGATTTTAGGTCGGAGCTCACCTGAAAAAATCCTAAGTGTCAGAGTGACTTTGTATGGGAAAAATTAAAAATTTTCCAAAGTGTGGAATTTCGACCTGGGACCTTTACCAAAGTTTGTTTCATCAAATTTCGCTGACCCCCCCCCTTTGTTCTAACTTTGGTTCTAGTGGACGGATTTTGTTCGTTCGACTTGCATTGGAAAGAGGATGAAACACTGCTCGACCGCATTTTTCGTTGCGAGTCAATCGGAGCAGCCGTTCAAAAGTTAGAGCGGTTACAAGATTTTAGGTCGGAGCTCACCTGAAAAAATCCTAAGTGTCAGAGTGACTTTGTATGGGAAAAATTAAAAATTTTCCAAAGTGTGGAATTTCGACCTGGGACCTTTACCAAAGGTTGTTTCATCAAATTTCGCTGACCCCCCCCCTTTGTTCTAACTTTGGTTCTAGTGGACGGATTTTGTTCGTTCGACTTGCATTGGAAAGAGGATGAAACACTGCTCGACCGCATTTTTCGTTGCGAGTCAATCGGAGCAGCCGTTCAAAAGTTAGAGCGGTTACAAGATTTTAGGTCGGAGCTCACCTGAAAAAAAAAAAATCCTAAGTGTCAGAGTGACTTTGTATGGGAAAAAATTAAAAATTTTCCAAAGTGTGGAATTTCGACCTGGGACCTTTACCAAAGTTTGTTTCATCAAATTTCGCTGACGGCTTTGGAATCAGCTTGATGTTATTGTCCAATGAGGATCATCATCCAATGAGAATCAAGCATTTCTTTATAAATAGCGAGCCTTCCACAGTGAGAATCATTCCATCGTTGAATCACACGAGTGACGGACGCACATTTTCTCTCTCTATTCTATTATCCAACTAAAATGGTAAGTCGCTACTTCCCTCCCTCTCCTCCCTTGAACGTAAACTTAATACAATCTTTTTTCATTTTCAGGCATCTACTCCATCTGCTGCACTAGTAGGACAAAATGACGGTCAAACGTTACAAGGTTCGCTCCGATCAGATCATCTACAACTGAGGCCAGTGGAAGAAACAACCAAGGTACATAATCCTACACCGCTACAGCGTAAATTTAAACAAGTCTTGCGTTATGACGATCATAGCGTAGTACTCCAAACGGGAATGCTCCCTTCCACGGATGTCAAGATAATGCGCAATCAGTATGGGGACTACATACTGATCCCCGTGAGTACGTACATTCGCCGCCAACTCGATATTATTGAGGAGTACGTGACATTAAATATGGACATTCCTACTCCTCTTGCTCAAGAGTGGAAAGCGAGAGATGACAAGGATACTCCCTATAGAAAGATTTGGGATGGTAATCAAATTTGCCTACCGGTATCACATTGGTGTACTTACTATAAGAAGGAGGGAGATCATTCAACAATCATCACATGCGACGAGCTCGGAGAAGGTACTTGGGATATCCTTTTCAAAGTGAATGGACTATATTATGGTCAGCACAAAGATAATAAAATAGCCTCTCTCTCCATGCATATGGAATCCATCCTATATATTCCAAAACCAGCCAGCGTAGATGACATAATTGATCAAATCCTCAACAGCAGTGGTACGAAGCGCAAGTCGGAGAAGAATGCTACATCAAAACGCAAATCAAAGAAGGAGAATTACTAGTCCTTTCCTAACTCTACCCTATGACAATTCGCTTATGTGCTTTGAGTGTCGTAGACGTGGTCTTATTAGATACATTTTACATCTTCGTTGCCATCATATCATTTGTGTATTTTGTCGTGAAAAGCATCGATGTAATTCTTCATTTTGTAATATGTTATAGAACGCTTCCTTAGATGTGTAAATTTCCGTTTTAGGCTTCTATCATCATTTTTATGGATTGTGAGGGTGAACCTGTACAGGAGCTCAGTGCTATTGCTATGAACAATTGGACATATCAGATTGTTAGTGTCTATCATCAACATGCCAACTGCGATCCCAATGTTGATCAATGGGCGAGAAAACACATTCATGGACTTAATCTGAAATATTTGCAAGACTATGGCTTTTCTTGTGAGAGTGCTCTTCTTATTGACTTTAAACGATGGTTAGCTGCTTTCAATGTTATACGCATCTTTTGTAATAATCCTGGTAAGGAGAGGAAAGTATTTCCCAATCTAATCATTGATGATATTTTGCTCCCGCCTTGGGATAGTAGAGTGAATCAACATTATCATGAAGTCACGAAACGTTTTAAGGATTTGTGTGTTCCTATTTTGTCTGTTCGTTGTAGTAGCTACGTTCATAACCAATGCTTCTTTCCTCCTTACCTCAACACTGCCAAAGTCCTGTATGGTTATCATTGCTCGCTGTATGATAGTTATCAGCTGTATCTATTTTATCTCTTTCAAACCATTGATTTATAATGCATGCTTGTTACCGTTATTCAATAAATGTTACTATGAGAAGAGTTGTTGTTTTCATGCAATGGATGGGTTAGATAAAGGGCGATCATGTCTTTCTCAAACGACTGCGGAACATTACGTTTTCATAGGCAAAGTTTAAAAGGAGCTGTTCAAGATTATGTGATAAATTTTCATAAAGATGAGACTGACATCGAAGCAGTGCTCGATGATGCTAGCACTCTATTTCTAGAGTTAATGAATACATTCTCTGATAGCATTGTCATGGCGCGATTAGTTGCGAAAATTAAGTTTAGTCATTTTGGAAAGGAAGAGGTGGAAACTCGCTCTTTCCATTTTACTTCTTATTCAATGGAAGTGGTAGATCACCCCGAAGAATTTTTTAAAAGACATATGATAAAAATTGCTGAACGTCTTAACGCATTTAACCATCATGGTAGCAGTCTAGTGATTGAAGCGATTTCAGATATTCACATTCAACTTTCCATAAAGAAAAATTGAAAATGCAGTGGTACTTGATTGTAGCACAACTGGTTTTCGAGCTATGTCTGCTCACTCTCGAAGTATATTCCTTCTGTACATGCGTCTATTATTTAGAAAAGGCTAGCAAATTCATATCTTCAAAAAGACTTGCTATAGACATCAGTAACGGTGAAACTATGTGTTGCGATGTATGTAAACGAAAGGATGGAAATGAAAAGCGCATCTTCAAGAGATGTAAGCATGCTTTTTGTCAACGCTGTTTCATACGTAATTGCATTCAACTTTGCCAATGTAACCACTGTGATATTGCTCATTTCGAGTGTCACTTATGCCGCAATAGTTAGTACCTATGCAAATGTGGTAAAGATAGGTTTTAGCAAAGACTAACACGGAAAATGGCGAAACGTAAAATGACGAAACGTAAAAGTCAAAAGTTTTCTTCAGCCATTCAAGCTCTCCGACGAATGAAAGCAAATCAGCGATACAATGCTATACGACATGCTAACGATAAATTCATTTGTGAAATTATTTCTCATGTGAGAAAGTTGAGGACGAAGAAATTAGCACCAAAACAACGAAAGTTACTTAAGCGATATGCTACAAAATTGCGTTTCATCTCCAATCCTAAAGTCGCCCTTCAAAGAAAGAGGAAAACTCTAACACAAAAGGGCGGTTTCCTTTCAGCAATACTTCCAATGATAGCTCCTGCCGTGGGCAACCTATTGGGAAATATCTTTGGCTCTAAGCGTTAATTATGCAAATGTTGAGTCTCAAAGTAATAAAATGGATTTCAGACTTCAATGCGATAAAGTTCTGACTGTATCAGGTCCATCTCATGCAGGTAAAACTGTTTTCACGCTGAATTTATTGGATAAAAGAAGGGAGTTGTTTAAGGAACCTATCAATCGAGTGATTTGGTGTTATGGTATTTATCAACCGTCGCTGTTTCAGGAATTGCAAAGTCGCAACTTTATTCGACATGAAGGAATTATTCCAGTGGATAAACTTCAGTCTAATGATGTTGTTGTATTGGATGATTTATTAAAAGAAAGTAAGAATTCAAAAGATGTTACAGATATGTTCACTCGCGCAGCACACCATAAAAGGTGTTTTATCATCTATATTACACAAAATTTGTTTCCTGATGGAAAAGAAGCTCGTACACGAAACCTGAATACACACTATTATGCTATTTTCAAGAATCCGCGAGATAAAAGTCAATTTGAAATTTTAGCGCGACAAGTTGCACCCAGAGGATCAAAAGCCTTAATTGAAATTTTTCAAGCAGCTACTGAAAAACCATACGGTTACTTATTCATTGACTTTACGCAAGAGTGTCCGGAAGAATTTAGATTTCGAAGTGATATTTTGAAAACTCCCATGATTATCTACAAACTATGAGTTCTTATTCTCGCATGATTGTTATTCCTCAGGATGAATATGTACAATTGACTGCCATGCAGCAAGTAAAGCAACCTCTTGCAAATCAAATGTATAGGAAAGAAATAGATTATCAGCAAAATGTTCACATCAAAGATCCACATCGTGCTGTATTATTACAATCGGAAACTGTTGAGCAATTGAAAAACTTGAAGAATAAGATGCGTGACTCTGTATCGACTGCTACACCTTTAGCATCTCGCGCACATGCCATATCTCTTTTCAACAGTATTGAACCCCATCTCAATGTAAATGATAGAGGAGAAATCATTACAGATGAAAATAAAGTGATTGATGCTTCACGTTATGAAGACTTGATTCAGTATGCGACACGTAGAAAGCGCCGTCAGGGCTATGTTCCACCTGGTTGGTCATACTTTCTTAAACTATTGAAAAAGCATAATGTGCCAAAATTTGCTTTAAATAATGAGACATTGAAAGAACTTGATTCAACAGTGGCTACTACTCCAATGCTTCAGGCGATGAAAATGCCAACAAATTGGTTTAAGACGTCACCTGCTACATCCCCTCCCACACTCACTAAGCAAACAAGAGGAAGAACTCGACGTAGATCTACATCGCCACTAAAACTGGTAAAAGGAAAACGTAAAACAGCTCCTCCTAGGAAATACATGTTCTCAGACTATTAATATGAAGCAGATGTGTTGCTTGCCATGTAATGAGCCGCCAGAGGTGAATGTCGTTGTCACTTGCACTTGCTGCGCCAGCTCTCATAATGAAACCCCTAAGCAATGTGAACACGATCGCAAAACCGCTAAAGCTAAATGCTGCAGTTGTTGTAAATGTAGAAAGGCAAGAAAGAAAAAAGATGAGAAGGAGGAAAAAGAGTCAGCCGTCATCGACTGAACGTTTGAAGTCAATCTATTATGATGTAAAACATCCGGCAGGATTTGCATCTATCAAGAAATTATCAAAAGCGAGTGGTCTTCCACAATCACAAGTGAAACGATGGTTAAAGGGTCAGGCTACCTATACACTCCACAAACAAGCGAAAAAGAAGTACCGCACCCGCCATTATATTGTTCATGACATCGATGAACAGTGGCAAGCAGATTTGTGCGATGTTGCCTCCATTTCAAAACATAACTCGGGCAATAATTTTATTTTAACCGTCATTGATATTTTCTCGCGTTATGCGTGGGCTCAACCTTTAAAAACTAAAGAAGGGAAAGGAGTAGCAAAAGCATTCCAAACAATTTTTCGAGAAGGTCGCATTCCAAAAAGAATTCAGAGTGATCAAGGAAAAGAGTTTGAAAATCAGCATGTGACAAGATTATTTGAGAGGCATGACATTGAGTTGTTTAGTGTAAAGAGCGCTTATAAAGCTGCACTCGTTGAACGTTTTAATCGCACATTAAAAAATCGCTTGTGGCGACATTTTACTGCCAACTTGACACAAAATTGGACAAAGGTTCTACAAGATACACTCCATGCCTACAATCACTCTATCCATCGTTCTATTGGACTCAGACCAGTAGATGTAAATGCTGACAATGTAGATAAAGTGCGCGAATCATTCCAACGTAAACGCACTCATGTGAAAAGTGATGTGAAAATTGGCGATAAAGTTCGTATCTCAAAAGTGAAAAGTGTTTTTGCTAAAGGGTACCTTCCGAATTGGACAGAGGAGGTATTTACAGTATCAAGGATTAATCAAAAAGACTCTCCGACCACCTACAAGTTGAAAGATTACGATAATGAAGAAATTGAGGGTAGCTTTTACCGCGATGAGATTGAGGTAGTCACTGAAAGTGAAACATATTTGGTAGAGAAAATCATTCGATGTAAAAAACGGCAAGGTGAAGAATGGTGTCTTGTTAAATGGACTGGTTATCCTTCAAGTATGAACTCTTGGATGCGTCGTGCCGACATCTTTCATCTAAGTGATCGACAGTGATTCATGCAAAGTTGTAACTAACAATGTTTAGGGTTTGAGCTATGAATCCAACTGCCTCATTTTATTCACGACCCTCCTATGTAAGTGGCGGAGGACAAATTTACATCGGTGCTCGCCGCCAACGTGGAGGTAGCATACTTGGTGCACTGAAATCTGTTGTAGCACCTCTCATATCCAATGTCGGTAGATCTTTAAAACGAAATGTTTTAAGTAATGCCGTTGGCTTTGCTGGTGATGTTGCTAGTGATCTTTCCAGAGGTAGAAGTTTTAAGAGCAGTTTGTTGAATCGTGGGAAGGAACGCGGTTTAAAAACATTGAAGCAGACCATTGCTGGTGTTACTCAAGGAAAGAAATCACCTAAACGAATGAATAAAGGAAGGAGGAAACATCGCGGAGCTGGTAAGGTGCGATCTTCAGTCAAAAGGCATTCACGCAAACGTCGCAGAGGCTCTAATCATTCATCAGGCGCTAAACGACGACGCTGCTATAACTTCTAATCATGGAGTGTAAAACTTCCGGTTTTTGTTTGTTCGATCAACAAGCCATACAGACAGATATTCTTAGTTCAAGTATTGTAGATTATCATCCTCGAACAGCTGAGAATGCTGGCCCCATTGAATTTGTTATTCCTGGTGGTAGTGATGACTACATAGATTTGAGTTATGCGATGCTTGATTTGAGGTTTAGAATTCAGCAAGCAGATGGAACTGCTATTGACGATGCACATAAAGTTGGACTGAACAATTTACCATTGACTACATTACTTCGTGATGTTTCTCTAACGATTGGAGAGCAGCAAGTGGAAGGTGGTCAAAGCGATTATCCCTATAAATCATATTTCAATCATGTATCACAGTTTCATCCAGCAGCACAAAAAAGTCATATGGAAGCCATGGGATGGTACAGAGATGAAGCAGGAAAATTTGATGTTGAAACAAACAGTGGCTTTGTAAAGCGATCTGCTATGATTAAAGATAGTAGAGTATGTCAGCTATATGGTCCGCTGAATTTAGACTTCTTTAGACAGTCAAAGTTTTTACTGTGTAATACCAGCATGCGACTCAAGCTGACATTGAATAAGCCTGAATTTGCGCTGAATGCATTTGCTAAAGTTGACAATTTTAGAATTCATGTGGAAGATATTGCACTTTACATTCGTCGAGTAGTACCGAATCCAAGTGTCATTAGAGGGCATGCTGAAGGCCTTAACCGCCAAAATGCCATTTACCCCATTCAGCATACAAAGCTTCTCACCTTTACAATTCCGAAAGATCAAAAGAGTTTCATGAAAGATGGCCTCTTTCCATCGGAAGCACCGAAGCTCCTCATGGTGGCAATGGTTGAAAATGATGCATTTAATGGTAATATAAAGAAGAATCCTTTCAATTTTAAACACAATCAGTTAAGTGAAATTGCTTTACGTGTAAATGGTGTGAGTCATCCTGGTCCACCCTACAAACCAGATTTTGCTTCAGATCAATTTATGCGCAGTTATGTTGATTTTATGGATGTTTTTGGCTTTTACAATACGGATGACACCAACGGACTGACTATGAAAGAGTTTAAGAGTGGATATACTATTTATGCATTTGATTTGACTGCTGACAGCGATATTAGTGCACCCTATCGTCAAGCGAACGTGCCTCATAATATTCGTTTGGATTTAACGTTCAAAAGAACACTACCTGAGACGATCAATGTATTAATTTATGCAGTCTTCGATTCAAATATTGAAATTACAAAGTATCGTGACGTGATTCTTCAGTATAATCGTTAATGAGTTGGTTGACTGCTGACGATATTAAGACTAAAGTGCAGCGTAATGCAGACGAAGCGACGTTGAAAGCTTTCGATAATGTCTATTCACTCGATACCTTACCACCTGCAGTAAATCACTATCCCATCTTTATTGTACTAAACACTCATTCGCAGAATTTAGGCGGTGAGCATTGGAAAGCGATCTTTATTGGAGAAGACCGACGTGGTGAACTATTTGACTCTCTTGCTCAACCTCCAAATATACCAACACAGCAGTGGTTGAGAAAACATACGCGTCAATATCAGCGAAATGAACGCATACTACAACATCCACTTTCATCAACGTGTGGTGCTTTTGTACTGTACTTCATCTTAAGACGTTTACATGTATCTCGATTTGCATCTGTTATTCAAAACTTTTCATGTAATCCATCCTCTAATGAAAAAATGATTTGTAAGTTCTATCATGATTTGAAATAAAAACATCATGTTGGAAAAATTGTTTTTTATTTTACAATCCGCTGGGTACGTACATACTCAATGAGATAGTCTAGGATCATATTTGCTTGTACATGAGATTTTAGTCCAGTAATGATCACTTTACTATTATGAAAGATTGCCACATGCACAGGTAACCAACAACTAATGAGAGCTGCAGGAAAAAGTTCGGGTTCATAACACAAACTGTAACTGCTGGTACGAATCTTCAAAAATGATAGACTGTCACTCAATTGAGTAGAGATCACCATATTGTCCACAGTCAGATTCGACATCACACACCTCTCCCTCTTCCATATCCGACGTAGTAGTCTTTGTAGCTCTAAGCGCATTGACTGCGCCGATGAATGAGAAAGGGCGCCGAGAATCTGTACAGTCCCATTTGGGAAGAGTTGAAGATTCCGTGAATTGTTCATCTTCACCACTAACATTTGAGGACGACCCGGGTAATACTTGCTGTTTGGAAGCTGTTGGTGTAATGTTGTGAGATCGATTTTGGTGTAGAGTCTGAAGCGACGGAGAATGTTGACGATGGTGTAGCGATGGCGCTTCATGATGAAAGAATGAGTAAATTGAGCGATGTACCTTCCTTTTATACTTTTCCCAACTACCTTGATGAAATGTGAAGTTAGTATGAAGTTGGGAATGATAGAGTTGAATTCGCCGATTGTTGACGCGCAACCAGATGCGATTTCCAATACGTGAATGTCTTTTCATATAGAAGTATTTTAAATCCTTCATGATATGATGTAGAGATTGAAAATGGCGATAAGATAAAGCAAACTCTCTTCTCACATTTCCAGTTGAATCTTTGAAATAGACGTTTCGATCATGATCCGTTTCAATACGTTGTAGGGAATCTAATTTCCAACTCATGGTGCGTGATAGTCATGTCTGATTAAGATTTGCATAGTAGGGCGATGAACTCACGACGAATAAATGTCATGATGGAGCGATGTATGTATCTTCTATACTTCTCCCAATTGTATTTGCGAAATGAGAAACAGTTTGCGGAATGAGAATGGTAGATTTGAATTTCATTTCTGTAATGTTGAAGCCAAACTTGATCACCCAGGGAGATGAATCTTAATGTTTCAAAATATTCCAAATCCCTCATGATATCATTGAGGTTGACAAATTGTCGCCATGTTAATGTAATTCCTCTTGATGTATGACCATGAGAATTTTTGAAATGTACGTTTCCATCACGATCAACTCTGATATATTGTAGAGAGTCCAAAATCCAAGTCTTCATGATGTTATGCAAAGTTGCAGATTAGCAATATAAAAATGTCGTTTTATCATATTTTGCTTAGCAATGCGGCTACAAAGAGATTTACTAGTAATCGAGCCGCACTCTTTTCTACTCCCATTGATCATGCACAACAGCTAAATGGGAATTGGGAAGTGGGTGTCACTCAACTTGTTTATAGCAACTGTGTCTATACTTTTGATCATGAGGTGATGACTATTAATATGAGACGTACAGCTGCTTACCAATGTGAAAAGGGCTGCCGAGTATACATTCCACAGTGGCCAAAGAAAGATCTCTTATCATGTAAAAAGTTTATATATGATTTCTTGAATAAAGCGTGTAAACATATTGCCCAATTTACTCCACACAATGATGATTATACTTATATACATCATGTAGTTGAGAAAGATTGGATTGTTGGTTTAAGTCCAAGTTTAAGAAATGATTTAGGTTACCTCGCTAGCGCCTTGACAAGCTATGATAATTTTAACGTTAATTACCACATAAGTGCTCATAAACAGTTAATATATCGAGAGGAAGCTTATTATGTAGATCTTATTCCAAAAAATGAGAAGACGTTGGTGAAGAAGATTGTGATTAAGCCAAGAAAGACAAACATGACTCCTGAAACATTATTGAAGAAATTTAATTATCTCCTTCGAGTTGATGGTAAACAAGTGGCAACATTGACTTATATTAAATCATCTAATCATATTGCAATAAGTAAATTAAATGATGATGATCTAGTATTAATTTGTTCAAAAGATTTTCATCAGTTCTTGCGACATCATTCTGCAGCTGTTCATGGAAAATTTAATATGCAACATTTACCATGTGAAAGGTCAAATCAATTTGATACAGAATGGAGCGTATCTTTATACAGAAAGTGTGTAGAGCCTTTCGGTGGTATCTTACATGAAACAAGAGTGCTGATGCCTCGCATCATTACTTCAGTTAAATTGGTTGTAGATTATTTAAATGAAGTGATTAATGACCAACATATTTCATTTTCTGAAAAAGAAGGTACTTTGTCTCTCACTATAAGTGGAAAAGGTATTGAACTAATTATGGATAAAACTCTAATGGACATTTTGGGTTTTGACCAAAATATCTTTAAAAGTGGTACTGTAACCAAAGCTAGCGCAGACATGTCGCTATCGCGTCGTATTAACTATTTTCAGATATATTCCAATATTGGTGAAGATGTACGTGTGGGAGATGTTGAAGCTCCATTGCTAGCAATGATACCATACCAGCCAAAGAGCTGCAGTATTTTATCTGAGCATACTTTCAAGAAAGTGCATTATACAAAGCTGAAATCAAACTACATCCCACAAATTGATATTGCCATTTATGACGATGCTGGTGCGTTGATTCCTTTTCATAAAGATGCTGTGACAAGTATCACACTCCATTTCCGAATGAAGAGTTAATGCAAACGTATGCTAATATATTTTTCCAATGTGAATAATATGGAAAGTGAAAATAAGGACTCGTTTCTAATCTACTTGCCCAGTAATGCTTCTATGAATAAATTTCCCAAAAATAAACCATCAGACTATCGAGTAGAATTAAATCGCCCACTGCATTTAGAAGGTGAATGGGAGGTTGGCGTTTCTAGTATTTGCTATGATAGCAATATTCAGAATGTGAATGATTTGGAAGAAATGATATTGACTCCTCGCACCCATGATGGAATAACGATGAATAATGCATTTCAGTTCCCATACAATTTAACATCAGATGGAAAGTGGAACTATGAATGGATTCAGATAAAATCAGATTCTTATGAGCCATTTGGGAATGAGAAAATTATTAAGGCATTCAACAGTGGTAATACTTCCATCATGAAGAATAAAAATCAGAAAGCTTATGAGTTTACTATCTATCATTGGAGTGGGAGACAGTTCCTCCGCTTTCATTCTTTTACTAAAGGTCTTACGCTGAGGTTGGATAGTGAATTCTATCCGCATCTCGGTTTTGGTCATGGACTACATCTAACGTCAATTGCTACTGCAAATGTTAGAAAAGTTTATTCAAATCGAATCAACAAATTTCATTATAGATTTAAAATATTTGATGAAGATGTTGTAGAATGCGAAGAACGCATCATTTTGAAAAAGCGTGGTGTTCAACCTTTATCACTTATTGAGTTAGTAAAACGATGGAATGAGACTGTGGGTAAGAAGTATGGAGAGAAAATTATGGCGGACAAAAATAAGTTGGTTATTCAGAAATATAATGACAAACTTACAGTTTATTTCTCTCCAACCTTGCGTCATTTTGTAAGACATTATACACCTATTATTGGAAGCGGTGTGGTATATGCTTCTCATGAATATCACACTAAAGCTGATTCAGTTAATGATGAATGGTGGGTGGACATCTATGGCGATCGCATCAAGAAAATTTACCAGTCTTATGAAGAATCTAAAGTTGCTATCAATATAATGCCGCGTCTATATCATACAGTTGAAAGCTTCATTCATGTAGTAAATCCTTATATACAACAGAAGTTGAAGCATGTGATGAAAAGTAAATATGATGTAAAGACACACCACATTTCGTTTTCAATTGAAAATCAACGCGTTGTTCTGAGACTGGGTGATGACATTCAATGTCAATTGAGTAAAAATTTGAAAAAACTCTTTGGTTTTTCAATGCTACAAACTGTGTTTGCTGCTGCGCATACGATTGGTATAGAAACACCAATGACACTTGATAAACATGAACAGCACCTTTACATTCAAAGTGATTTGATTCTACCTATTTCTGTTGGTGAGAAAAAAGAATACATTTTACGTGATTTCATTCATGATAAAGACGCTTCATATGGAATAGTCGAGAAGATGTTTGAATCTATTTTCTATCATCCCGTCGTCAAACAAACTATACCCTCTATTGCTATCAAAATTACCAATGGTTTACAAGAGTGCATCCATGTGAAAGATACTAAATCCCTCATAACGTTAGTGTTTCGGAAAACAAAGTGAAGTCTTTATACAACATTTATTGAAATATGTACATGAATGTGAAGGAATAGACTTTATACAACATCCACTGAAAATATATACATGAGCGCACTTCAATAAACATTGTTATATACAAAAAGTCTTTTTACTTCGTGAAGGGTGGAAATATACAGGGATAGGAAAAATGTCTTTCAGTGGAAAAGTCATCACATGGGGAATGTACAGATGTGGACACATATTCACAAGGAAAAAACAATCTCATGCGATACATAAAACAACAATGTTTATCTACAGAAATCAACATCAAAATACTAAGTTAAGGATGATTATGCTAAGACGTCTCCTGAATGTGGTAGTGTGAGTTTAATTCTTTTGGGTGGTGGTATGTTTGTGTCAGGATGTCCATGTGGAAGAGATATGTTGTGTTCTAGCCAGCACCTCTTATCCTCCCATGCTGAAAGCGCCCGTTTCCTAAAAGTATGAGTTTTGATCTCATGCGACTTAGATTTTAAGATTGTCATATTGACAAACGTTATATTTTTATTTCTATAGGCTTTCCTGAAATTCTTATGTTTCATGTTAGAGACCAATGATCTTGATATGCCTTTAGCGCGCTTAATGCTATCATCACTATCCTTTAATTTCATAGAATACATTTTAGGGCGGAGGAGAATCATTTCAGCTATCTCCTTCCCTGCTGTCTCATCCTTAAAGCAGCCAAGTTTTGCCTTATTTTTGATGGAGTATAGTGGATGATTAGCAGGATAATTTGATGTATCAAAATATCTTTCTAAAGATTTTCCTACTTCATTAAAATTTAAATCTTTTTGAGTGGTAATACCTAAAAAGAAACTATCTGTGTCACCACCCAACAAACGAACCTCTTTTACGAGAGGACACGGTTTTAGTATTTTATAGAAGAGTTGATACATTTCAAGCTTGGAGTAATCTAGAACAGCTTGACCAATATAGATGGGTTTGCACAACTCAACTTCAGATTTTATCATTTTAATACCTACAAGATCCTCATCGATTATGTCTCTATCGATGAATAGAGGTGATGAGATCAATTTGTGATACTTTTGATCATCATTAACTAGTTTGTAGTTTACGCGCTTTCTAACATCCTCCATCGTCTTACCAAATAGACTGTTGTTCTTATATTTATAAAAATCTTTTTCAAAATTATTTTGGGCTAGTGCACGTTTCTGACTGTTACTATCTATGTAGGGTTTGAGGAAGGCTTTCTGTCTAAATTTAATAATGCGGTGAACTCTTTTTAAAATCATGCCCATTTCTAAATAAAATTTTAAGATGCTAAAGTGGACTAGATAGTTTTCCTTATCATATTGAGTGAGTAAAAGTTTGCGGCAAGGCTTATACTTGGGTTGTCCACATGATTCTAAATCTTTATGAAATTGTTTCATAAAGTCGGAAAACATATCTTTACTCACTTCACCTGATTCGGGTGCGAGTGGAAAATCTACGGTTTTATGTTTAATATTATTTGGATAGATTAGATCTATCTCAAAATAATATCCCCAATCACCTTCATCTGGAATTGCTAGTATGTTGGAAGGGTTGGAGAAATGTTGAATTTCACTATCATCTAACCAGCTAAACTCAGAGTGAGGTAGCGGTTTGGATAATGAACTACCATACAAATTATTTTGGTCATAATACTTCAGATGAGTCTGGTCATTACCTACTATTTTTGATTTTAACCTATGTTTATTTACAAATGTGAGACCACCGCGAATTCCTCGCTCAAATAAATTATACATCTCTGGATCTTGTAAGAGATGAATGGTCTCACCAGTCATTTTAAAAGCAGACTTAAATGACATGGCTGGCAGACTGACAAAGTGGACGGGATCTAACTTATCTTCTTCTAATGCCACTCGTCGAAACTCCTGAAATACATCAGCCAGCAAAAATACATCTAACTTAAGGTAGGCAATCATATATTCACCAAATGTATGGCAGTCAAATTTTATCCATGCATCTTGTGCATGATCATAATCTTCGGTCTTACATTCTGCGCCGGTCAAATCATTTTTAAATTTATCTATGGGCGGAAGAGAAGTCTCGCCGAGTTTACTAATTGCATCAAAATATGCATATGGAAAGACTCCTTTCCGTGTGATGACTTCATCGGTTAGATTTGGATATTGTTTCTTAAGATTTTGTGTTAGTGGAAGAGACTTTAGATTTTGCACGAGAGAGGCCAGTGATGCAGTCATAAATTGGTAGGAATCTAAAAATTTTATATCAAAATAGACCGTCTTATTTTCTTTAGTTTTATCGACAGGCACTTTTGCTGTCATGGCCATAAACTTCTCTCTCGTTTGTGCTATTACATCAAGCTTCCACTCTTTCATTTGACCTAAACCTCCTTTTATTATCATATGGCTGTCGTAGCCCTTGAAATTATGGAAAATGACGGGTAATGTACGCCGCTTCATCCTCAGCGAAAAATTACATTTTGAACAGAGTGCGTTTCTAAATTTACCAGTGATGTGGTCATGGTCGCGCACTTTCTTAATCTTATCATCGTCAAATGTTTTCCTACATTTGGGGCAAACGTTGCAACTATCAAATTTTGCTTGATCATCTGCTGTCATATGCAATGATCTGCGATAGAGTTCACCATCATACTTTTGTTGAAATTTTACAGCCTGTTCGAGGAATTGTAGGAATTGGTAAATACAATCCTCACCTTGCCAGACGTGCATTTTATTTTTTCTATTTTGGAAATGGTCATGCCATACTTCATAGCAGGAAATGGCTGCTGGTCGATGGATGTTATCATCGATATAACATTCGATGTCAGCATAGATGACACGAAGAGGACTTAGTTCATCGCCATTCTCTCTATATGAAAACTCCTTATCTTTGGGCATGCGTTCCATTTGCAGTTTACCTCGCTTACACCACTCATAATGAGTTTCAAATTTGTTTTTACTCCTAAAGTTCCGAATGCATCTGTCACAGTAATAAATCTCTGATGAGGTAGAATTTCTTAAGTGGTGGTATAAGCGAGAGATTTTGGGAATGCCGCAGTAGTGCCATTCCTCACTATCATCCTGTCTTACTAATAAAAGGTTGACAACATGATCATAACAACTCGAACGCGAGTTGTAGCGCACACCCTTCAATCCCTTTTCCCAAACATGGAGAACTATTTTAATGTTGTTCAATTTTTCAAATTTTTCTATATCTTTAATTTTCATATCGTCACTATTACAGTCATCGAAGTTTAATTCATTCTCCCACTGCCTATAGCTATATGTACGATTTCGATTCGCATTGATGTCATTATAGTGGAGAATGGAGAGGACAGCATATTTAAAACATTGCGATTCGCAATCGACATTGATGACTGCTGTTTTGTTTTTTAAATTTTTTGGAAGTTTAAAGGAGCCTCGACCACTATGATTTCCTAATAAACTGATTTTAAATAAGGCGGACTCAATGCCGTCAAAAATGAGACCGCTATCGCGCTCGTTAAATTTATCAATATTTAATTTTAATCCTTGGATGTGAAAATTTATCCAAGACTCATAGTCTACAACCTCGGTTGCAGGAGAGGAGGGTATGTGAAACTCCAACCTCTCTATTATTTGTCCAGTATGGTGGTCGATTTTTACATATTTTATTTTAAGATAGATGAGCGCCTTCATCCTAAAATTGTCTAAATTGTTGAAGAGCGCTTCTATCAATGATGAATTTTGATGAAACCATTCCTCAAAGTTAGCAATGGTTTCTGAGGAGTCCATCTGGTAGTTCCTCACTAAATTATTTATGGACACTTCAGTGAGTCGGATAGAGGAGGTACCGTTGGTGTAGCTATCGTTCGTGTGTGTATGTTGAAGTCTGTGCGAAGATAGTTCAAAACGTGTCTCGAAAGACTGAGCGCACAAGTCGCAAGAAAAGGAGACGACGTTAACAGAATCATCCCCACCTCCGGAGATTGATGCCGGCTTAGGTCGACAAACACCTCGCTTGATGTGTCGGGTGAGATCCCATTTCCTCGTGAAGATGTGCCCACAGTCAGCACATTCCCACTCGTTACCATGTCGCGACAGTTCTGAGCTGGAACTCACATCACCTGAAAGAGAAATCATTCTATCATCTCTGTTCAAGCCTCAGTGTATTGTTGCAACCTACCTTGACTCAATAACTCTAAACTTTCCTCGAGAAGGGAGGGCGTTGGTGATGAAGTTGATGCCTGAAATTGAGGAAGATGCTATGAACCACACGTTTGAGGGAGATGAGAGAGGAAATCTTCAACTTACCATTTCAATGAAATCAAGTTTAAGGTTGATGCTTCAATAAGATAGAGACTTCACTCAATTAATATGTCTCAAATTTGGAATTCACTTGTACACCTCAAATAATAGCAGAATTCGCTAGAGAATACTTCACTTATACGTCTCAAAGACAGAGTGAAATGACACGGATGTCACTTTGCTTATATCCTTTCATGCTCATCATTCATTGGCTGTTCATTCTGATTGGTTGCTTGTTGATACTTAAGAATTAGAAAAATGTTAAAGTTATCATTATTCAAAGTCAGCATTTCAAAGACAACATGACAAGTCCTCCAACAACACCAAATGCCGCATTGGAGTTCTCCTCTCCATGCACATCAGCAAAGGTGCTCGTTACACCAAATGCACCAAGAAAGGCGAAGGTGGAGAAGACATACAATCTCGACAATATACGAAAGTTATCGGAGGACGATGAAGAGGAGTTGCCCGACCTAACAGGCATACGGTGGAAATATTTACAATATGATGTCGAAGGGGTGATGGAGATGACCAGCAAGTCGCAGTTGCATCAAATATGGGAGTGGTACACCCCTAACTCCCAACCGCGAACCGTGGCGGAGTGGGCGTACATTGACAACGTGAGGGACGCTGCAGAAGAACGTTTAAAGCAGCTCAACTGTTTTTGTGATCTATGTGAAGTCAGACTCTGGGACGATATTGACGATGAAGACCTTTTAAAATACATGCCATAATAAATGTTTATTTCGTATTATCTTTGCTTTCATACTGACTTACTTGAATGGGGCTTTAGTGAATAATTTAACCATGTATACTTTTTCATTTGGAAATAGTAGCACGCTTAGTTTAACTTGCAAATCTTATAACATTTCATATGGGTGATAATGGTAGATGAAATAGTGTTAAATAAAATTAAGATAGCTTACATGATTCTGGGATAGCAATCGACTGCGATCCATGTGTAAAGAGCTTGTTAGACTATGGAAGAGAGAAGTGTGTTATGTTGCGTGTGGCGCGTGAGTGTCCTCCCTTTCATTCCATTCATCAATTCGTCTCATTGATAGAGACAGGTAGAACTCATGGCTCTCATAACGTATGCAATGGAAAGTTTTAGGCAACCTTCGACAGTTGGCTAAATGTCGCCCTGGCGCGAATGCATACTACGTTGAGACAGAGGCAATCACTTGCAAACATGACGCAGAGAGGTTTAACAAGATTGACCATTGCCGAATGTCCCTTGCGGTATACATAGCTACGGGTTTCACCGCCGCCCTTTACAGGAACGCCCGTCGAAAGGAAGTATTACACCGAACTTCATTTGCAACGTTCAAGTTGACTGATAGCAGATTCAACTTAATGATAGTATTCGCCAGTCCGAAGACTGCCCAGGGCAAACCGCGTGGAGGTTCTATCATGTCTTGCCCCATGGTGGCCCTTAAGAGAGCCGATGGTTCATTCTCGGGATTAGGTTGACTATTGGCTTGAATAGTCAAGGGGTATGACGGTTAGGTTGTCATAAACCCTATACCGCCTAAGCCGTGCTGGTGCATCTGGCACCTTTCGGATGCGAGTGGTATTCGGAGTCCACACCTCATCCGTCCAAATGATCCTCTTGATCTTCCCCTTCTTCTCATCCTCATCCCACTCGTCGAGGATGACGAACTCGGGAATGGCGTTGTCTTCATCGATGAAGACGGGAATGTTGTCGGCAGATGTGGCTTCCATCGTGACTTCAAATTGAATGAGAAGCGCTACAATCTTCTGGCTTATATAGGGTTTTCAACAATGAATTGCTCAACAGCGAATCAGAATGCTTCAGGGATAGCAATCGACTGCGATCCATGTGTAAAGAGCTTGTTAGACTACGGAAGAGAGAAGTGTGTTATGTTGCGTGTGGCGCGTGAGTATCCTCCCTTTCATTCCATTCATCAATTCGTCTCATTGATAGAGACAGGTAGAACTCATGGCTCTCATAACGTATGCAATGGAAAGTTTTAGGCAACCTTCGACAGTTGGCTAAATGTCGCCCTGGCGCGAATGCATACTACGTTGAGACAGAGGCAATCACTTGCAAACATGACGCAGAGAGGTTTAACAAGATTGACCATAGCCGAATGTCCCTTGCGGTATACATAGCTACGGGTTTCACCGCCGCCCTTTACAGGAACGCCCGTCGAAAGGAAGTATTACACCGAACTTCATTTGCAACGTTCAAGTTGACTGATAGCAGATTCAACTTAATGATAGTATTCGCCAGTCCGAAGACTGCCCAGGGCAAACCGCGTGGAGGTTCTATCATGTCTTGCCCCTAGGTGGCCCTTAAGAGAGCCGATGGTTCATTCTCGGGATAATTCAAGGACTCAAGCTTGCCGCTTCGCCTCCGGCTCGTTGACGGAAGCAGGTGGTCGCTTCTCTTTGATATCTGTAAAGAAAGAAGTTGTTAGTTATTATCTTGAACTCTAAGTTACTTGTTTTAAACTTACAGATCTTCTCAGGACGTGGCTCGAACAGGAATCCTGTGATCGCCTCCTTGTGGTCGAATGTAAAGTGAAGGCATTCGATACCTTTTTTAGCCCTGCTATAACACATCTCGTCTCTGCCACGTTCACAGAGGAGCGGTCTTGCGGGCACACGTCCTTTCTTGTCAAGGGGAATGTGGAGGCGACTTGATCGTCGAGTACTGCTACTCATCACTTGCTGGTGCAGCTCCTGATTAGTCGCCACCACCTTCCCCAACTGCTTTCGCAGCCCTTCCACCTCCTCCCTCATCTTTCTTAACTCCTTCTCCTGACTCTCTCTCTCGATGAGGAGCTGCTCTTCTTTAGCCTTACTAGCGAGGTGCGAGAACCTCTCGCGATCGAGCTCTCCTTCTTTCTCAAAAAGACTAGCTTGAGTCTTCTTGAGCTCCTGAGTGACTCGCGAGAGGTTCTCGGAACTCGCTTTATAGAAGAAACAGTCCCTCTTCCACACCTCCAACTCATTCTTCAGCTTGTCATAGTTATCAACCAGTGGTGGGCGCATAATGAAGTTGCGACATTGAGCCGCAATCCCACCACTGGTTGATAACTTAGCCGGCTGCACCTCGCTATCGAGGTCAACGTCCCTCACCGCCTCTACCTCGCTATCGAGGTAGACACTCTCGACTAGGTCAACCTTCGTCGAGCCTTTATCCTCCTCCTCTTCCTCACTGTCGCTGCTACTTGTAGCCGACTCATCGCTAGAGGAGGAGGAGGAGGATTTACTCGACTTCGGAGAAGACTCAATCGGAGTGGGTGAGAGAGCCTTTGCTGGCATGCTAGAAGATGGAGCCTCTGCTGTCGTGATAGACTCGACAGCAGACTGAGTCTCTAGAATCGGGGTGGGCGAGAGAGCCTTTGCTGGTGCACAAGATGAGGGAGGCTTTGCTGACGTGATAGCCTCGATAGCACACTGAGTCTCCAGAGCTTTCAACTCTGAGCTGAAGAGACTTTGCTTCGCCTCCTCAGTCAGCTCTGGTTGACTGCAGCTGCTGTGCTTCGCATGCCACTCCGGTAGCGTCTCGACAAGGCGAGATGCATTATGGCTGCTACAAAAGTATCGAATGCCCCCTACCATTCGCTTATGTGCACAAGAATGCTTCTTAAAGGCATCGCTACGAAAAATCTTTGAACAGACGCAAAGCTTAAAAGCCGTCTTTGCATTGTTGTAGTTAACCATTTTCTGAAGTGAAAAGGGGAAAACAATGATTATAATTCCGTAAACGTTTGATAGCAAACGATTGATTCCTAGTTTATAAAAACGGAAAAGAATGATTTTACACTTAGTGAGGAATGATAGATTTGAGTGTAGTGAGTGGCACTAGATCCCGTCGACAGCCCGAAGGCCTTGTACTGATCACTAGGGAAGTGAGAGATCTTCCCCGATACCCGCTCTTTACAGCTGAAGACATCATTGTCACTGCCCCGAAGTGGTAACAGGAACGCCGAGTCAAAGGTAGTGATCAGTAGCTGGGATCCAACCCCTCAAAGCTGCCTTAGACTTAGTTACATTTCAAATCTGATAGCAGATTTGAACTCAGCATACTTGAAAACCTTAGTCTACATGTTAAAACTTTGAAAAAACTGAAAATTAAGAATTTTTAAAAAATTCCGCATTTTACTACTCATACTACTTTTAAAAAATTTTATCAGTAGTAAAGACACTATCAAACTCTATCACACAAACTTTGAAGTAAGAAGATAGCTTGCCTACTTCAAAAGATAGAGTCCTTTGCAACCCGATATCGGGAGCTCAGAGCGACGACCGTCGCTTACCTCGTCTTTCGATGAAGTGATCAGACTTGCGTTGTCGGGGGTTTATATATGCTCGGAAGAAAACTTAAAATGGCTCTATCTCCGAAAGTATTCATCGTAGCGACATGCGGTTTGTTGCAAACGATTTGTCTCATCATTCTTTACAATATGACACCTGAACCATTCTCATATGACCACGGGAAGTTGGTGTGTCAGCACATGACCATGTAACATGCCACAAGTGAAAAAATTCCTAAGTGTGGGAGCTCCAGTGTGGTGAAAATTTTGAAAAATTTAAAACTTCCGAATTTTGACCTGGGACCTTTACCAAAACATTTTTCATCAAATTTCGCTGACGTCCCCCCCCCTCTGGACAGCTTGCTTCGATCTTGGCTTCTAGTGGACGGATTTTGTCGAGTGAGGTGTCATTTGAAAGCTAAGAGTGAGACAAATTCACTGAAACAAACGGCTTGTTCCTATCTGTCTTCGTTTACATGTGAGACGCCATTTAAGATTTTAGGTCGGAGCTCACCTGAAAAAATCCTAAGTGTCAGAGTGACTTTGTATGGGAAAAATTAAAAATTTTCCAAAGTGTGGAATTTCGACCTGGGACCTTTACCAAAGTTTGTTTCATCAAATTTCGCTGACCCCCCCCTTTGTTCTAACTTTGGTTCTAGTGGACGGATTTTGTTCGTTCGACTTGCATTGGAAAGAGGATGAAACACTGCTCGACCGCATTTTTCGTTGCGAGTCAATCGGAGCAGCCGTTCAAAAGTTAGAGCGGTTACAAGATTTTAGGTCGGAGCTCACCTGAAAAAATCCTAAGTGTCAGAGTGACTTTGTATGGGAAAAATTAAAAATTTTCCAAAGTGTGGAATTTCGACCTGGGACCTTTACCAAAGTTTGTTTCATCAAATTTCGCTGACCCCCCCCTTTGTTCTAACTTTGGTTCTAGTGGACGGATTTTGTTCGTTCGACTTGCATTGGAAAGAGGATGAAACACTGCTCGACCGCATTTTTCGTTGCGAGTCAATCGGAGCAGCCGTTCAAAAGTTAGAGCGGTTACAAGATTTTAGGTCGGAGCTCACCTGAAAAAATCCTAAGTGTCAGAGTGAGCTCCGACCTAAAATCTTGTAACCGCTCTAACTTTTGAACGGCTGCTCCGATTGACTCGCAACGAAAAATGCGGTCGAGCAGTGTTTCATCCTCTTTCCAATGCAAGTCGAACGAACAAAATCCGTCCACTAGAACCAAAGTTAGAACAAAGGGGGGGGGTCAGCGAAATTTGATGAAACAAACTTTGGTAAAGGTCCCAGGTCGAAATTCCACACTTTGGAAAATTTTTAATTTTTCCCATACAAAGTCACTCTGACACTTAGGATTTTTTCAGGTGAGCTCCGACCTAAAATCTTAAATGGCGTCTCACATGTAAACGAAGACAGATAGGAACAAGCCGTTTGTTTCAGTGAATTTGTCTCACTCTTAGCTTTCAAATGACACCTCACTCGACAAAATCCGTCCACTAGAAGCCAAGATCGAAGCAAGCTGTCCAGAGGGGGGGGGGACGTCAGCGAAAAATTTTTATCTCCGATTGCTTTCAAATTCACCATACAGATGCAGAATTTCACGCTGAATCCGAATCTGGCCTCCGTTTTCACATCCGAGGCTGCGTTTGGACACTACACACCAAAACATCCCACAGTTTAACCAAGACAACCTAGACGGTCGCCCACGTCAACCTAGACGGTCGCCCAAGTCCACCAGGCGGTCGGACACAGACACCCAAGGCTCACACACTGCCGGTCCAGAGGGGGGGGACGTCAGCGGAACCTCGCCGGCACATCACGACACTGGCGGACCAGAGGGGGGGGACTCAGCCACGACGGCGGCCATCTTGCGCTATCTGGTGTTTGCCGTTTTCTTACTACTACCATACTTCAAATGTAGAATTAAAAGTAGGCCTATTATCTTACAACATAAAAATCTAAAGGATAGACCCTATGCGTCAATGATACGACCTTTTAAAAAGGTTGCTCTAACATAATGCGTATTTCGCAATACTATTAACTACTACTGTAAAATTGGAAATACTTCCTTGATTCTGAAATCTGGTCAATCTGGACGTCCGCATGAAATCCGGACTGTCGGCAGCCCTGTGCCAAAAAATGAAATAAATAAGATTTTGGCCGTATTGGCCCTCCGATAAATATAGCGTATTAATTGTCCTAATTTTCTTTAAAATTGTAATTACGAATTCAGTTTATAGTTATAGAGTTTATTTTATTTGCATAAATTAGGTATTGGTGAATGATTAGCCTAATAAGAGTGCAAGATGATAAGAGTGTAAAACAATTTGAAAAAAATATCACAGCTGATCGTCAAGGTCATGGACATCCAATTTAGATTGTCCGTTTTTAAACAAACCGATAAAAATAATTGGTTTGTCAATGGAGTGAGAACAGCCGTCGTTACAACAAATACGTGTCAAATATTTCATCTGTATTCTCTGCAAAACAACCATACCAAATAAGAATAATACAAAAAAATGAATAAAATATTGCTACACTGTTAATTTACGAAATGTTCAAAATTCTCTCAAAAAGTTGGCAGGGCCACAGGCAGGGCCAGATGAAATTTGGCAGGGCCGCGGCCCTGCCGTCGCCCCTGCTGTGCATGCACCTACTCTGCTTCTAGAAAATTATCAGAATTTGCCAAAGAAAAAACGAAGCAAAATCTTGATATGAGAGCACCACTGCAACAAATGGGAACTGCTAGAATTGCAAACAAACGGTCTGCACATGTAGGCCTATATAAATCTGGATAATCTGTCAGTATCAAGAGTTAACTGAATTCAATCATAATCATTGCATGCATTTCATGTGAACGATGTTCATACGGCCCTTCTTGATGGGGACAAAGAGAATTCGCTTTTCTGTCCTCTCCTGAAATCTGTGTTGGTCAGACCAATATGCGTACATTATCGCATTCAAAGAAGTTGAGAACATATTCTTCGCTTGTATATACATATACATGACGTTTCGTTGCTCATTGCAAATGTTTAGCCAGTAGGTCCACTGTTCACCAGTCGAGTGTACATACTTTTTCGCAGAGGCCAGTCTTTTTGTTACCATAGCTGGCGCTAATCTTGGCTTTTTTGCTGTTTTTTAAGCCTAATTCCCTTGAAAGTCATCGACTGATTGTATTTGTACTTGCAGTTGTAGCCGCTGCTTCCAGTCTTTGGACCAATTCAGAGAGGCTGACATAAGGATTTCGCAGCACACTTTTTTCAATGTCTTTCATCGCGGTCACATGTGACTATCGTGGCCACCCTGATCTCGGTGTGTCGCAAAAACTGCCGCTTGTTGACCGCTGTTGTTGAGCACTATTCCGTTTAACCATACCACTCACATGAAGCGCATATGACCGTGCACGAATAGGAGGAGAAACAGAGAGATGAGCTTGCCCATAACAGAAGATGGAACGCAGACGAATGCTTCAAAACTGTGGACGAGTATAATATGTGGATGAAGGAAACTGCAGTTGTTGACATCCTTTCATGAGAGAAATCTATGCCGTTGCAATCAGGATGAAAATTCTAAGAAATAGCAACCTGTTAGCGATATCGTGATTTGCGAGGGATCACATTGCTCCGGTAACATGGCAAAGTGCGATCTGTCTTTTAATTAATAGCACATTTTTGCTTGGGACTGTATTTGCCTCAGTACGCTTTGCGAACATGCAAATACAATACGCAGATGATGCATATGTCGTAATACATACATTAAAAACATCAACAGAGAATAAATTAAAAGAAGAGATTAAATGACGAAATTAAGGCTGTGGTGAACTGGTGTAAGGTTAAAGATTCATCTGACGTTTGATATTCCCCGATCAAGTAAGATGAAGATCCTGGGAGTGACCTTCAACAATCACCTGACATGGGTAGACCATGTTGATAACATCGTGAGTACCTGCAACCGATGGTTATATGCACATTCTACAAAAATCAAAGAAGCTCATATCTTGTCTTGAACTCCATCATTTTTATCAAGCAACAATTTTGTCAAGAATTAAATACGCGTGCGCGGTATTTATTGGACTCTCAAAGGCCTTGTCGTCGAAGCTTGGGAGAATTCAAATACGCTCATACATGTATAAGATCATTGGAAGTAACTTGAACCAATTAATAGACCAACTATTAAAGACAGAAGAATGCAAAAAAGTAAAACAATTTTCAAGAAGGTTCTGCACAACAATGGCCATATCCTGCATAAATATCTACCGAAGCGCCTGAATTACTCTGGACATTTTATCACCGATTCTCACCGTTGTCAGAAGAGACGATATTCCTTTTGTCCACATTTCGCGAGATTCCTGAGCATAAATATCTCTAGAAAACTGTTTCACTCTTGAATTGTGATAAGGTAATTGTAATTTTCAATGTAGGGCCTACTCGTGTATCATGATTTTCAATTTACTTCAAATATACACTACTGTTATCAGTCATATGCGTGTAATAAAATGTATCAAAAAAAGTACAGTAATATTAACATTGAAAATTTTTTATCAAAAGATTCAGTTTTTTCAGAGATTACGTTCCCGTGGTCCAAAAAATTATTTGAGCATTTTCTAAAAAGTTAAAATTTTGCAAATTTACATACTACCGACATGGAAGCCCCTTCAAAAGTAGTATGAAACAAATTGGATATAAAAGGAAATGAATATTTGCTAATAAGTATCCTAACTAAGCCGAAATCAAGCTAATTATCAAGGGAATTTCATGTATTGTATTGTTATGGAAATCTTCATGAAAAAGTCGCGATATTCGTGCTTTCTTGGCTGAAATTTTAAGTTTTTAATTCAATTTTCATCGGCGTGATTTTATGATTCACTAAATTCATGTTTCATTTCTTGAATCTGAATAGTGATGTGGACCCATTTACATCTTTCAAAGTTAAGTGAAATCATTGTCTTTATTATGTGATTTTGCTAAGTGCAGGTTGCTTGTGATATGATCACGCTTAAGAAAATACTCTTGAGGTTGAGCATGAAAGTAATAGAAACTATCGAATTGCTAATTTAACAAACATCACCTCTCAAACACGGAGGATCTTTAAAATACCATTCTTTCTTCTTTATTGCAGTCATGATCATTCAATTCTGTGGTAATTTCTACAAAACTGCAAAAATTTGCATATCTCACATTTGGTAACAATTGCCAACTATATCCCCCTCGAGTTCATTTAATAAAATCGAAAGTGTATACACATTGGGGATTTAAATAAATGCGAAATTAACACTCTACCTAATATACCTACTCTATGATTTGAGATTATAGACAACTTTTTTATTCTGGCACAACTAGGGTGAAAAATAAATAGAGGCTTCTTAATAAATAATACATTGAAAACCAGAAGCAAGCGCATGTAGTATAAGCGAAATGGAGAGTAGTTTATGTTAGAATGTGTGTGTCAATGTCTGCATGAAGTTGGTAATATTAAAACATCGTTATTTTGAAAGTGTGTATGATTTGAAAATGAAGTTTACCCAAAAATTGCCATTATTGTCAATGGCGCCTTCCTTTTCGTCCCTGAACAACTCACAAGGCAAGATGAGCGCATCAGCCAACCCTCCAAGAAAGATGGAGGCTCTAGGATTCATAGAAAAATTAGAAGCGATTTTGTAAAAAGTGTCAGGATGCTCATTTGGCCCCAAATCAGTACCACTGAGCAATATGGACACTGACTTGATGGGGCTATAAGGGTCTTGTATGTTTTGACTTATTAAAATTGTTTGCCAACGGTTTCATCGTCTCCTAAATATAGCCAATCCTATACATGATTGGCTCATCAAGATAGGAAATTAAAATGAACTATAAACCGCTTCAGCTGCATTGATTAAGTAGTAAACAAGGTTTCTTTTAATAACCTAAAAAGTCATGAATCATCATTTTATTCGATTTTGCACTTGCACTAAAACAAACCTTGCTTTGAGGCGCCTTCTCATTCATGCCACATCACTCATGCGTTTAATTCTTATGCGGTATTTGGTGCAAAAGGGATTAATTGTCAATCGCCACCGATAACATGCTTGCAAACAACAAATGGCACACTCATTCTTGAAGGCGAATAATAATCAATTGTTAGCAGATGGGAAACGATGCAGCCGACTGACGCATTTCGATCGCTGTTAGGGCGGACAATCTCAGAAGCAAGGTAAGTGTTCATACGGTGAGAGCTTAAAACGAGGAATCAGTTTGCTATCTGACATTGTAAACTAAATTTGATAACAGTAGGCATATCTATTTCTGCATGTTTTGGCACTTTGTTTGAATCTATTCTCTGTCCATCAAATTCTTAAAAACTTTTTGCATCGATTCATAGTTCCCTTTATTTCTTTCTATTAATCTCTCATAGATTCTGGGTATTTCTCTGGAAAATAAGCGTGCCAGAAACAATAGTGATGATAAAAATACATTGCCTTTTTTACCCCAGTGACATTTTAGGAGTGGAGCTATATGGGCAGCTTTCTTAGACTCATATTATATGGAAACTGTCAATCATGTGCCTATATGGAAGATAGATCGTTAAAACGGCTGTCCTGCTTTGCAGGGTATTTCAGGATTTTCAATATTCAATCAGCTGTAGAAAGATAAATAATGAATGTATCTGAAAAAGCCTTTCCGTGACTTTTCATGAATTGACATAGGGAAGTCAGATGGAAAGTTTGGGCCGCCAATTATCAATTGCTTTAATGCTACGATTTAAAAGTGCTTCATCTGCCAAGCAGTATCTCCTGGACCATGTTACGGAATCCGTCAAGTTCTCTCAACTCCACGCCCCCTTGGAATATTTATTATTGTGTGAGTGTTGCGAAGCACTCCATGATAGTCAGCTGTTGGTCTGATAAATGAAACTGCACTACATTGATGCTTCTTATAGCGAACCTGTTCTCAGATGAACGTCACTTGCGGAGTAGGCCGAAATGAGACAGTTCCAGAGTCTCATTCACAGCGTGACGAATTCTCGCTATACAGAAGCGGTTATGATTTCGAAGATGACATGGCCAACATAGTCAGACGACGAAGCTGACTGAATCGATGTGTATGTAGATAGAAGATCCAACATGAAGATTCCATCCCGGTGTTACCAGCTGATGCTTGTACTGGTGGCCTACTCACTCTGATACCTGGCTGGCTGTGAGTAAGAGACCAGTGGAAAATTTTTAGTGGAGATGTAACCATCAGGCATTGTGTGGAAGTTTTTCGAAAGAAGCAGAATGCCGTCGTGTCCAAACCATATAGTATTTAAAAGTCTTTTGCACATGGTAGGCCTACAAAATTAGAAATCTGCAAACAGAAAAAGAGTAGGCCTAATCTATCGCATCTTTTCGCTTCTTTCTGGAATAAAGAAAGAATAATTCCTTCCAATGTCCCTGCTCGAGGAAAAAGCAGCACAAAGCTGATCACTATCCATGCACAATATCATCTGGTTTGGATGTTTCGAACAAATACCTCCGATATAATAAAATCTCCACAACAAAAAGCAGAAGATGGTCCTTTGCTATAGCCTATAGGCCTATGAAATGGCAGCATTATTTACAAATTGGGCCATCCTGACACGAACAGATAACATGAATAACATTATTAATTCATCAAAGAACTCGGGTAGCCTATACCAACTTTTTAAAGTCTAAATGCGGGCTTAGCATTTGCAATTGACGGCGAAGCTTTATGCATATGTAAACAAACCAATTGTCCGCAATACGACATGCACGCATAAGCCTGGCCAATACAGATTTCAGGAGAAGATAGAAAAGCGAAATCTCCTTGTCCCCAGTGTCTCAATTACCCACAACAGTGCCGCATCAACATCGCTCACTTGCAATGCACGCAAATATTAAGATTGAATTCCAAAGTAGCGTTAAATGTCTTTGTTGAATTCAACTTACTCTTGATAGCCTCTAGAGTTATATAGGCCTACATATGTAGACCAATGTTTGCTTGCATTCATAGTCCAGCATCCTATCAGCTCCCATTTGATGCAGTTTTTGTGTAATAAAATGCTCTCCATATAGATCAAGATCTTGCTTCGTTTTTTATTTAGCAAATTGACGCGATTCTAGAAGCAGGTAAGGCACAGAAAGTAGCATGATGAGGTGCACATGATATATAATACAAACATATGAATATATTTTTAGTCTATGGATTTGGTATGTTGTGTAGTTGTGCTTGCGGTATAAAAGTTTTGTTGCATTCATAGAACGCGACTTCGTTGACATCATCAAGCTCAATTGTCGCCATGAAAGTGCAAGGTGTTGATTATATGATTCTTTGCTAATAGCATGCAGACGGCATACATAAATGGGAGCTCTAAACTTTATTCTGAATGTGAGTAGTTAGTTATGCGGACGCACTGATAGTGGATACGAACATGGATAGGAACATGTGTTCCGAATTGCCAATGTGAACATGTTCCGAATTGCGAATGCGAACATGGATATGAACATGTTCCGAATTGCGAATGGATGCGAACATGGATAGGAACATGTAAATAGGAACCGCGTTCCGATTGATAGGCGAATTGAGATCATACTCAATGATTCGGAACGCCTTGTTCCGAAATTGAATTAGAGTATGTGAATTAGAATAGGGATGCGAACATCTATTTCGGTACTTAAACAGGTGTTTGTTTTGAGACTGCTTGCTCAAATGCGACAATTGTGGCCATTGTGACTATGATGACAATTTTATTTATTTTCATAATGCGTTTACAGATCAGAAATTATGTTATGAATGTTCTATTATTTACTAATCAGAATCCGATTTACAGAATTTGCGAAATGAAAACAAGAGGTTTACAATGTAAGTGTAATTAACCATAAAAAATGAAAGAAGGTAAGTCACGTCCCTCGGGGGACTCTGTTAACTTCAAGAAGTCCTCAGCCCATTCGAGGAATGTTGCATTGTTTGTGAAGTCGTGATCACACTCGTGTATAGGACACTTCGCCGACAGTCCTTTTCTCCTTTGGAGTGCTGTCACTGTTAAAGTCTTCCAGAGTTCCACTTTGCATCCGCAACACAAATTAACCTTCGCATCCAACGATCCACCCATAATTACTTGGCTTTCATTTTGGTAACAGAACAGTTGTTTCTGGGTACTCATCATGAAATAGATTCGTAATAGATTCTTAATGTCTACTCAAGTCACGAGGATTAGAACTTGCTTAATTGGAACAATTACATCCTTATATATCCCTTTAGGGAAAATCGGAACCTCTCTGATTGGCTGTTGGGAATTCCTTTGTTTGAAAAGTATATAAGTCCTAGTTGTGTACCAATTCTTATAAAAGGTTCTAATCCTCAAGTACCATAGCTATTTTATCTATATTATTCTAATCACATTAAAAATGGAACGTACCACAACACCTCCCGCTTCTCCTGTCGAAGAGATGGAATCGCCATGCGAACCCATAGTGTTGGGAACAGGACCCGTGATTACAGAATCATCAGATGATGAAAGCGTGGTTCTTAGGAGCTTCATCGAAACACCGCTGGAAGCTCTTATAACAATAAAGACACGTAGTGGAAGTCACGTTCGTAACGCTCCACGAAAAACAAGGACGAAAAAGATATGTGTGCGTTTGGAACCTGAAGAAAGGGATTTGACCACTGCGCTGGAGTTCAGCATAATAGATCCAGCCACGCCCAGCCGCTGCCCTGGTGCCCCCAAAAAGACAACAGTATGTGTTCGATTTGACCTGAAGAGAGTGATTCCTTTCCCCAATATTGACAATATGTAATTTTTATCTTTAATAACACTTACATAAATGAACAATCTTGTTTTTATAATTTCACAAATCGAATTTCTAATAGGATTTGAATGGGAACTGGGGATAGATATATTCATCTCTGAAATAGCTACCTATAAGTATTTCTAAGTTTAATATTTGGAAGATATATATTTCAAATCACTTGTTTGAGACTTTGAAACAGCACCGAACGTACTAGAACAAGTTTGAAATGAATATTAATGTGTAATTCAAATGATAGTCAAATTGGATGAAAGTTTGAATAGATTTACAGTGTTTTTTGAATGCTTTTTTTCACCTTAGGATGATATCATACATATTGCATACAATACATCATGAGCTAGAGAATGAAAAGACCTTTCTAATGATATAAGGTATGTACCCATTCGATGAAGAAATCCCTGTTGTATGCAAGTGTATGCAGGAAGAAAAATTTATGATTTCAATTTCTAAGTTTCTCAACTAAATTCTATCTATCTTTCAAAGGGCTATAGCTGCTTCGGATGGTGTCATACATGTGTCATACAATACACCATTAGAATCAGCATGAAAAGAGCATTCGAATGATATAGCATATGTACCTATTCAATGAAAAAATCCTTGTTGTATGCAAGTGTATGCAACTGGAAAAATTCTAAGTTTTTTCTCCAAAATAACTAAGTTTTCAAGTTTTTTTAAATTTTCAAAGTTAAAGTTTGATCACTCGAAATGACCATAATGCATAAACCTCCACATGAACTTGACCTTGACCTTTGACTTGACCTTGACCTTTAACCTTCATACACTTCATACACGGCGGGGGGGGGCTCAAAATTTCTCGGGCGCTTCGCGCCCTCGAAACTTTTCGGATTATAGCGTAAATAAATTGTCTCGTGCGCTTCGCGCACTCGAAAATTTATTTACCCATGGGTTCCGGGTGCCATAGATACTCTTCTTGCTTCCCTAACCCTAAACCTAACCCTAACCCTAACCCTAAACCTAACCCTAAACCTAACCCTAAACCTAACCCTAACCCTAACCCTAACCCTAACCCTAAACCTAACCCTAAACCTAAACCTAACCCTAAACCAAACCCTAACCCTAAACCTAACCCTAACCCTAAACTTAACCCTAACCTTAACCTTAACCCTAACTCTAGATGCCATTAAATTTAAATTTGGCGCGAAATTTGATTTTTCGAAATTTGGCGCGAAATTTGAATTTCGAAATTTGGCGCGAAATTTGAATTTCGATTTTTGCGCGTTTTATGATGCAGTCTAGATTTAACTTCTTAAAACTTAATGACTTTTTCTTTATTATTTGAATTTAGATGAAATCCTTAACTTAAGTAGAATTTTTAATGTTTAGAACTGCAGAGGATCCATCTTCATCACATGTTAATTGGTTTAACTTCGCGGTTACATGTACCACTCTAGCATCAAAGACTTTGATGGCACTTTTCTATTTCATCATTAAAATATATCAGCTGTTTAGTTTTGTTTGAATTCAACAGTTTGTTTTTCTATACCAATGTGATGTTATGATGACATCCGGTCTTTGTTCATGGTTCCTTTGTTAGAATCATATATAAAGAAGTTGTAGAGCTCCGTTCTTCACTCATTTTTGAATTATTCTGTGTGCATAGCAGACCTCGTTCTCCGTCTCTCCGTTTTCTCGATTTATAACTGCAATTCTGAAGTGAGTTCTACATTCTTCTATTCACTACTTTATATAGTTTGGGAGTAGGAACATTACTAAGTTCTTATAACCAGTTAGTTTAAAACATGTAGTAGTAGTAGTAGTAGTAGAAGTGTATATTTAAAATAAAATGAAAATCAAAGTCAATACACAAATAAATGGCATCACGATTATGAGGTACATGTACTTATACATCAACGAGAAATGTAAACAATCACAACTGGTAGACATTTCAAAGCACGAAGTCCGGTTCAATGAAGCAGAAGAAACTTTGAAAGTCACTTTCGCACGAGATTATCATTTGCAGAGAACATATTATTCATTAAAAGCGCTGTATGCGGAATGAAAGAAGTTTGGCGGAGGTGAGTCCTGCAACATTCAACACAAAAATGTCCACTTCTGTCGAACTTCCTAGGGATCAATGAATGAAGAGCGTGAAATTCGTTGCCAGCAGCTTCGGTGAAAAGTTTCTGACTTTGGTTTGCTCGTCGACGTTTCATGGAGGAAAGACTGCAGTCACATACGAAGCTATTTCCAAATTGTATTATTTTGTGAGCCCTTCTTTCTACTCGGGAAAGCTTCTTGCTTAAACTTTGATTTAGGCCAACAAAGCACGGAGAGCCATATTCCAGAAGAGGTCTAATGGTCGAAGTGTATATGAGATGAAGTTCATCCGCAGTGGTCAAAGGCTTCAGCGTCCGAATGATGTGCATCCGTCTATTGGCTGTCGTACACACATTAGATATGTGACTGGACCAACTCAGATCGCAGGAGAATGTCAATCCAAGAATCTTCAGATGTTTCACCGTGGGTACAATACTCTCAATGTCGGCATTATAATTATTTTTCTTACATATCATTATTTGTGACTTTCTTTCATTAAGAACCATCGAGTTTTCATGACACCAGATATTCATATTCTCAATTTCGCTCTTGATATTCATCGCCGGTTGGTTTGAGCATTTAATTGGAATGATCATAGAGACGTCATCCGCATACTTCACTGCAACCGTATCTTGATGGAAACTCTTCAAGTCTGCGATGTAAATTCCAAAAAGAAATGGCGCTAAAATGGAGCCCTGAGGTACACCGATATTCACTTCAAAGGGAGTTGACAAACTCTTCCCAACCTTAACTTGGCAGGTTCGTCCCTGCAAATAGTGTTTCATCCATTTTAAGAACCCATTTGGAAAGTTGAGCATAGATAATTTGCGAAGAAGATGAATGTGGTGAACATGGTCAAACGCACGACTGAGATCGAAGCTGATTAAAGCTGAACCAATTGTGTCAGTCATATCTATTTGACTTGTTAGAGCATTGTGCACAGATACTAAGGCGGTTGTCGTGGAAGCCCATCTACGGAAGCCGTGCTGCTCGCAGCCGTAATTGAATTCAAAGTTATCTCTTACGGAGTTCAATATGATCTTCTCAAGAATTTTCGACGCCGTCGGTAGTATGGTGATTTGCCTCATTTTTGATACATCGGATGGTGTGGTCTTTGGTATAGGGTGAATAACTCCTTCTTTCCATTGATTGGGAATGCTTTTCAAATAAATACAATTTTGAAATATTGATGTCAGAGGTTTTGAAATGTCACTGCAGACTGCTACGTAAAGTCGCGGGGGTAGATCTGACGGGGGAACAGTCTTGCTCACATTTAACCTGGACAGTTGTTTCTTGACATTCCTCTCTGTCACCGAAATTTCCCACTGCTCAACACAATCAGCGTCATCTGAGTCGAAAAGAGAGTCGATGTCATGTTCTACATCATCAGTAGATTGAATTCGAAACCGTTGAGCAAGGGTGTTCGCGAGATGTTCCTCACTTTTGAAATTGTGAAGCAGTGTCATCAAACTGTTACGTGGCGTGTTTTTCCCTTTTATTGCATTCACTAAATTCCACAATCCTCTTGTGCCGCTTTTTAGCCTCTCCGCCCAAATCAATTTCGATTTATTTATTTCCAATTTAACCTTTTCCTTATAATGCAGATATTGCGACCAATCTTTGCGGCGATAGGCATCCCATCTTTTGCTGATGAGCAGCTTGGTAAGGGGAGTGATCCACTCTTTATCATTGTCTGACATGTAGACATAGCTTCGCGGAATACAGATCTCTGCAATTTCAAACAGGCTCTGACTGAACTTACTCCATTGCACATTCAAGTCCGATTCCACCAGTACTTCATCCCAGTTATGGGACTTCACAACACAACAGAAATGCTCTATATTAGATTTGCGGAAGTCATAAACCAGCTCATTCCGAAAATCAACTCGCTTTAAACGTTCCTGAGGCCAGGCTGTTAGCAAGCAATGGTCTGAATTTCCCACTGGTGAGTCATAAATTACATCGCTCATGTTATAAAACGATCGAAGACCTGAGGAGATCAATATATGATCTAAGACACTTTCTTTTCGTGTAGGACTTGACACAATGTCATGGAGATCTAGATCTATACACAAAGATTTAACATCAAAGTGATTAAAATCCCCTGCTATGATGTATTTGTAATGAGGATTCTTGAATAGAAAGTTGTCAACCTGATCACACAAGAATTCGTGAATTAATAGAAGAGTCGGAGCTTTACAATGAGGAGGAATATACACACATGAGATGTACAAATTAATGTCAGGGATTTCCGCAGAAATGAACTCAATTTCACCAATTCTCGGAGCAGATTTCGCAACAATATTGAAAGATAAGCTTTTCTTGATGAGAATTGCCACTCCACCTCCTTGTCGGTTGGGTCGATCGCACCGGCATATAGTGAAATTCGAAATACTGACTAGCTCATCAACAATTGAATCATTAAGCCATGTCTCCGTTATCAAGAAAACGTCGGGATTTTTCATTTTGGCAATAGCGCGCATCTCATCAATCTTCGGCAATAGAGATCTTATATTTGTCAAAACCAGGAGAGGTAGTCCATATGTTGTCTTAGAACTTTGATTATATGAACTATTAAAATCCATTATTGAAAATTTGCTGGAAGCGAATAAACTTTTACATTATCGATAAAAATGGCATCCTTCATTATTCGAATAGATTTTCCCCTGTTTTCCTCTTTTAACCTCTCTTCGTTTCTCTTCTCTCGAAGATGCTTGTTCTGCTTTTGTTGTAAGGGGGTTAGATCTGGAGAAATGAAGATGTTTGCAAACTGAGCTGACTGTTTCAGAGTTTTGGAAGCCCGAAGCATTTCTTGACGTTTGGTGTGCTTTGTCAGAACCAGACGAACTGGACGCGTAGACTTACGAGGATTACCGATACGCTGGATGCTAGAACAGTCATCATTAACATCAAAGTCAATATTCATAGTTTCAGCAATTTCCTCAACTTTATCCTGCAATTCAGCTTCACTATCGACGCCATGAATGATGATGTTATTTCTACGCTGAACTCTCTCATATCTTTCGATAACGATGTTTTGAGTCTCTACAGACTTCTCTAACTCTGCAATTTTATCACGTAGTATTCTATTTTCTTGAATTACAAGATCAAGTTTTTTGTTAATTTCATTCAAAATTGCTGAGTCCGAAGGCGTAGAATGCATGACATTAGTTTTCATCCGTTTGTCTTTCAGTTCGATGAAAGCATCAAGTAACTGAGCTTTTGTAACTGACTGGGTTCGTAGCTGATCTGTCGGAACATTCAATAAGTCAAGTGACTTCGCTTTCTGTCTAGACATGGATCTCGAGAGTATGACAAAATGAATGAGAAAATAGTCAAAATGGTCAAGAGGCCGACTCGAACCTTAGCACAGGCAAATTGAAGTCGTAGCAGTTTCCACTACACCACGCCAACGAGAGACCTTCTGAAGAACAAACTTTCACTGGATCAGATATACCGAAAAATCGTCTGCGTGCCCTTGCTGAACGACGTCCGATTTCTATGCCCAATTTACATGTGACAGAGTCACGCCACACTGATACGTTGCATCAGAAGGCAATGTAAAAGTGAAGACACGAATCGTGAACGAATCTCACTGCGATGCGGCGATAATTCCTTGATAAGGATAAATGCGATGAGCGATGATTTTTAGGAACACAACGATGACACGGAGCACACGACGAGGAATATGGCAGTACCAAATTTACTAAGTAAGGCCAACCGAGACTCACAGAAAAACGACGAAAACTGTATCACACTCCTCTGCTACCGGAGAGACAAAGTGTGGCTGGATCTTAAGTTAGGAACACTATATGTTATATTATTAAACAGAATTATTAATTTTCATAATTAATTATAGCATTTTCAAAACTTATAAAGCACACAAGCTTATATGATGAAGTGTTTAAATAAAGATAAACATTTCCAAAGTGTGCTTCAAATTTGTAAATAAATCAAATGCTAATTTTGTTTTCAAAGTGATAGTCTGTGGACCATTTACAAATTAAAAGTTGTTTAACCAAAGTCAGAAATGTTTATCTTTTTAAAACATCAGTTTCGTTTCTATGATTTCATTTCGAAATAAATTAATAATTTATCAGCTGATTTCAAATTTCAAGTTGATATGTAAGCAAGCCTTTTCAAGGTAAATTTAACATTTCGACTTTCGGTTTCTATCTCGAAAATATTTTTCTAAGTTAAAAAAATCAATTACTGTAGAATTACTTTCCAATATTTATGCAATAGTCACTTAAATGATATTCACATTTGCTAACAGATAAAATAATAACAAACGCTTTTCATGACTTACAGAAATGGTTCGTCATGCAAGCCTCGCACGCCAGCGCTTAATATTTCACTTTTGTGAAACATGTAAGCAGCCGGTGAGACATGCCAGTAAGAGTGGTCACAAGGAGTGTACTTTTAAGGAGGGCTGCACCTACGTATATTGCCTCACCTGTCGGTCCTACGTGCGAAGCACGGAAATGGCAAATGACGACAAGTCTAAGGCTTTCATCAGCAGACACGCATCCTGCGCGCAGGAAAATGGCAGAGGTGGACGCAATTTAACCTCAAAGGATGAAAAGAGTAAATTGGCAAGGCTTTTCGCGAAGGAGGATAGGGCTGCGGAGGGAGTACTCAGCCAATGTTCCGAACCAGCAAAACCTCCCACAAAAAGAAAGCAAAAGTTCAAATCAAGAGCATTCATTGATAGTGACTCTTCATCAAGCGATCTAGAGGTGAGTGCCGATAACTGTACAAGTTAAATTTAAAATAAAAATGATTGATGTTAAGAACATTTGTTTCGTTATGTATGAAGTAAATTTAACTTTTCAAAAACATTTCAGTGTGAGAGGCCTCCAGCGAAGAAGAAGACAAAGGTTGTCAAACAGTTGCCTCAAATGAAAAATGTAAGACATGTTGATAAAAATTAATCACCCTCAATGTATAATAATGCGTTAATTCTCTTTGCAGCTGTTCAAAATTCTACCACCGGTTCCCAAGCTGAGTGCGGTAGAAGAGTCAAGTACCCCACGTCCCGTAAGTACAGTTGTTATAGTCGTTTTCATAAGTCCCTCTCGTCACTTGTTAATGTATCATACATCATCCATTTACTCAGTTAACATTCTATCTTTTTCTACCGCTTCAGGTAATGCGATCCCTATCCCTGAAAAAATCCAGAGCTGCTAGCATCACCTCAACTCCGGCTACGACCACATCAGTTGAGGACAATGAAGAGCGTCCGTATACGATACGGGAGTCCTCATCGGAGTCTTCATCGGATGAGACGTCTACTACGTCATCGGCGACATCATCTTCTGATGAGGATGACACAAGACGCTCTCTTGTAAGTATCGAAATTAACGATAACTACATAACATAATTATTAACTAAATCTCATGATTTCTCTTGTTAAATGTGGTTCAAAATTATAGCAGTGATATCTATTTTCAGAACAATTCGTTTCGGGACAATCCGTCAAGTGTCACTCCTGAGGTATGATTTTTATAAATTTTGTTAGATCTATATTGCTCTATCCTCATTATAAGGACATATAGATAGTAAACAATTATTTCTTCTCATTTCAGCATGTGATTGATTTCGCATCTCAAGAGATATCCTTCTCGCGGATCCGGGCGTCGCCAAACTGTAGCGCTCGGCTTCCTTTTACGCCGATCCTCGAACATCGAGGAGTTCTCACACCACCACGAGCTCCTACTACTTCACCTGTTCCTGCTCCCGCTCCGATCCTTTCTTCTAATCCTGCTTCTGCTCCTGCTCCCGCTCCAGTCCCTTTTCCTGATCCTGCTCCTACTCCCGATCCGGTCCCTGTTCCTGCTCCCGCTCCATTACCTCTGCGGGAATATAATGTGGACCTTGACGAAACGTTAGAAGGTGATGAGCGACTGGAGGAGAAACTCAAGTTGTGCCAGCAACGACTTCGGATGGCTGAACAGCGGGAGAGCAAGCTCAGGGAGGAGAATAGGGGTTTGATTGTGTCTGTTCGCAATTTGACACAGTCAAACTTGCTATTGTCCTCTTCTGTGGCCCGAGGCAATCGGCAATTCGAACGTGAGACGCTCATGCACATCGTGTATCGTGAAGGTGCCATTTCACGGGTGAGACTGACTCGGATGGAGGATACGTCGGACTGTTGCGAGCAGTGCCAGCATGTGAAACTCTCACGCAGTGCATGATAAAGTGCCAGAAGTTGTAATTTCTTTTACTTTGACTTTTTAACTTAATGGAAAAAGAATTTGATACAAGTCCTGTCTTCTTATTTCATCGTAGATTGGAACAAATGTCATTGGCTAGTAATCGTTGTGACGTCATAGGATGATAAAAATATATATATAGTCTGCAAAATTATAATCCTCACCAGTTTAATAAACATGGTTGTCTGTTCTAAATGTGGAAAAACGTTTACTCTTAATGGTAATTTGCAACGCCATGAAAAGTTTTGTAAGTTAGGAAAAACTTATCAGTGTAGGAAGTGTCCATATGAAACGAAACGACAGGATAATCTAAAGCGACACAATCTAGTCTGTGATAAGCAACCAAGTAATTGTAATTTAAATTCAAATCCTCGAAGTATCTCAGCTAATGATAGTGGAATACCCGAATCTAGTACTGCTGAATCAACGTCTAGACATGTACCAATCAGCGCTTCAAATAATAGTTTGATCTTTATGCAATGCTGCTCCCGCTGTGGTAAAACGTATAATTCTATAAGCAAATTCCGTCAGCATATGAATATGCATAATACAAATAGTGAGATGAATATTCAAAATAATCATGGAACTGTAAGTCTCAGCGAAAGCGCGCTCAACGGTCATGCTCGTGTATACGACATCACACCATCAGCACACACAGTAGATATAACTTCCTTTTTATTAAGTATGCGATCTATATTAGAGAACTTAGTGACAAACCTTCTAGAAAATTTTCAACTACGTGGTCGTCTGGTAGCACAAATTCGTTATGTGCGATCAAATCCTCAGGAAGATGAAACGTTTCTCGCACACTTTACTTCATCATCCAGAAACTATATTTATGACTATGATACATGGTTCCAAGATAACTTAAATAGTCTCTCAAGTCATATTGAAGCTTTTGCAAATAAGGGTAGCAATTGGGTTATAGATGAAATACTAAATATAGAATTCAATGTTATTACTAGTCCATTACTTTCTGGTGGAGAAGTATTTAATCTACCAAAGAGTCTGAAAGATTCGAAAGCTGTAATTAATGTACATTGAAATGCAAATGACTGTTTCTTGTATTCAGTTCTATCAATGCTACATTACAATGATGTATCATATTCTAGGAATGAGATAAAATCATATAGTAAATGGACATCTGAACTAAATATGAATGACATCTCTACACCCGTATCAATTAAAGATATTCCTAAGTTTGAGAAAAATAATGACATTAAAATCAACATTCACCTTTACGAAAAAGGACTAAAAGGTGTTCGATATAGCAGCAACTTTATTGGTAAACGAACTGTGAATATACTACTAATTATAAACAATAAACGTGCACACTATTGTGGAATCAGAAAACTATCAAGATTATATAGAAAAATAAATAGAAGATATAAACATTTCTGCGATCGATGTACCCAATCGTTTACATATAAGACAACTTTGGAGCGACATTATCAATTTTGTGTTCGTGGAAAGGCACAAATAGAAAGAATGCCTAAACAACTAGAGGTAAGCACAAGTAGCATGGAATATCAATTAAGTCCTCCTTTAGTTGTTTATGCAGATATAGAGTGCTACATCGATAATAAAGTACACAAACCGGCAGCAGTTGGTGTTAATCATGTTTGGCATAAAGCTCTCCAGTCCAGATTTGAAAACAAATATTATGTCTTCAAAGGAGAGAATTGTATTATGGACTTCTTCGATCACCTAGAAAATATAGCTCAAAACTTATATGATAATCAGCGTGCAATAAGCCGGCAACCAATGTCTCTTTCTTCTGATGAAGAAGAAAAACATAAAAATGTAAAAAATTGTAATAAATGTAAAGCTGTATTTAGTGATGATTGCATAAAAGTAAGAGATCACGACCATTTAACAGGAAGATATAGGCAAACAATATGCAGCAAATGCAATCTTCGATTAAAACTAAATAGGCGGGAACTACCCATCTTCTTCCATAATTTTAAGAATTATGATAGTCATATCGTTTGCTATAAAGCAATTGGAAAGAAGAAGTCATGGAAATTGGAAGTAGTAGCAGCAACAGCTGAAAAGTATATAACTCTATCCGCCTTCCACATCTTAGCTTTACTTCAGCTTTAAATTTGACATCTAATGATCCTCCACACTACATACAAGACGAAAGTATGTATAATCTCTTCGAAAGAGGAATAAGGGGTGGAATGACTTTTACGAACATTCACAGAGCACGTGCACGCATTTCGGAATTACAAAATAATACAAATGAAAGCCGTCACTTATCTTACATTGATGTCAATAACCTTTACGGTTCTTCGCTCAGTAAGAGTCTACCACATTCAAATTTTAAATGGTTGAGTGATAGTGAAGTAAGCTATTTTCTAAACGAAGAAAATATACAAGCTATCGATGATGATGGTGAAATTGGCTATATTTTTGATTTGAACTTGGAATATCCTGCAAACATACATGATGACACTGCCGATTTCCCATTAGCGCCAGAGATGCAGACCGTAGAGCAAAATATGTTCTCAACTTATATGAAGGATTTACATAGGAAAATAAGACCAGACACTAAATTCAGTTCAACTAAAAAACTCTTGCTTCATCAATTCAATAGGGAAAATTATGTTGTACACTATTCAATATTAAAATTTTATTTATCCATGGGTATGAAAATCACAGAAATTCACAACGGTATAAAGTTCACACAAAAGCCATGGTTGAGAACGTACATTGATATGAATTCACAAAAGAGAGCTCAATCAAGTACCAACTTTGAAAAGTCATTTTATAAGTTGAAAAATAATTCTTTATATGGTAAAACAATGGAAAATGTAAGACGAAGGAGAAAATTCAAATTAGTAAACAGCGTGGAACAATGTCGAAAATTATCAAATCATCCTCTCTATGTACAGCATAAGATGTTTGATGAAGATCTAGTTGGTATGGAAATGTATAAACCTTCAATAATGTTGAATAAATTGATTTATGTTGGTCAGGCGGTACTTGACTATAGCAAATTGGAAATGTACCAGTTATACTACAATGATTTGAAAAGATGTCCACTGATAAATAGAACGCGGCTTTGTGGAGGTGATACCGATAGTTTTTTCCTATGTTTGTACACCTCACCATCTGTCAGCTTGGAGGATGTACTGCTATATTTTGGTGAAAAATTTGACTCTTCAAACTATGACAGTCATCACCGACTATACTCAGTAACAAACAGAGCCAGATTAGGCTGTTTTAAGGATGAGTGTGCCGGAAAGTTGCTTGAGGAAATGATCTTGCTAAAACCAAAAATGTATTCAATGAAATATCTAGATTCAACTTGTGATAGCATAAAGCGGGCAAAAGGAGTGCAGAGAGCTGCAGTTAAAAAATTACAACATAATGATTATAGGACTGTGTACTACAGTGAGGAAGATACAAATGAGGAAATGACAATTATAAATTCAACAAATCACGTAGTCACTACAAAATCATTTAGAAAGCGAGGACTTTCACTTTGGGAGGATAAGCGCTGTTGGTTAAATAAAAATCTATCTCTACCATATGGACACTATAGTTTAGGTCTTCCCCCACCTTCAAAGAGAAGGAGATGCCTTCCTGCTACAGGTGACGTAGAAGTTTAAGAAATTTAACAAAGTAAACTAACCAATCACTACATTTCTGCGTAGGCATGCTTAATAATATATAGGTAGATTAAATATAAAATGAAATTTCTACATCTTTCCGATGTGTAGAAATAATTACTAAAACAAAGGTAGTCCTACTATGAATTGAAGACGTAGCACTCAACATCATTCCGATATGTTGAGATGTAAAATAGCAAGCTTTATGCAAACAAATAAATTTAGGTTTATATTTGAAAACATGCCTCATTACATTAGAACATGGAAATTAAATGACTCACAAAGCATTCACATAACAAATTCTAAGAAAGTAGTCTTTCGTCACTTAATAACAAATAGTGGTGGAAAACATCGTGGCGTTTGCATTAGCCTTGACGCATTATCTTCACTGAAAGACTTTGCTGATCTGATTGACAACCATAAGACACGGATGAAGATTCCCCTCGATCAAAAGGTATGGATAAAGTGTGACTCTACCGTGAAGCTATACGTCTGTTCACCAAAGAGAGAAGATATTGACTATCGATTTTTCCGTTTCAGTGACGTCACATGGAGAAACTTTACAAAAGAGATACTACCACATATGATTTCATTTATTAAGGATGGAGGACATCAAGCGGATGGAAGTCGTGAATCGCATGTTAACTACAAAAGTAAACTCAAAACTCAATCTTCAAGAAATCGAGCGGAACATTCCCAATCGAAAGCAATGGTTATTAATAAAACACAAGATGAAGCCGACAACGAATCTACATCTGGGAAGACCCTCAATGTTAACATGGAGGATACAGAGGAAGGATAAATATGTGACTATCCTATTCTTTCCAAATGGAACAATCCAGTGTGTTGGTGGCTTCACTGATGGTGATCTACCATATCTACATTCTACGTTGGAAAATTTACTTAGTGACTCATTATCTGATTGGGAAGTGAAGACAATGACTGTGTTATGTGAATTGAACTATCATTATGACTTTCGTAAAGTCACATCATCAAATAATCTCACTTATGAAGTGGAACTATTTCCAGCAGCACAGATGACTAACTGGCACCCATATCATGTTCATGTATTCCATAATGGAAAGATTGTGATAACCGGCATTAAAGACATAAATGATGTTCCTCCCATCCTATGTGATTTGAGAAAAATATTTGTCAAATCTACATTGTAGCTATGTAAATATTTAGAAAAGAACTGTATATTTGTAAATACATATTGAAATGTAAACATGTTTTGCTTTCCCTCTAAACCCAACGATTTGGAACATAAAACAAGGATATTTACATATAAAATAAAACTTTATTACAAAACAGTTTCAATATACTTTGTAAGAATTACATCATTTTTATAGCAGTCTTTCGAAAAAAGTTGTAAAACACTTTTACAGTTATTTTTCAATGGTCTCTCGTTGATGAAATATAGCACATAACCGCCGCACATGAGAGATACATTGCTTTGAAGTGGAAACGATGTAACTTTCTTAATCGTCCAGGAGAACCTATTCATCCATAATGCAATGTCATGTAAGCGAGGTAGATTAAGAGAGTCAAAATATTCAGCCACTTTATAGCGATTGATGTACACTGCAACCCAATGTTTACCAGGAAGATTGTTGCTGTCCGTATTGATGATAAGCGAACAAGGATAGAAAGGAATTGAATTAGGTAAATTATCTCTAGAAAAGACATCAAGAAATATTGACTTGGAGTAGGGATGAGCATTTCCCATTTTCCTCAAGATTTGTATGTTGCTTAAGTTACTCATCTCTGATAGCTGACAGTTACGTCTCGCATTCTCGTTATTTCAACTTTGCTATCATAGATAGCATAAATGAGGCAAGTAATTGTTTTCTTCAAAGGTGACTCAAATGACACCTCTAGTCGTAGATTACCAGGCTTTGTAACTCCTATGCTTTCACCGCAAAGATCTGCATCTGCTGTGAGATTGTATATAATGAAGAAATAACCATTTTTATACATATCCATTGTAATTCCATTTGAATCATCTGTGTTAAACATGCTCAGTGCAGTGAAAGTAGAACCATATTCACGTGCAAATTTACCCTCTTTAAAATTAGGCTCATAAGCTTTGCAAGCAACAAATTTTCCATCCTGATAGAGTGCTAGTTTACTAACGTTAAAGTGTTGGAAATTAAATGGATTCTTTTCAAAAGCACCAATAAATGACTCATTTTCCACAAATGTGATATACACCGCCTTCGGCATCGCAGTGGGAAAAAGATTTGGGTAGGCATGAGAGGATGATCCCGCACCAATTGTGAAGTTTGTTAACACACTGTGATTAACTGGATATATTGCATTGCTTTTCCTCAATCCTGTCGCATGCTCGTTGATGACTGACGGGTCCATTGTTACTCTCCTTACATTGAGCACGGCACTACTTATGTTGATTTGATAGTTTGTAGCTCCAAAAGCCATTAGCGCGAACTCAGGATTTGCACGAATAAATTTTATTTGCATTTTAACCTGTGATAGTAGATATCTAGATTGACGAAGGAAATCAAGATAGACAGGTCCTTTCAAGTATAATTCCTTTGAATCTGCTGTCAATTCCATTCGTTTTTTTAAACCTCCATTTGAAACCTCATCAAATTTCCCTTGCTGATCATCATACCAGCCGGCAACTTGCAAGTGTGACTGTTTAGCTTGCTTCTGAAATTGCGTCATTGTATTTATGTATGCTCCATAGGGATATGCTCGATCCCCTCCTTCAATCTGTTTGTCATTCAATATTAAATACACATCTGAGAATAGACTGGCAATAGGAAGATTTGTCAATCCCACTTTATCCTTAGTTGAATCAATATTGGTACCATCAGTCTTCTTAATTTGTATACACAATTCTAAATCAATGGATTGACAGTCAATATAATCTTGAGGATTGGCAGGTATATCAAACTGAATAGGCTGTTGGTTACCATCGATATTTGTTGTGGGGACTATATCAACAATAGTTGAGGAAATAATGTCAGTTTGATGAGGCGGTGAATCAAAGAAACACAAAGCCGAATTGATACTCTGCATCGTATTAGCTTTACAAATATGTTGTCTTCCTTCGTTTTGACTTGTTTCCAGTCGCTGTGGAATTTCGTTTGCGCTTTCTTGCTTTCACACGACGTCTTGATTTAGAACGTGCTGCTCTGGTGGGCTTTTTACTTCTCCTACGCCTTTGCTTAGTAACTCGACCTGATCCAACTTGTCTTGACTTCCTACGTTTCTTCCGAACTGTACGCCTTGTCTTTGTTAAATCATCTAATGCGTCTATGGCAGATTGCTGTGCACGCAATTTCATGGATTCACCGATATTCTCCCCTTGAAGTGCATCAGCTGCAACATTTGCACCAAAGTCTAAAGCTCTGTTTCCAACCCGCTTCATGAATGGTACGCCATACTTTTTGAGTGTTGGGAGAACCATACGTCTTAGTGCACCGAATATGCCTCCTCCAACTTGTCGTCTACCTCCAGCAAACACGGGATAGCCGCTCTGATAGGATGGACCACTGTAAATGCCTGACATTATGTCCTGTAGATAATTATAGATCCCACAATAGCGTAAAGCCTTATTCTCGTGTCCTGATGTGTAGTGTTAAAACAGTAACACCACCACAGAATGGTACTACTTCACCTGTATCATCATGAATTGATATGCCAATTCTATTGATGACATTTCTGCTCATTGGTACATACATCGTGTTAATAAATTCTCGATTGATTAGTTGCTTCCTTACGGATGAGAGAGGAAATGTGCGCAGAAGTGGGGCCTCAATGTCGCCAACCCTTGTATATTCAATAATGTTACAATAGACGTATAAGTTACTTATATCACGCTCTAGTGATGGGGCTGTATCGCCTATTGATGAGCCTTCATAAATAGTTGATTTTGAGAATCCCAATGTGGACGTTAACACGCTATCCAGCTTGATAAGAGAGTTCTCCCTTACCTTTAGAATCATGCGTTTCTTATGTGGATCATAAGAAAAGTGATATTCATCTGCATCAAGGTAATCTACACCAAACTCATTTAACTTTGTACACAATTCAGATGGCGTTTTCAAGCTTTCAATGTTCAAATTAACTCTTTTTACAAGTTCACTGGAAGTAGACAATTCATCACCCAATATGTCTTCGCTGTATACGTGGATATCCCATGAAGCATTTGTTGATGCTTTGAGTTTAGAAGAGGACAATTGAACCTTGAATGTATCATTTAACTCCGTCAACCAAGGTGCGCTTTCAAGGCCCTTAAACACCCCAATCATTTCAGAGCCGAATTCAATAACAGCGGACTCAGACTTTTCCAATGGTGTCTTTTTAGTAAAAACAATAAATTCTGCCTCCGTTTCAACAGTAAATAAAGTTACTTTCTCTTTCTTATATTCACAAGTCATTAACGTTTCTGGCACTGATCCTTGAAACTTTCTTGCAAAGTCTTCAACACTTCTAATGACCTCAAATTTATTTTTTACTCGGATGCTCCTCTTTTGTAATGCATACAATGGCACAATTCTACATTGAAAATCAGTGACTTTCCTCTCCGAATTCCACCCACGTCCATTGTACCAATACCTTGATGAGAAAGTTGTTCTGGAATACCCAAAAGTATGACTCAAATCCTTACCTAATACAAGAAGAACATGCTTCCCTTCCTTCATCAATTTTGTTGACCCCTTTATGACTGGTTTGTAGAATTTATTCAAAGTCAGCTTGAAGAGATCATTTATTCGTTCAAACATTCTACCGATTTCCTTTTCTGTATCTTGCAAGCTCACTGTGGGAACCTTAGAATCAAAAGTTGACGTTGCAAATGCCTTTTGAATTTTAATCATGTTTTGGACAGATGGTAAAGATGTTGAAAAAGGATGTAAAGTTAGATGATGAAAAGTCCATGTACCATGTAGACTATTTTGAAATATGCGAAAGCAATCATCCTTCTCTCGTACTTCTTTATATAATTCAAAATAGTTGTTCTTTAGCGAACTGATATCGTTGTAATAAGTAATTTCAGTTAGAGCAACTTCATGGGGTCCATGCAGAGTAATTGGATTAGCGAATTCAACAGAGTAGAGAGATGGTTTGTTACTTGGGAATATCTTGGGGTTGCTATTGCTTGGAAAAATGATATTGAAGTTAGTAGACATGTTAAACTCATATATGTAAGAAGACACATGCTATATTAGCTTAAAAGTTACGAGTGTCTCCCACCTCCACATTTTGTAGATCCTGGTGCGTTATCCAGCTATTGAATGAATCAGGATATCCTTTCCATTTAACTAGATATTTCCTTTGATTGCCATGACCTTTCTTCCTAATTATTTTGTCAATCATATACACCTCTTCACTTCTGTCTACTACTTGCAATTCATAAGAGTAAAATTTTCCTTCAATTGGATTGCCATGGTAATCTATTAATTTATACATGGTGGGTCTAAATTTTGTATTTACTTCATCTACAAAAAACTCTTCTTCAGTCCAATTAGGTAGATACCCCTTCTCAAATGTAGACTTAACCTTTGAAATCCGAACTCTATCACCAACATTTATTTTCTTTTCATTGGAAATGTTTTTCGCTTTCTTATCATACAATCGAAGCCATACATCCATCGCATTATCTGGGGTAACATCGACAGGTTTCATCTTAATGATTCGATGGTAGCTTTCATTGTAATTCTTAACAAATTTCTGCAGCTCACCTATCCAAACATGTGTATTTTTTGCAGTGAAATAGCGCCATATTTTTGTCTTCAGTGTGCGATTGAACCTCTCAACCATGGCAGCTTTATAAGCACTTTTGACACTAAACAATTCCACATTATGACTGTTAAGGAGACTTCGAACATGAGAGTTTTCGAATTCCTTCCCTTGATCGGTCTGTATTCTTTGCGGAACACGCCCCTCATCGAAAATGCTCTGAAAAGCCGCTTCAACTTCTGATCCTCGTTTAGATTTCAGCGCACGTGCCCAAGCATAGCGAGATAAAATATCTATTACGGTTAAGATGTATTTATAGCCATCATTGTACTGTGATATCCGTTGCATGTCAGCCAAGTCCGCTTGCCATTGACTATCTATATTGTTAACAACATATTTTCTCGTTGGAAACCGCTTTCTCGCATTTTTGTGAAGAGTGTAAGTCGGTTGACTCCTTAACCACTTCTTGACTTTCTCTATCCCCACACCGGCTGCACGAGCTAGAACCTCCGGACGACTGAAACTTGCGGGTGATTTAAGTCGTAATAAATCTTTCTGAGTTTCACTGCTGTACTCATCGTCTTTGTTCTGATTTGCACGCGTATTACTCCCACAGCAACTGCTAACACAATTGATATCAACCTCTATTCCCTCTTCTCCTTTACCTTCGAGCGCAGATTTCAAACAGCAGCAAAACTTTTGTAGCGACATGATATGAGAGAGGCAAAGCTTAATTTATATTTGCTTAATATTTACTATAATCCTTTCCAACACGCATTGAGCGCCTAGTAGCTCTTTTTGGTTGAAGATCATCGGGATCATGAAGCTCTCGCTTGACCGCCATCGTGGGTGTTTTACTTTTTGTTTCATCTTGTAAGTGACCCTTGTCCAACTCATTCACAGTCGGTCCTCCAATAATATTGTGTGGTACATTTTGATCAGATAAAATTTTCTGAAAATATGACCACCCTTGTGGTGCACCTAGTTTTCGCCTTACATCTCTAACAGCATATTGCAGAAGGTCATCTATGTGACTATTTCTAATAACATCACCAGTTGTTTCATCTATTATCTCCCCTCTCTCATTGAACTTCACATGTGGATCAATGAAGTCAAATAATCGCTCAGCGCGCACACGATATGGTCGAGGTGTTGACAAGGTTATAAATCGTCGCAACTTATCACGAATCTGTCGCCTCTCATCAATGTTTTCAGCTGCTAACTGCATTCGTCGATAGGGATCCTTAATCTTCTGAATTTCCATATCCTTTTGTGTTAGTTCCTTAAGTTGATTCGTAATAGGTTGATCTATATTTTTGACTTCCTGTGCACTTTGTAATGTAGTCAATTGTACATACTCCTCTTGAGGAATGACTACCATCTTTGAATACGACATGTTTGAAAATAATAAGGCAACAAAGTACATTGCTTAAAACTAACTGTGAACCGAGAAAACTGTCATTGGTTCAGCGGAATTAGGTATGATATTTGTTCGAAATCGAAGTCGTTCCGGACATTCCTGGGTTAGATCAATAAATAGATAGCCATGTGGTTTCTTAGTTACATCTTCATATATTTTTGAAAGAACTTTAGGTTGTTGAGGTAATATCTTTCTACTGAGATGATGTATCTGACTGCTGTCTCTTGGATTTTAAAATATTGCCAAATAATGTGTATTCAAACTCCTAGTTCTTTGCTCTTTCCCTCCATCAAAAATGTTTTGGGTGATATAGATAATAAAAGCTTCCCTATGATGTGCAGTTTGAATGAACATTTCAGTTACATCCTTTGAAGATTTGCTTTCACGTAATAGATCATCTAATACTAGTAAGTCACCTGCTTTGATATCCTCAGTTGATGGCAACCCTTGCTTCACATCATAACCTTTCTGGCGAAGTGCAGAATGTAGTTGTGGTTGAAATATGCCATAACACCATTTAACTCTTTTAATTTCTTTATTAAACATCTCATTTCTAAATTGTAGTAATTGAGTTACAAAAGTAGTTTTACCGGACTGACTTGGTCCGGCCACACACATTGTGCGATCAGTGAATAGGCGAAAATCTGTCATCCTGAAATTTCAAAAGCTTTAAAGACCAACACCCACCAGTTTGCTTAGAATAAAACAAGTCATGTTCCATAACAACTTTATTTACATTTAGAAACTTTCATTTCACATTCACAGCATTTGTGTTTCCTCATCAATGTCAGCATTAAAATAACTTCTCGCGTCAATTTGAGCATCTTGGCGTTTCAATTTCAACTTAACACTCCCTTCCTTGGATTTCCGTCCCCGCTTTTTGCTTTCTTCAACATCCTTCCCATCTTTTGAAGTAGATTTATCGATGGTGATTAGACACTTATCAATCGGCATTGGCTCATAAACCAACTGTAGAACTTTCATTTGTAACGATGACACTTTTCCGGTTGAGCCGTGAGCACCAATGTATAGACCGTTGACGTGTATTAAACCCATGTATCGTCCGCGCTTCAGATCATCACACTCCATTGTATTTCCAAGTAGATCGAATGCTTGAAAGTGATCGGACAATTTCAAGAATAGCGTATCGAACTCGGGTAAATCCTTATAGCCACTTCCTTCCTCTAACGCCTTCCTCCAATGTGTAGGAGCACTTTCGGGCAACACAACGCATTCCTTCGCCAAAGAGTCGATGGTTTTGAGTATCATCTGCTGCCATTTCGGAAAGGTTACTCGCATTTGTCTCATGTTGCTATAACCAGATGAAGACATACCATTACTGTGGAAAAATGGAACTTGAAGGTAGAAACCATCGTCACCATAGCTCAACGTTTGGAAGTAAAAGGTATTTCCAATCCCTTGAACCTTCCTTGTCGGTCGGAATTTAAAGAGATCACGTTCAAATGAGTCGCTCTCCTCTCTAACTATAAACATTTTTTGAGACATAATTCAATGTTGTACTTATTCGGAGCTTTTCAACCGTCAGCGATGAATGATAGCTTGAAAGTGATTAAAGAGTACAAGCGCGTCTCTCTTATATACATATTCACATGAGTCATCAATCAATGATGACGTGTCAATCCATGATTCGTCGTCTACAGCAACACTGCGGCACCTGCCACAACTTTCCCTAGTGGACTGTTGAGTACATTGTAACTGCTGTTTCCAATATCATTCAACATATTCAAAAACCCACCACCTCCACGCTGAACTAAGTTCCGCCTTTTCATATCACTGCTTCTTGGATTTGAAAATTTTCTAATGCTGTTTAGAGAATCAGTACTCAATAAAGGCTTGTATATTGGGAGGCATTTGTGTATTGCAAAAGCCAAATCACGAATGAAATCATCACTGGAGTTTTGAATTAATTTGCACTTAACTTTATTGTTTCGCATGCTGTTTAACTTTCGCAACGCCTTCTTAAACTGACTTGAAGGTCTAAAAGAACCATTCTTCCGAGAAAAAGATGCCTTTCGTTTTGCAGTCATTTTTATTGTGTAAAAAGCAAAGCATTTATAAAAATATACATTTTTGCTTACTTCCATGCAACAAAGTCAAACGGTAACAGATGGTAGGTCGTAGTCATCAACATCACTCAAGGTCTGAGTCGTTGCAGTTATTAGCTGTTCTATATTACACATTAAATCCTTTGATAGAGGACAGCATGAACAGCATGGTTTTGAAGCGAAGACTTTTAAAAGATTAGCATAGTGTGCTCTAAACTTGATTATGTCCCGGTCATCTTGCACTGCCACATTGACGCTCATCGACGGGGGTCCGGTAAACATGTCCACCTTGAATTTACCACCATTTTCCTCATAGTGGCTAAATACGATTATATCATGCAAACAAGTCTTCAATTTCCGTGTTCTCATTTCACAATAGCAACGAGAACTCTGTGGAATAGCTTCCGTCAAACTCAGAGGCTTGAACACTTCATCGAGCCAAAATCGTAGTACTCGCGTAAGGGCATTGGTCAATGTCCTCATTAAGAGTTTCTGAAGTTCAATATCATCTTCACAATGATAGAATGTGACAATATCCTCCATCAGATCTATGAGATGAGCTTTGTAACCAATAACATCATTTGCAGAGTAGAAAATCTTGCTAGTAAACAGATTGTCTTTGTGAATAATTGAAACAGGAATGATTGTGGTAAATGGCATGTTTATTAATGTCTACAATCCTCAACAAGTATGGTTGTAATAGAAGTGTGATAACCTTATATACAAAAGCTGCACAATAGCAACCAATCACAGACACGCATGATGACTCATCATGAACGATATACAGTGACTGTTGAAATTATTTCTTCATCACAAAGGGGACAAAATGTAGTTTCCAAGAGTATATAGCATGTAGAACACATGACAAAATGAGAACATGGTAACAAGAGAAGGGATTTTTCCCGTTCAAAACACCTAATGCAGTTCCGTTCACATAATAGTTTAAACGTCTCTGTTTCTAATTTCTTTCTGAAGTCACTTTCATTGATAGAACATTTTGATAAATCAATTGAAGGTTTCACTTTTTTTATCTCCGTTTCAGAAAGTTCCAATTTCATCCTCCTAATTTCACTGTCTTTATAATGTAGCATTGAGAAATCTTCTATCCAACTACGATCCAAATTAGCATTCATGGTATGCTCATCCAGATCCATTAGTCGTTCAACTAAATCACCAGCTTTGATATTTTCATTTAGATTTGTAACAGTTTCTATAGCTTTTAGCGAATAACCAAGGTCTCTTGCAACAATCCATGAAATTGGGAAACTAACCATCAAGCAACTTCCACGTATTTATAACTTAACCTAGTTATGAAAATAAATAAAATTGTCATCATAGTCACAATGGCCACAATTGTCGCATTTGAGCAAGCAGTCTCAAAACAAACACCTGTTTAAGTACCGAAATAGATGTTCGCATCCCTATTCTAATTCACATACTCTAATTCAATTTCGGAACAAGGCGTTCCGAATCATTGAGTATGATCTCAATTCGCCTATCAATCGGAACGCGGTTCCTATTTACATGTTCCTATCCATGTTCGCATCCATTCGCAATTCGGAACATGTTCATATCCATGTTCGCATTCGCAATTCGGAACATGTTCGCATTGGCAATTCGGAACACATGTTCCTATCTATGTTCGTATCCACTATCAGTGCGTCCGCATAACTAACTACTAATGTGTCATGGAGTCATCAAAATGTTGTTAAGTATTGGTGTGCTTTAAAGATTGTGGATCTATGAAATTGAGTCGACTACTTTGCATCAAAAAGTATAATAATACTTTGGAGCAATGAGGGTCCAGGGGCCGTATTAATAGAGCTAGCATTTGCTATAGCATTTCCTAGGGGTAGCGCTTGGCAAGTTGCTACTAGGGGTAGGTGAATGTAGGGGTGGGGGTTCCCTGGGAGGTGAATTTTTTTTCTATGGCAGGACAACCGTTAATCTGCATATAATTACGATGCCGGGACAATTTTCGTTTGCCTCGAACAACAATCAAAACAGAGTCAGAAGCTTAGCACAAAAAATGGTCTGATAATTCATTGTCTGAACTTTATCGATCAAATTTATGCTTTTTATCGCTGTCTTCTTAGCGTGTGTGTCCTCCTCGAAAGCTGCGCTGCCACATACATTCATTCGTGCAATGGGTCCTGAGCTAGAGGCCAAAGAACTCGAATTACCCATTTTAGTCAGGGACATCTGTGATTAATATAAGATATCTAAGGGACGTTCAACTCCCATTCCAGGTACTGGAGTGGAGGCCATGAGTGACTTTGGTAGGTTTGATTAATGACGGTTGTTTGTGCACATCTGGATAAAACGTGAAACAAGTTGTAAACAATTATCCATTCGTACTCTAATGCGCTCATTCATACAGGGAATCTGTTGAAAGAAGATTCTGCACCCAGTCAAGAAGAGACTAGAGAATTACTATAAACTCCCGCAAGAATAGTAAGCAACTGTCAATAACAGCTGCAATATCAACTGTTAGTGATTGAAATTTTTCACCTACAGCACGGAGCATCAATGGCTATTGGTTGGATTCTGTACATTTTATACATGCTTTGCGAAAATCAATTCAGTAGTGTTTTTTCGGAGAATTGTAGACACTTTCTGGAAATTTTTTAATAATCTATTTCCTTTGCTCAAAGCAGTCATGGACTAAGTGATAATTGATCAGTGATGATTTCACTTGCTACTACAATCATCGCAGCAGTATGTCCCATGCCTTCACTTTCTCACATACCTTCACATGCCTTCATATTCTCATGTCCATTCATTGTCATACAAGTAAAAGAAATGATTGAAATCTAACGAAAATCTACCGATGATGCAATCAGAAACAAACAAAAACCAAATTGAAACGTCAAAAATTGATATGATTGGTATCCATTCCTTCGGAAGATCCTTTATCAAGATTTTGGTGGAAAAGTGCAACCAGTGTTGTCTTTCCAAGTGCGCCGCCTCGTAATGAGTGCGGTTGCCGATGTTAATATATTTTTATCTCTTATTAGACATCTCGTGATTATAGAGCAATACCCGTGAGGCCTTCAAATCATAATCAAAAGACCGACGAACAAATATAATGTGACTATGTTAGCGATTTATAAAATGCGAAGATAATAATGAATAAAAAGCAAACCAAGTGGTGGTGATTGGTGACTTTCCACGATTTTAAGGTCCTACCATATTGGGCAATTCATGAACAGCATTGAAAATGATTTATGTTGATTACGAAATCCGTATAAATTTCGTCGGTGAATATGAAAACATTCTCGCATCACTGTGAAAAATTTAGCCATTAAAATTTCGTTTAATGAAAGTTGAGTAATTCAAGGCCGGAAGTAAATCACACATGTTATACCTCTTCATTGCTCTTGAATTCTCGGATAAAGTTCACCACTGGTCCAAATTATTATACAGGATGAGGTTTTAGATAAGGCAACGGGAAGATCAATGAATATAGAAAGTCAGTTTATTTGAAATTGACCGTCGATGATATGCTTGTATGTGTACATGTACACTGCATAGATTCTTCAGGCAATTTCTTTGCGAGACTGGGCCGGGCGTGTTAATAAGTATGGACAGCAATCAATTCAGCTGGATTCTGATGTATTTTACAATAATGAATTGACTTGTTTCATGGTTTTATCCAGATGCACACTATCGTCACTAATCAAGTCTACCAACGTCACTGACCTCCAGTCCAGTACATGGCATGGGAGTTGAGCGTCCCTTAGATATCTTATATCATAGATGTCCCTGTATTAGTCTGCTGCCCATTTTAGTCCCGACTCCCCTATAGACCTAGGCCTTCTTGTAATCCCGAATTCGAGATCTTGTAAATTTTGAATTCGAGTTTGAATTCACTACTAGATATTCGTTTCTGCAAATTTAAGATGGATTTTAACTGCTAAGAAGATAATGACATCCTGAATGCAATAATTGTAGAAAATCGGATTTATGCAAGTTGAATCAAATCAGATATAATGCAACCTAATTTGCTGCAAAATATATGACTTCCAGTGCAAAGTATACTGTCGTACGGGAATCGCATTTACAGGTAACTAAGTTTAACTTGAATCGTTTATCGGCTTCGGTTTGTCGTGAATCGTGATCAACTGATTTCCGCAACGAACATTTCTTTCCACTGCAAATCAGAACAACAATTTACTTTTTATTCCAAGTATTATTCAACAGCTTTTCTCTTTCTCTTTACATCATTGACTGACTCAAGCACATCCCAGACATCTGGTTCTTTCGACTGTTTCAGGTTATCTCCAAGTAACATGGCTGTTGGACGCAATTTCAGGTAGATATCAGCTACCACATTCCGAGTCTCTAAGTTGTGCCCACGAAGATAGCGGTCGGAAGCAATAGATAACAGTAGCGGTTCTTGACCGCCTGTGTAGCATGCCAAACCTCGCACAGCGCCACCTATCTTTTTGTATTTACCGACAAGCATGCCGCGTCGACCAAGTTCAACCGCTGCCACATCTCCGATGGTGCTGCCAATGTAGACTATATCCGGACGTGTCGGATGAAGTGTTAAACAGGTGATTGGACTGTCTCCCCATCGCCAATCCATCACTGGACGGCGCTGAGATGTAGAGGGATCGTAGACACGAACTTCGCCGTGACCTGCGAAGAAACGACAGCGAAATTATTCCTTTTGAATCAAACAGAACCACATCCATTATGGTTGCATTATGCACGCATTAAAACTGTTAATTCAGACAGTATCGACTTAATGCTTCGCAGTTTTGTTGACTTTTTGATAGATGCTTAATTTCATGATGCTTAAGAAGCATAATGTCGTCCGTCCAAGATAACACAGCTCCTTTTCAGAAAAATAATGTACAGTATGTATTCATGTAATATCAATAAATGTTAATCTCATGAGTGAAATCGACTGATTTTTCTCTATTAATTGTTTCATTCACAGTAAGCATCATTTGACGGTAAATGTAAGTTTGACATCCTTCCCAAAGTCGATTAAATCAATTAACAAAGTCTTCATAAAATTCAGCGATCAGCTGATTCCCAGGAAAATAGACATTTATCATGAAAATAATAACTTAACAACCCAACCCCTTCAAAAGTCTATGAAACAAAGTTCTACGCATTTACATGAGTTTAGATGAATACCAGAATGAGTCAGACAGTTATCTGATAGGACTATCTGATCTACTCATGATAATAGGGGATAAATCACCGAATACAAGGGCTGCGTACAACAACACTGATAAGACGATGCCATAAAATACAATAATGAGGTTCTTCTTTGAAGCAAATGGGTTGACAACCCTTAAAATGTTGAGTCTCTTATTGGTAGAGCGAATGACGTTGCAAAAATGACTTTCCACGACTGTCATTCAAAAGTACGACAAGGATTGTTACCGGTGAAACCGGTTCAATGTCATCATAGGTGAGTTGGATTTCAGTGACTGCTCTCAATTTGCTGAAAACCAGCTGTTTGCACTTATAACGACATAGGTGCAAGTTGACACAGGAATGAGAACGCCGTGTCACAAAAAATCCGGAGGATCTCTTCTAGGGGGGCTCATACGTATTTTTTTGTGGGGCCCATTTTCAGTTTTGATATGATCACAAGTCATCAGAGTCAATTTTAAATAGTTATGAATCTTTATGCGCCTACACACTATAGACCCTATAGCTGCGACTAAAAATACATTGATTGTACTAAGGCCACAGATAATAATTAATTGTAGCTCAACCATATTGAGGCAAAGTGCCGGGGACAAAATCTCCAGCCTTTTGAGAGTGTAACTAGTAGAATTCAAGCTTTTCAAAGTGCCTAGAATGTATAAAGCATTTTCTCGGCAATTATGTCACGCAGGAATTACAACTTCTCTGAGCTTCATGTTATTTCAAAATGTCATGATGTGAGGGAGGTTTTATGAATCAAAATTTCTTGGCGTGTATAATGAGTTTCACAATGTACGAGTAATAACATATCCAGGGTTGCCAAACTCGTCCAGAAAAAAATCCGGACACTCTAATGTCATATCATCAGAGTAAATATAAACATTAATTGCCTTCTATACTTAACTGTGAATGGAAAATAATCATTATGCGTAAGATTGTCATCAATATCATGCGTATCTCTTTTCCTCGTCATTCATAAGTGACAGGTGATTTTGAATGAAAAATCGCAGCTTTTATGAACCCGCAATATATTCAATTAACAAATACATCAATAAATCTCAGAAGCCTTGAGAATATTTCACAAATCCTTTTAACAAATATAGGCAGTACAAAGCCTAAATATATAACGCGTCTATGATTTCGTTAAATGATTGAATCAACAGATCTATAAAAATATACATTAGTGCGCCTATGATTGTGTCATGAATCAACAAATCTATAAAGAATACAACGTTACATCTGTGATTGCGTTACCAGAAAAAAGTCTATATAATAATACATCACTGATAGACAAATGATCACTATCAATAAAAACAATCTAGCTCACTGAAATCTGTCCATAAAAACAATCCGATAAAAAATTCTTCTTTGGCAAAAACAATTCTTTAAATAGTCTAAAAATTTACGTTCATGATTCTTCATCATCACTAGCACTATCGTGCTCATATGATTGGAAGTATCGCTGGGATGAGCTTCGAGCTAAGTCGATGAGGGACTGAGTTACTGAAAAATGTTGTAATCCATCGATATTTTTCAAGTGAGATCGCACTCGCCGGATACCGTTCAGAGTTTCGGGTTGGAGACGATTTCTCTCCTTTGTGACTACAGCTGCATTTACACTAAATCCTCTTTCCTCAGCAGCATTGTGTGGCTGAATACAAAGCAATGCCTGCACAAGAAATTTGATCAGCGGATATTTGTGCTTTTCGAATATCTTGCTCCAATAAGCATCTAGCCGTTCTTCTTTGAGTGGCTGAATATCATTGTTGATTGCTAGCTGTTTCCATTCCTCAATTAATGGTTGCATGTCATCAACTTTTATTGTGGGAATGAGACCTGCAAGAAACGTAAAGTTTTTCAATTTTGTTGTCTTGTCCTTATCCGACTGAAACGTGCGGTTTTGTGGACACAGCAATGTCAACTTTCGCCACAAACGCATGTGTTCTTTTTGATCAAGTTTGAGATTGCTCATGGTTGGGTGGAAAGCCTCCAAATAAAAAGCCTTCGCTTCGAGTTTGAAATAGGTCATTTCGGCAGACTGCAAATTTTTCAGACATAAACGTTCGGTTCGGTGGCCAATGTCAACGTCTGATGAGTGATTTTCAGGGGCCGTGCTTGATGTTGAAATCTTCGACACGACGATGTCTTCACAGACAGAAGGCAGCAAAAATCGTCCGCCTAGAGAAGCCATCATACCACAAATTCTATACACATACTCCGGCCCAATGGGATCGTCTCTCTGTAAAAATAATTGCATTTCTTGAAATAGGGGAAGTGCTTCCGATAGAAAAAGGAGGTAGATGTCTGTCTTCTTTGATGCAAATGCGCTGCGAAGTCGCTCATACCGATCATTCTTTGCCAAATCTGCCAATCCTTTTTTGGGCAAATAGTGGACGAAATAGGTTCGAAGCGCATCAAGGAGCGTGAGAACTCGATTCACAAAATGAAGTAAGGTCAAAAACCTCGTCCCACTATGATCAATTAGTTTCAAGTTCGGTAAATCCAGCTCGTCTCGCAGAGCATCGAATTCTTCGGATCTGAGAGCTTGCCCTTTGAAGAAATACTTCATGTCGAGTGCAAATTGAAGCACATTGAATTTCAGTTTGCCCATAGCTTTTTCCACGCAGTTGTGCAATGTATGTAGCTTGCAAGAACCAAAGTCTATAACATCCGGATTAGAAGATGTGAACAGTTTTATGAAGGCTGTCATAACATGCGGCCCGTCGCGGTTGATGGCAAGTACGTTTTTGGCTGAGATGTCCACGGTTTTCAGAAAATTCATTACTTCAGCATGAATTATCTCAGCACTACAAAGTTTGGGTGGCGCTCGGTTTCCTGCAAGAGCCTCAATCACATCTTTCCAGTCTATTTTCATGTAAATCGAGGTCAGGAATTCTACACCGATTCTTTGCTGATTGGAGCACCAGAAAATAGCAGTCAAATCGAGCTGCTTGTACCCAGATGAATTGTTCGTCTCATCTAGGCAAAGTGTGAACAAACATGCAAATCCGAGCTTCATTGTTCTGGCCGCGCTGCCTCTGAAGAACAGTTACGCTAGAATGAATTCTTCTATACAATACAATTTGCAAACACATTCACAAGTCAAAATATATTTGTGCAAATCCAAGAAGCAAACTGTTATGACAACAGCATAGTGCATGTATAAAATTACCCAAATTGGACCCTAGTAGTCTGTGAAAAAAGCAGTTTGCAAAAATGATACGGATGAATCAGCTTTAGTCCAAATGAAGTAGTTGAATGATTTTAAACGGGTAAAGAAATAACTGACGAAGATTAGTATGGATTCGATAAAAATCCGGAAATTTGATGGTTTTGACAAAAAATCCGGACTTCAGCAGATTCTGTCAAAAAATCCGGACATCAGCAGATTCTGTCAACAAATCCGGACGTCCGGATAAAATCCGGACGTATGGCAACCCTGCATATCCCGCACACCGTAGAACGAATGGAATTGTTTACTTCAAAATGTGCGGTACAGGAGAGGGGACCTGCTAAAGAGTCAAAAAACGTAGCAAAGACATATAAATCACATATCGGGTGTACAACATAAATAATGCATAGTCTGGTAAAAAAAAGTCAAAAAGGACCATGTTTTGTCAGAGGGGGTCACTGATCGCCAGAGGGGCCCACTGATCGTACCTTACCCCTCCATTTTCATAACATTTTCTGGTGAATCTCAGAAATGACCCAGATGGCCGTCCAAAAAATCCGGAAGATTCTCTTCCCTGTTGACATTTCACTATTTTTCATGCGATAGGAAGTTTTAGTTAAAATAGTATGAAATTTATTCAAGAAAACATAAAAGATATAAAATAACTATCTATAAATAAAGCAGCAAAAAATAATGATATGATGATAATGCAGATTTGTACAAAAATGTATTGAAATCTGCACTGCATCACGTACATAGCGAAGCCGCGTCAAGCTCGGAAAGGTAATAATTATCTTCTGTAAGAAAAAGTCAGGTATGGGTGATTCTTTGAAATATCATACAAATGTTCGCATGATCAACTTAGCATGAGGTTGTCTCAAGTTATCAGAGAAAGATTTCGACACATACATTTACATAACGCATGACATTACCTTCCAGACTGACCACTTCGGAAGAAATAAGAGACCGGTAGTTAGTTGTATGGAACAGCGATAAGGTGCACTTCATGGAGCAAGTTATATTTGGTCATGGTAGGTACAGTGCATCTTCGATTATCCGGATACCGATTATCCGGATTTCGATTATCCGGACGTAATTTCAGAATCCGTTCGATTCTCCGTGATTACATCAAAACATGTACATGTACATACATGGAATCAAATGTTCATTTTAGTATTCCTCTCCTCTTTAGGTAACACATACACGAAGTGCTCTTGCTTTACCAGCAATCAATTTTTGCTCAATGTGCGGTTCTCGCCTGAGTCAAATAATAGGCAAGCAGCTAAATGATTGGAGCATTCTTAAGTAGGTTATGCATGCTAGTCAAAGCTGGGATACAGCTCTGATAAATCACTTTCAATTCATGGTCTCAGTTCACGGTCATTGTTTGTGTACGTGTATTATGTGCTTTAATAGGAACGACAGTGAATATATAGCAGACATGTACAATTGATGCTCATAATTTCATTAAACAGTCGAAGAATCGGAATCAAATATATCAAGTAAGCTTATTACAGGTAGATATGCAGGATGGATATATGCATACAGATTATATGGAAATATGTAGATCATATTCTACGGGGATCTTGGTATATAATCAAATGTCTTCGACCTAAGCCCACAAGCTTTTGCTAACATGGGATTTAAAAATTCGCTTATCCGGATCTTTGACTGACCTATTGGGTTTTGACCATCCGGATAATCGAAGATGCACTGTATTCATTATTTTGAACAAGGTTGCGTATGTCATCAAACTCGAATGCTACACATTTTCAATATCATTCATATTACATGTAGGAGTGTCTATTTGCCATGCATGTAATTGATCTATGTGAATATTCATGCACGACCACGACTATTTAAGTAAACAATCAACAAAATAGTGTAGGCTACATGTACACTGTACATGCTTAAGTAAAACGAACGCATGTATGAAAAGAATATGATGTATATTGCAAATTTGAGTACTACTCAAATAATGTGTAGTGTAAAGCAATAACAGAAGCAAACGGTTTTTTAGTCTTTTAGTGGACAATAAAACAATTGTGTATCACGAAGTTTACAATTAGCAAGTTAGTGCAATTTCAACGGCTATTCACTAAGTATCACTTTTAGCACACTACTGGCAAATCGACTAAGTTAGTGCACCTGAAATAATTACTAAATACTGCTTTTTGTAAACACAATGTATTGAGTCGCATCCTCAATTGAAAAATGGAAAGACCTAGATAGTTGTTGCTTCACCCAATATCAGTAATCATAAACAGGCATAATTCACATCTCTCAACATCGACACAGCTCCCCATTTAAAGCTGCAGCCATGCCCGGGTAAATTTTAGATTTGCAATTAGCAAGTTAGTGAAACTTCGACGGGTTTTCATTAAATATTGCTTGAAAAACACTACTGGAAAATCGTCAAAACAGATATCCATTTTGATCAACACACTTTCTCTATCCTTTCACTAAGTCGTCGAACGCATCTTTGAAGTATCATTCAGTACCACAAAGCAATTTTTCAGTGTTACTTTACTTCGGACAAGGAATCGAGCTTTGTCGAAAAAGGAAAGTTTTCCTTACATGACGAAAGAGGCAGAAATCAGAGGGCGCCAGGTTGGTGCGTAAGGATGATGCTGAATGACATTCAGATTAAACTGAGCAATCTTTTCTTGAACAATCTCAGTAGTGTGAGACACTATTTTCAAAATTTTCTACGGGTTTACGAAAAAATTTAAATTTTCTGATGGTTAATTTTCTTTTTTAAAGACTATTATATTATCTAAAGCTTAGATTAGATAAATTTTTTTCTAAAGCTATTATCTAAAGAAAGAAGCGTAGATAGATTACTAAAAAAAAAAGGAAAATTATCATTTATGCTGTTGCCTTCAATTAAATTATTTGGATATTTGAAGGCAATAAAGCAGGATATTTGAGGGCGCGCTATGCGGCCGTGCTATTACTATTGTGCGTAAAATGTAATAATGCAGGAAGAAAAAGCGAAAAATCTATGAATATCTATGTAAAGCAGATAAACACTAACCGATATTTCTAAAATTTTTCCGACGCTAAATTTTCGTGAATTTACGAGATACACTGAGTGAAAAAGTCGTCGACTGTAAGATCGATGAATGTCGCATTCCCAGCCCCCTTGATAGTCGTTACCTGAAGCAAAAAAATAAGAATTTCTTGGTCCTGAGATGGTGATGTAATAGTTGAACATTCTTGTCGCAAGGCGGTATGTTGCAAGCTATTTCATCAAAATGATTTTATATGCAACGAGAATTGATCATATTCGCGAGTACCGGTATATACAAAGTACACTGACAAGATGCCGGTCTGTGCCATTGTCAGCCATGTTTGCCGCCATTCTTTAGGTACTTTTGCTTGCAGATCAAATATCGCTTTCAATGGGCATCCCGCTATAGTCCTAAAATCTTTAAGAGTGACGAATTTCTATGTCTGCAAGTGTAGTAACGACCAGTACATAAATAGCCGACAAATGGCGACACAAGCAGAAGTTTCGTCGGTGAGCATTTTTTTGATTGCATTGCAATCGCTATTCGCTGCATCGTCATCAGGAATGAGAATTGTCTGAATCTGCGAAGTAAACACACTCAACTCCTTCCATTCAGTCAACGATACTCGCTGCCAGGCGCCCCCACTGATGAACTGCAAGTTATTGTCGCAGTTGTGACGCACGCATTCACAATCATAATGTAAGCACGTAGCAGCGCAGTTGCCTGCGACAGAGATTGGGGGAGGTAACGCTGTTAGCCGTCGCAGAGCTATCGATCATTCATTTATCTGCTGTGTGGCGAAGAGCTTTTACTTCGCAATAAAGCAAGCTATCGGCGCACACGGATCGCGACCGCATTTCATTGCTTCTTTCGCGTGCTCTGCTACTCTGCTGCATTTCTACCATACATGGATCCCTTGTCAATGCCCATGTCACTTAATTTGTCCAGAATGGAACGAAGACCGAATTGGTCAGAAGAGGAGGTGAAAATGCTGCAAGCAGCGGTCAACGATCGGCGGCAAGTCCTCTATTCTCGCCAAATCGCTGCTAACAGCATGCATAAGAAGAAAGAGGCATGGAAAGAGATAGCTTCGTTAGTGCAGAGTGTTGGTCATGCTGATCGCACCGCACACGAGTGTCGCCGAAAGTACGCTGATTTCACTTCACGACTCAGGAAGAAAGTGGGCATTCATCGGAATAGTTACCAGAGGTCAAGTCGTCTCCGAGCAGCTCCAACGGTCACTCTCTCGCCGACATCGGACACTGATATCGACAAACTGCAACTTGCCTCCCAAAGCCAGGACAACGTCGTCCCTATCAAGATAGAATGCGATGCTCCGCAATGGACTATGTGCGATGCATCAACTACGGATGCAGATGAGTACTCTTGCGAAATCCCAAGTGAGAAGCTTCCCATACAGAAGAGTCAGTTGCCAACGCATTCTGTCAATACGGTCCCGTTATCCGAAATCAACCATCTGCCGCCGATCTCAGCCCCTACTCTCCCTTCAGTGAGCACATTGAAATCTTTACCAGCTATGCCCGAAATTTCACAACCGATCTCGACGTCAAACAGCAGCTTCGGCGGACCGGATATGGTAGAATTGGAGCGCAAACGGCTGCAGGTGGAGCAAGAGAGATTATTCGTCGAACGCGAAAGGTTGGTTTATGAGAAACAAGCAATGAGTATGGCAGCGCAAAGACTATCCGTCGAGCAGCAGTTATTAATCGTTCAGCAAGATCGACTCGCCGTTGAGCGGGAACGTTTAACTATTGAAAGTCAGCAATTAGCTTTAAATATGGCCCGACGTTAAGTTCTTCAGTATTGAAGTGTTTTGCTTCTTTAACCACATATTGAACTTCGAAGTTTGCATTTATTTTTGATACTTAGAAATATTGATGAAAACTAAATCCATGGTTCTATCAGCGATTCGTCATTTTCGATGACGAAATTGAATGAGAGAAAGTGCATATAATTCAAAGAAATTATAATTGAATATTTTTGCTTCTCAACTGCGATCAGAATCGCTAGCGCGACAGAGACCTAACTTGCGCGGCAAGTGCGTTAAGCAAATCGAGTATGTTTTAGGCTACAATGGCGGTCGCCCCAATACATTTCTGTATGTGGTCAATGATGGAAGTTAATGGAAATGACAAAAACGAATTTATTATGAAAGTACTTAGAAAGTGGTAGAAATATTTCGAATTGGCAAGGAAGGAAAGTATTGATGTATCTGTAAAAGAATGTTGAAAGAAACTTAAACGCTAAATCGTGTGTCTGACAGACTGTATTTTCTCCGATATAATTCATGGGTCATTTGATTTTGCAATTTAAGTGAAGGGTATATTTGATGGCGGTTTGTATGAATGAAATTTTCCGATTTGTTTAACTGTCTCATTTTTTTAGTGATGAAATGCAGACACGAGGCTACATTGTGAACATTGATAATGAAGCAGAATACTAAAGGGAAGAAATCGCTTATTGTTGCGACAGTGACAATGACTGTAAGACGTAGAACTAGAAGCGTATGTTGAGTGACAATGCGGCATTGACCACTTTGTTGCAATTGATTGTTTTAGGCCTATGTCGCGTATCACTTGAGCTGTTAGAAAATATATAATTTCCTTTCATGTTGATGCAGCTGTAATTCATGCTAAAGACAGAAGAAATAGATTTCTTAAACAACAATTATATTTTATGGAAAGCAATACCCTGGACACCAAGATAATTAAGATCCAGTTTATGTTGAATCAAAAAATAATATTATTAATAATAATAAAACAATAATAATTGTTGATAGCTACCGTTGAACAATATGAGAACGTCATACTTGCGTTTAATCAGACTCCCATGACAGTGGTTTCATAACTCGTGAAAAACTCTAAATTTATAAATTTAGCTATGTGTTCTATTCGAGAAAGTGCGTCAGACTTACACTTAAGAGATGTGATATGATTCTTACTGACTTCTAATTGCATTCTCGGGCCATTAAACCAGTGTGCTACCAACACCGCACTATACCTTTTCAACATTAAATTGAGAATAGTCCAGATTGAATTGAGAATTGTCAATATCAAAATGAGAATAGTCAATGTCAAAATGGGAATAGTCGATATCAAAATGGGAATTGTCAATGTCAAAATGAGAATAGTCATTATCAAAATGAAAATAGTCAAAATTAAAATGAGAATTTATTTTTAATGATTTTTTCCCTACTTTTGACAGCTTATCCTTACTAAAATCATACACAAGACAAGCCAAGACGGTAGGGGAGGATATCTGGATGTTGATAATGACTGTAGTTCATAGTTCTTATCATAAGTACGTTTATGAAACTCACTATCTTAAGTTCAAAGTATGATGCACATGTACTATATAAAGTACAAGTATATCAATACAAAGTCTTTATGTGTTTACCATACGTGTAATGCTTCGGTTTTTCAACGATAGGTTTCTCTACTAAATGATCTAAAAGAAAATTAAGCCTACTTGCAATCGAGGGTATTTAAAACATTCATCAGATTCATGAAAGAACAATCCTTCTTGTTTTTGATCAATTAACCTTTCCTCACTCTGCAATGACAACACAGTGACTGGTTTTCCCCACGCATTTTCTTTCAAGATTATACAAAAAGGATTGGTGAAAAGATAAATCTTTTCGTGAGAATTCTGTCTGATGCGCATTTTAAGCATAGATATCTAGAACTCGATATATATAAGGATGACATGGTAGACAATTCGAACAGAATCACGGAACCAGCGACTTCGCGGAGAGAACCTGAGCACAATGTCAGAGTCCCAGTACATGAAGAAGGTGGATGCATCGTAGAAAAGGTCTCAGATTTTGGCCTCTTACAATGGCGGTGGTGAATGGAGACAATTGGCTACAAGTTTAGATGTGGAAACGTCGACTGCATATCGATGGATTCGCGAAGGCGAAAAATCTGACCGACGAGGAGGAAACTGTCGTCGCAAACTGAACAATGATCATCGTCAGTTTCTAATCACGAGAATTGAGGATAATCCAAGACTCTGACTGAATCAATTGAATTCAACATACAGTATCGTAGTTTCAAAGGAATGCATTCGACAGCATTTAGATGCGGCTCTATATACGTTGAAAGCTATACGTTTTGACCCAGAGAGAACCAATATGCAAGTTAACAAACAAATGCGGAAACAATTTGCGACCGATCTTTTACATTATCAATCGATGAATTTGCCTGTCATATATGGATGAAACAAACTTCAATCTCCATTTCACAAGGAAGGAGGGTCAGTCACTTCGAGGAACTCGATGTACAACAGTGGCTGCTGGAAGTCGAGGAGCCAACGTACATCTCATTGGATGTATAAGCAGTATCGGTTTGATACACCATGAAGTTCGACGACGATCCTTCAAGAAAGAAGATGCCACAGAGTGGTTCCGTGAATGTCTGAGACGTGCCAATGAGAAATGCCACTACAACTCTATTGTTGTGTTGGTCTTGGACAATCCCCCATGCCATACCGGTATTTGATGATGTTTTTCAGGAGGATGAGTCTCGGATGCATTTCATTTTGCGGCTAGCACCATACAGCCCGATGCTAAATCCAATCGAGCGAGCGTGGTCATGTTTAAAAGCAGCTGTGAAAAGCGAACTTGCAGAGCAGATGCAGAGTATACTCTCCCACGATCATGCAGGCATCAGTCAAACTGAAGCGAGATTACGACAGCTTTAATTTTTAATACAGGTAATTCTTCGAACGACAAAATCGTGTTAGTTAAAAGAATGAAGCATCATAAGTAAGTAATGCATAAGCACCTTGTGTCGATATACTTTATACAGTTGCCTACATGTGCATCATACTTTGAACTTAAGATAGTGAGTTTCATAAACGTACTTATGATAAGAACTATGAACTACAGTCATTATCAACATCCAGATATCCTCCCCTACCATCTTGGCTTGTCTTGTGTATGATTTTAGTAAGGATAAGCTGTCAAAAGTAGGGAAAAAATCATTAAAAATAAATTCTCATTTTAATTTTGACTATTTTCATTTTGATAATGACTATTCCCATTTTGACATTGACTATTCTCATTTTGATATTGACAATTCTCATTTCAATTTTGACTATACTCATTTCAATCTGGACTATTCTCAATTTAATGTTGAAAAGGTATAGATATTGTTGGAAAATTGGTTGAGAGGTTGGGGAGAGGTGGGTTGGCATCACATTTCTGCTGCCAGACATCTTTCCATTCTACGTATAATAGATATCATTCATGTTTCTAAGTTAATACGGTGCTAATTCCATGATTCTCTACATCAAATTTTAAATTTTTTGTATACACCATGAATTTTGCTTATCTCATTCTTTTCTTGACAATGGCTATGGTGTAAATAGTCGAAATATATAATGCTCAACTTTTTGTACGACTTTGATAAATTTACAATAGATAACTTGATTTTACAACTAAAGTACAAGCATTAAAGCATGTGTCTAATTAGAGGCAATATGGTAATGAAAATTATAAAGACCTTTAATTCAGTCTTCTACTTAAATAGTCTAAACAACCTAGTTGGATATCTTATGGAAAGAAAAGAGGGAAGGAACAGAAAATTTTATCAGTTGATTTTTCTAAATCAATCTGTAAATATCATGAGAGCATCGCGGTGCATGAGAAAGTCACATAAGGAGATAAATTCGAAATATATTGAAACTTTTCGCGCGTACACTTCAAAACTTTCTACAATTAATAGTTGCTTATTCAATCAGATATCAAAATTATCGGGGACAATGCAAACACAGATAAGGTATCATATAAGTACATTACCAAGAATTAGATGTCATGTCCGATATAATTCAAGAATTTTCGAATATGAATAATATCGAACCGTTAACAAAGCATGCAGACTATAAAACCATAAAAGCTGATCTTGCGACCACAGATTGATGATTCTTGTTCCCATCTATGCAAGGATTGATCTTCGTTCTCTATTGCAAAAGATACTGAACTGATTCATGTTCCAGAAGGCCTCCAAACGATTCTACAGGCGATTTTTTGATTTCATCTTTTATCGTCGGCCATGTAATTGATCTTCAAAATTTGATGATCGCTGTGAACGAATTATCTTTCAGATTCAATACGCTAGGTTCATGCTGTAAAACACCTACGTCCCACATACATTGCTTACCAATCTAAAAGAACTTTCTGTTCTATTTGTTGGACTTTCGGTGACTAATCCTCCATAATCAACACCAATTTATCCCCAACTACATAAAAAAAGGAGCAGTGCTTGCTGTTTTGATGTTGATCATTGATGTCATTACTATATATATATATATATATATATATATATATATATATATATATATATATATATATATATATATATATATATAAATATTCGTATGCATAATGATCACTACAACATGGCATGATGTTGAAGCCAGCGAACAGCATTGTCTGAGACAGATGATAGTTCCTTAACACCACCAGATAGAGAATATAACGGACACTGTTCAATGATGTGAAGCATTGTTTGTGGAAGTCCACAGTCGCAATTAGGGGAGTCACGTACGCCCCACTTGTAGAGCATGCTGGCGCAAAGGCCAGCGTCGGTTCGGTATCTGTTGAGGGCGCACCACAAGCCACGAGGGAGTTGGAAGCCTGGAAGGGAACGCGTCGGATCACTTATCAGATCTCGGTTACGGACTGGGAATTGCTCCCACCATTCCCGCCATGATCTGTTGAGGTCGAAGTTCTGAGGTGGGTTTCGCCAGATAGGATGACGAGAATGGAGTCTCAGGTTCGGGTTCTGATGTTCTACTATACTACTATACATCACTATATTCTCACCTGTAACGATTATTACGCGTCTTCCATCCGAGTGGAACTGTGCGTCAGTCACCCAAATGGGTCGCCGCAGACAAAGTTCATCTGGACGAACATTCTTGGCCATGAATATTGGTTGAGAGCTTTCATCCCCTGCACGATTCAAATCCCACAATTTGATATCGTTCTCTTGTCCACCTGAGAGAATGTGATTCGGTCTGGATGGCGTGTGATGTACAACAGATAATTTGCCACCAGTATTCCACGTTGCCTGTAAAGACAATTTGAAACTTAGGGAAGATGTGAAAATTTGTGACTTAATAGCAAATAATGTTAACTGTGCAAAAACTAAATGTTTTATTTGAAACAGCAAGTGTCGTAGCCAAAAGGACGTGAATAATCAGCTTATCGCTATCCGTCACCGGGATAGTTTCATGTAGTGCTGTACGTGAAGGTGAGCTCATCGAGTAGATGGTGTGGGAACATCTGGCGCTGGGAGCAGTAGGTGGTTTGGAGCAGGGTTTAAATGCATTTATAATTGATTAATATTGATCATATATTACCGAAATTCAAAGAACCGATTCCGGTCCCAGTTTGCAATAGCCGGTTCGGCACCGTTACTTTGAGGAAAAGAAATGTATCAGACTTCGTCGTAAATTGCTAGCTTAACAGTAGCCGACATGAGCAGAGCGTATATGTCATACGAATTGCATTATCGATTATTTATTTTACATCGAATGAAACGCATTTTTTTCTTCATAAAATTCATTTAATGAGAAAAGAACATATTAATTGACAGGAACCTCACAATTATCAGTAGATGACTCACAAATAATCGTTTCATAGGCCCAAGTATTGTGACAGCTTCGAATTGAGCGCACAAGAGAACGGCTATTTTATCTTTGTCTTAAACTTGGTTTTGAAGCTTTATTCTGGTACAGGACAATTCGGCAACGGTAACAGAATCGACACTGATGATTTTCGGGGAACAAGTCCCGGTACTCCGATGTTTTGGCACAGTTCCGAAACGACAACGTGATTGAACCTTAGTTCGGAGTGAAAGTTTACTATCATTTCAAAATGCCACATAATTCGTAATTGATTCATTCGTCACTCAAGATACTTCAAAAATTGAAATATGTTACAACTTGTCAGATTGCATGAACTCGTAGTTGACAGAGGAGGCATGCAGTCGTCGGAAAATTGCCCATTTCAGCTGTAGCAGGAACATGACACGAAACACGACTGTGCTACCTTAACACGACACGACACGAACAAGAAATCCTAACCGCCTGCGAATAACACGAAATTTATTTTGCGAGTAATTCATTTAAAATATATTTCTCAATGCCAAACAAAGGTTCACTGGAGGGGGACCGCATCAGCTAAAAGCAATTGCGAAATGCTCAAAATTAGACTAAAAGTTCGGTGATTATTGCCAAATGGCTGTAGACCAGCGGCCGATCTAATGGCAAAGAGAAGCCAATTCTCAAGCTTATCTGGTTTCATAGTACACCGTTCATTGCAAATGGCAAACTCCGCTGTTGAAAATGCACGTTACTTGTAGTGGAAATGGCTGGGTTGGCAACAATGGCGTGCACTGCTCCGTTCAAACTCGGGTAGTGGGAAACGCGCTTGGTCTACCACTGAATTGAGGGTCCGCACAGAAGACGTTTGATGCTCGTGGTTAGACCATATACCTGTCACCTGTATACATATGCATAATACAACTATTGGTCTTTAGGCGATCAAGTTTTACAACGAATCCTTGTCAACACGAAAATAAAACATGACTATAATAGTAAAAACACGAACACGAATGACAAGGTTCAACACGACGCGTGTCAAGCAGAGGTCTGTGTTCGTGTCACGAACGCAGACTTCTACTTGACAGTGAGACTTGATATATGCAATTTAAAAATGCCGCATGCTATGTTTGAATTAATAGTTGCAACCCAGTTTTTTCAAATAAAGTCAAAGAAGTTATTTAGTATTGAAATAATGAATTGAATCAGATTAGTAGGCATAGATATGATGACAGATTCATAATAATTGTCGAACAATGCGGAGCAGCAATTAACACATTTAAAGTTTACACCAGATAATTCGTCACTATTTCCGACGAATGTGGGGTGATGGATTGACCGATTTTTGATGTAAGTGTTACCTGGTCACATAAAAATACAAGTATGAAACGCTTAGATTAGACGAATAAAGGATTATGAAAATAAATGCTGTTATTTAAATATACAGAAAACTTTCATTGCCTTGATTGGCTATGGCATTCAATCACCTAGACGTAAGATCATGTGGACTACATGCAAACTTAGAACGACAAGTTTTGGAATCAGCTCCCCCACACCAATACCATCTGGATATTAGAGTCGTGAGAGGTTGGTAGTTGATTTAGTTTGAAAACTTAACGAGCTTATGAGGTCTCACTTTTTCATTTGATTTTGATTTTTCTTCATCATTCATTGGGAAACCCTTAGCCTCATTTATGGTCCTGCCAGGGGGAAATTCTGTGCACATTCCAAAGCATATACATACTAATGCGCTTATTTCTCCAACCCAGTTTAGTTTCTGATCAAATCAGCGGTTCTATACATATGAACTGCAATTTCGGTTCCGTTTCACTTCCAAGTGAAAAAATACCAATGTTTCTAGTCATTGAAAGAACTGAGAGCTATGCGTTCCCATTTTATTTTATAAAATAATCATCAGATTGTGCAATGCAATGGAAATAGTTGCACGATGAACTAGAAATACACGATTTGATTTTCATTTGATGCAACCGTTTTGCAAATAGTAGTGTACTTGATGTACTTCGTGTACTCATGTTGCGCCTACACATGCGCTCTCCATGTTCGATATTCGAGGAGTCTCGAATCTCGATCGAGCTCAGATATGCTATAGACCTATACCTCTGCACAATTTTTGTCATATTACTATCAGCTACCTAGCTTTCCACTTTTATATGTTTCATGATGTCTAGCCAAGGTATCTTCTCTCACATCCTCCATGTAAACAAGTTCTGAAATAAACTTACCTTAACTTCTTCATCTGCGGTGATAAATACATTTCCATCGTCAGTTCCGAGTAAGAGTGTTCTGAAAATTCAAAGTTGATTATTAATTGTGGTTAGATGCAATCATAAAGTCAAGAAATAATTAAGACAGATGCTGGAGCAATCAAGCAAAAAACAATATTGTCATATATATAAATTGTCAGATCAAAACAATAATCATTCATTGAAATTGTTCAAATGCATTTTTAACTTATCTTATTTCAATCGAATCAAGACACGACACGGTCAAAAAAATTCGAAGGATCCAGGAAACGGAAGATGCCAAAGTTAAACAATTACCCTAGTGGAGAATCCTGTAAATAATTAGGTAATTAAAAGTCATGAACGAATGAATATAAATTAACACTAACAACATAGAGTAACCTATTCTAGTATAGAGGAGGTACTGAAATACGTATAAAGGCAAGTCTACTCAACTGAAGACGGTAAGGGAAATAAATTAATACTTATAAACGATTTTGTTTTTATCATATAAGAATTGAAATAAGAATTCGTCATGGACCTGACGAGAAGCTAACTAAAAATAACAAAAGGTGAAAATTAGAAACCTAAAAAACCAAAATTAAGTTTGCTATGTATGGAGTCATCAGGGAGGAACCATGTGGCTGCATGAAGCAAGGTTTCGGCCCCTAACCTCCAAAGCACTTTAAGAAATCGTGATTAGAATAATATATGAAGCAAACTGATAAATCTGAATTTATTTAGAAAACATCAAAAAAATATGATTGACAGTCAATCTCTGTGGACACGCTTCTTGCTACTTTTTATTGACCTAAGATCAATCCAATGATAAATGAGTTTTAGAAAAATAGGACATCATGTCAATAAATACTTTGTTTATTAATTCGATTTGGCAAATGCAACATATTTATTTACTTAAATTCCTATTTTGGTTCTAAATTGCATCAATCTAATCAACAAGACTTTGGCAGATGTTGATATATGAATAATGAAAAATAATTGATTGCCTTCGGCGGGATAATCACTGTGATTCCAAAAGAGAAAACAGAGAAACTGTCCCAGGTACTTTCATACCGAATCGATTGCTATGAAAACTTAAGAAAGTCGCCGACGTTTCTAGTCCAAGATTCAAGATTTTTCAAGATATGTCCAGACACTTATTCTTGGCGACACCGAGGTACAAGTGAGACTGATCACAAAATGTGCGGTTTGGTTGCAACTGCATTATGACGTCTGTTCAAAAATAATGAAAAAAGTAAGAATCAGCATGAAGAGTATGGTTATGCTGAATCCATTAGGTTTAAACAATAATCTCTTTATTGCTCCACATAATTGCGTTCAGTGACCGCAGCAAATAAAGCAGACGAAAAAGATAAGACAGAAATGAATAAAAGTGCTGATACCATGATGCCAGCAAAAAAAGCAGCAGTTAACAATAAAGAACTGACTCTGATGCTAAGTGGGGGCTAATAATGGCCTCAAAGCAAAACTGATGCCGCACAGTGCTCATAGCATTGAATAAGAGCTCAATTAGATCGTACAAGAAGTTTTATAGCAGATGCACATGATTCAGACGACAGGTGTTTTAGTGTTGATTATCAAAATGCTCATTAAGAGAATGCTAAATACATGAAATTAAAAATAAAATATATTTAAATGCATTTCGCAAATGTACCCACAATTGATCAGAAAAAAGTGACATTCCTCTATCAGCAATTGCTGTGTATACACTGTAGATCTCTTGTATTTGTATGAACCAAATCACTATCTGTTTGCAACCTGTAGCTAATTTTTTTGTAGCGACAATAGAATCGCTCATGGGAGATTTCTGTTATTAATTGGAGTGTAATTCAACATTCTTCAGAAACCAAACATTTCTATTCAAATTCGCAAATGCTATGTGAACTTGAAATCAATTCATTTGTTAAATGGTCGATATCATCCTTACATACTCAGACTACTCACACAAATTGGTGAAATTCGATAGTTATCTTAATAAAATAAATAATTGCTAGTTATCGAAAGCTTCCTTAGACCCATTTCTACACGGGAAAATATCAATTATTCAATCCTATTTTAGAACTGGGTAATCGCTTGTTGGCGATCGGCGACGATGGCAGTCACTTAGTTAGCGAATTTGTTTGTGTGTACTCAACCGCTCCTTCTTGAAGTAGGCGTACATGAGGTTTGTCAACTGAAGATACATCATTTTTGATGTTACAAATCCTTCTCGGTTGTGCTTCACACAGGATACCGCTGAATAAACTAGACCTACCTGACTTTGCCCCTCCCCCTCCTGTGCGACTCAATCATTGGCTACCACTCAAATAAGAGAATAATTACCGAATTCTAATTTGAAAAATGTATTGCCATCACCAGCAATAACTTTTGCTGCTACGTTTTATCATCAGATTTACATTATCTAGATTTTTCAAGGGAAATGGTTAAATAATTGACTAGACGACCCGATATTTTATTAATGTTTTCCGGAAATAAGTTAGTCAAAACTCACAAATCAGCTTTAGTTCTTCGATTTAATTAAAGTTAAAATTCCAACAGATCCAATAAGCGTTGCAAGATCGACCACTGAAGGCGCTGGACGCCGAAGATCTACCGGAATTTGAACTTCCATTGTATCGTCGACATAGAGCTGGTAAAATCAAAGTAATTTTTCAGACAATTTGGTTGATCTCTACTTTCTTCAATGGTCAATCCGATAGCTACTGTTTTCAAGATTTGCGGATAATCACCTTGCTCATAATTTCGCTTGGTAAACCAATAATAGCGGTTTTTCGTTTAAATTGATTATGGGTGGGACTTTCTCATCAATAAGACAACATCTGGATGTTTTCTCATCATCGCACCACGAGAAGGCCGAAGGCTGAGATATTTGTACAGTTTATATATACAAAAGGCCTATCATTGCGATTATTAAAAGTAAAGGGAGCGACCAATAAACCTCCAATGAGAAAGAAGACAGCATCGTCAGCTAAACTCTGAGGATGAAAATCAGAAGATACAATTAAAAGACACCAAGCATGTACACCACATATATGACTGGTGATCGCATTAAATCATTAGATAGTAGCGGAGGTTGACTGTCCTGCACTTGAAACGCTAATCATTTGGCTTGTCGATCATGAAATGGTTAATGAACTACAATATATGCTTAACATCGAACAAATATCCGATGTCATGGAACGAAATCGACTCAGATGGTTTGGTCACGTGATGCGAAAAGAGCTCGACGACTGCGTCCACCAAGTGTTGACATGGAAGGTAGAGGGAAGAAGAAAAGGTCGACCTTGGAAGACATGGAGTGACTCTGCTGCCGCTGATCTCAAACAAAATGGTATCGAACCGGATGAAGCCAACGATCGTCAACGGTGGCGCTCTGCGATCCACAACATTTGGAAGAATTGTCCAACCCTACGAAGTCGGAGAAAACGGACGTTAAACGCATAAGTAACTAACTAACTAAATATAATTTTTATACACTTGGAAGATAGGCAAGAGTTCAATTAAATACCAGTAGCAGCGGAATTGCGCTAGTAGACTGCGACAATTAAAAATAACGACAACGGTATATAGAAGCTATTGATTTAGAGTGAAATTTCATACTATTACCGAGAAAGTTGAAATTGATTAAAATCAAACCATAATAATGAAAAGACTATATCATGCTATAGACGAAGGAAAGACGGAGGAATAGACGGAGGAGCATAGACACGGAGGAAAGAGAGAAGGATTGGAATAAGGGATGTAACGGACCTCTGACGGCGCTGGGCTTACAAAAATGTTCAAGCTTCGGCTCAGACTAAATCTGTTGTGAAATATCCGGTACGGAATTTAATAAGTTGCAATCTCCTGTATTTATATGATGGACAGACAGTCAGACCTACATGTGCTTTACAATTTGCGTGCTTTTTTTCCAGCAAGTGAGGCTCTGTGGTGTTGTACGTACAGCACATCAGTATCGATAAGCACTAGGTATCAGAGATTGATTATTTTTCTGTAAATTAAATAGGACTGTAACATGCAAAACTAAGCAAAGAAAATCCTGGGATTGACTACCGAAATTTATGATTCTGCATGTCTGAATCATTCAACAAAAAAGTGCGTGTCGTTTGTGTTCGAACTCGATCGTTGCCTGCAAACTCACTGATGGATACTTTCGCATGGCCTACTGCAGTCGAACCTCTGTATAGTGAACATCTACAAAGTGAATCACTCCTCATAGTGAATTAGATTTTTGATACCATCGAAAATGGCATACTTTGCGCTTGTTACGTATCTCTTCATAGTGAATATATCATTTAGTCCCTTTGTTGTCTCAACCTTTGCATAATGAATATTTTACATCAAGTATGTATTAATCTTTAATTCGACTTTGTAATTAATGCTCATACCATGTACGTGGACTACCTTTATTGAGGCAAGTATTTCGATGACACCTATTACTCCAAAGTTTCCTAAGTTATTTAAGTCTATGAGTCTACAATCTAAATTTAGATATAAATCGATAGTTAATGTAGCTAATAATTTCAAGTTATCGTGCGCTTTTTTCCGCTTTCAAGCGCATCGACTGCTCAGTCAGACCAGGGAATTCCATGAAAGGAAAAGTGACTTTGAAGCTTGATCAACAAGCTTTTGGTCGAAGAAAACATGATTGCGTCTGTTGACGAGCGACGTGCTTCACAGACTCGTATTGACAGTCAATTCTATTGTTCATAATTAATGACGTATGTTGCTTATACTGTACACAACACCGATTATTTTATAGTATTTATATTTTGCATCTTGAGTTTGCATTACAATTTAATATGAGATTGTGATACAATACAGTATCACTGGTAATTTCCCCCATAAATTTGTTTCCTAAATTATTAATAATGTTTTAGTTTTGATCATTTTGTATGATTGTTTTGACTTCACATGCTTACTTTAAAACCAATATTACATCAAATTTTAGAAAACCTCCTTATAGTGAATTTTTTATCTGGTCCCCTCAAGTTCACCATGTAGAGGTTCGACTGCATATTCCTCCGGTGAAAAGCTGAAATACTGATGAGGGTTATATAAAAGCGACGGGTCTATTTAGACGCAACGAAAGGTTAATTAAAATTTTTGTATTTGGCAAGGTAAGCGTACGTCTAATGTTTTGAGTTTCTATAGTTTCTAATTGAAATTTCAAGTGATCAGGCTACGATTCCGGATTCACAAAATTTTGCTACTCCGGCAACAGATGATGTAGAAATTTGAGCTCATTTGCATCCCTAATGGAATAAAAGTCGGTTCATCGGATGGAATGGGAATCTTTTGCGTTTTTTGCAATTTCACTTCTTGTGATTCAATAATGCACACATACAACTTACTTTTCACCAATTGAATGAATACCGATTGGCTTTGATTTCTCTAACTCAGGTGAGATTCGAATAATTTCTGAGACAGATCCAGATTTATGCTCTTTTATCAACCTGGAGGCCGTTGCATAGACAATCTGAGAAGAGAGAATTGGACAAGTTCAGTGACATTAAGACAATCTGAAAATGAATGACACCTTCATAGTATCAGCAATACAACAGTCTCAACTCTGGGTGGCGGCCAAGACTATATCTTCAAATTCCCGCGCGATTACCGGCTTATTCTAGGGCGATTTCACATTTCCAGGCTATCTTTTATATCGACCAAATATATTTGTCTAATTATAAAGCCGCATGCGATGTTGTCCATGTATTACAGTGATATTTCTATGGATTGCAGCATCACTTTATTCTATCTTATTAGACAACCTTCAGATTTCATCAAGAAATGAGAGGTTGGTTATGGCATTCACCTGACTGTAAGTGACCAGACAGAAAAATTAGATCGTCTGCTACCGGAATTTTCGAGTAGATTTCGACGACATGTTTCCGAAATCGAGTGAAATATTGTGTTCCAGTTATATCAGTTTGTTTATTGAGAATTGTTTTCTGTATGGCATCTGTGTTGTTTATCTTAAGGCCTACAATGACATTTAATAAATGATATTTTGAATATTCTCATACCATTATTAAATTATCTCAACTTTTCGCCATATTCAAAATCATAAATTTTTTCAATCACTTTTAATGACAAGGTTTTATTCAATTTAAACTAAAATAGCCCGACGCATTCATCTTACAGGTTTCTTCAAGGGTGAAGCTTACCCCTGAAGCAGTTCCAATTCATGCTTAAGCCAGCATACTAACCCGAAGATTTCACAATTCATTCAGCTTAAAGTGACAAACTATGCAATTTTTCATGTAGAAAAATGAGACGAGTGATGGCATTCTGCTGGGGGTGTTGTCGGCAATCACATTGTAATATGAAATTACATCTACATATCTACCATCCGATGACCCGTGAGCTTCTCATTATATCATGTTGATATACGACAATCCTGCAAGTTTTCGGAAGATATATTTTCATATATTTCATCAGAATTCAAGAAAATTTCCAGCTTTGTCCAACTGTGCGATTTTAATTCTTTGCTTCTACCATTTGCTTCTGCCACTCGCCTAATGGCAGGACCGAGTTCCTCGTCGGATGGAAATCCCAAGTTACACAATGTAAATTCATACTGTGGGAGACCCGTAGCTACAAAATTTAGCCAGTCATGGAATCGATTATAAAGTCATAATTTCACTTTCTCACCTATGGCGAGGCGTAATCGGCAACGCCTATGACACGTCTCTGGTCTCTAAACCATGCGCAGAACACATCCAACCCATGTATGACTCACTCTTTTACATGCAATATCACATCAAAGACAGATATCAAAAATGACACATGCCTGATGTGTGATAGATACACATCACTCAACACTATCAAAATTCGCCTTCAAATACAATTTTTTGATGCATAATTATTACGGCTGTGTGTGGTACACCGATGCGGCGGTTCTCGGGCTGGTGAATCGAAGTGGGCTAATTTCAATCAAATTGATATTTTGCTGTATAATTCGATTATTATCAATCTATTTCATCTGTTATCACAGTAAATTGTTAAACAGTAAAAATATCTGCAAAGTGGACAGGAAAATATTTTGAGCATATAGCATAACTAATCCAATTAGGAGAACATCAATAATAAATATTCAATTATATTAATCAATTCTATTCAAAGTTTGAATTTCTATATCATGAAAGTACAACCTTTTGAAATTCACGGGTTTTTTCATGAACTAACCGTTGCATTTCCTGTTGTAGAGACAAAAATGTGACGGAAGTTTGATAAATCAAGCTCAAATCAATTTAGACCACGAAATCTCAATTCCCGCGACCGCAAAATATCGGAATCTCATAATGAATATTGCGCACCCTACTGTTGCTCCTCTTGCGAAGATATAGCCTACGCTATCTTATCATTCCAGCGGCCAGCGATCCGTCCGGAAGTTTTCTTCGCTATGCCCCGTAGCATTTTCACATCACAGAGACTGTTTGAAGCCGAGTAATGTGAAATAGCTGACCTTTTTGTACAGCACAGTAAACCCTCCTAATTCGTGGGGGCTACGTTCCAGACCCACCCGCGAGATAGGAATTTCCGCGGAGTAGAAACTAGATTTTTTGTAGTGTGAGCCACAATTTTAACACATCAGAGCTTAAACTGCTTTCTAGCCTTTTGTAATTACATATTATGCATATAGTCATGTACAATTTTCCCTGTGTAAGCGGAATACGTGCATAGTACAATGTATATTATACATAACTGTACTGAAATACATGCAGTGTATTGTGATACATGCATTTTCATACACCCTTAGAGCATTTTTAAAACAAAGTGAATCTGTGGAAAAACCTTACTTATCACCATTGAGTAGGGATATATAGGTAGAGTGTTGAATCAAAAAGGTATCTATACACAGTGAAAATTTTTATATCGAAAGATTCAGTTTTTTGCGGAGATTACGTTCCTGCTGTTTAAAAGATTACTTGAGCAGTTTTTAAAAAACCAAAACTTTTCAAATTATTCCTGTATTTGTATACTACCGAGATGACGTCCTCTTATAAGTAGTGTAAAACAAGTTGGATATCACAGGAATGAATATTTGCTAATAAGCATCCGAACTAAACGGAAATTAAGCTAATTTGCAAGGGAATTTCATGAGCCGCATTATAATAAAAGTCTTCATGAAAAAGTCGAGTGCAGTGAAACTCACTGTGCTTTCTTGGCTGAATTTTCAAGTTTTTACCTCTATCTTTTATGATTCACTAAATTTATGTTTCATTTCTTAAATCTGAATAGTAATGTGGACCCATTTACATCTTTCAAAGTTGATTGAAATCATTGTCCTAAATTCTGTTGTTTTGCTCTACGAGTGACAGGTTGCTCATGATATGATCTCGCTTAAAAAGATTCTCTTGAGGCTAAACATGAAAGCAATAGCAGGTCATCGAGTTGCCAATTTAACAAGCATTGCCTCTCCAAGGCTTTCATGACACAGAGGATCTGTAAAATAATATCATTTCCTTCTGCATTATACTATCATGATCAGTCAATTCCGTTGTAATTTCTGCAAAACTGCAAAAAATTTGCATATCTCACATTTGGTAACAAATAACAAACTATATCACCCTCGAGTTCATTTAATGAAATCGAAAGTGTATACACATTGGGGATTTAAAAAATGCGGAGTTACCACTCTACCTAATATACCTACTCTATGCTTATGACAGGTATAGGGATATGTAGGCTAGCTACTAGGGGACTTCCATATCGATAGACGGTGTGCTCCGCATTCATGCGGCAGAGACGACTCGTCGAGACGGAGTGTACTATTGCTACAAATGGAGGCCAGTATCGGTGGAGAGAACGCCCTGAAGCCAGGTAGTGGCATCAAACTGTTAAAGTATGCGCATACATGTGTATGCACTATACAGTGTATCGAATATTTAATTTATTCATTTCAAAGCACGAAAACGACTTTTTAAGCATAAATTATCATTTTGAATGGAAATGAAGAAACTCCAGTGGCCGCGAAATAACGAAATTTCTGTGATTAAAGAATAGAAATATTTTATGAAATTTCTAATTTCTCTTTATTCGCGATAGTTGAAGCCGCGAATTAGGAGGGATTACTGTCATTTGTAACGTAAATAATGGTGACATTGTTTCGAATCTTTCTACACTTCCTGATGTGTTCAGATATTTTGAAAATATAATCAAAAAGCAAGCTTTTCTTTCGTCATACACATCTTAGAAATAATCAATTAAAAGGCCGACGTTTCGTCCACTACTGGCTTAGTAAACTAGCCATTGTAATTTTTCTATCAAATTTTTGCTTATCTATATAATTTCTGCATTCATCTAGCTTTAAAGAGTTCCATTAGCATTATTGAAGAGACGTGCAACGAGTTAAGCATTATGAAGTCACCTCGAATTCTCCTAGCACTCTATGAAATTGGCATTTAATTCTAGAAAATATGAACATTTATTACATTATTACTATATGAACGCATGAAGATAAATGCCCTATCTTCAAGATAATGACGTTTTAATTAACTGCTACACGACAATCTGGATCGCGAAACAAAGTATGTTTCGCCTATACGTAAATAAGTGATTCATAGTCTAGGTTTTCAAAATTTTCAGTGCACTGGTGCGGCCAGCGTACGGCCATAATATAATTGAATATAAAATTTTGAAAATGAGCATTTATGAAATCTAACTAAAAAGAGTTTTCAGACGATGTAGCAACTGGGGCCCTGTGAGTCGGACTTTTGTCAACCTCGAGTCGAGTCGGGCAAAATTTTCATAGATCGATTAAGAGGCAAAAATGCGTTTAGGCCTACTTAGGGTAATAAAAACAATAAAGAGAATAAAAATAAATAAGGTGTTAAGCGACGCACATCTTTAATCGAGTGAGTGGGCTATCCTTTGTTTAGTATATGCAATTGTGGACATTAGACATGCAGTATACAAATCTAAAATATTCTAAATTTTAAAACCTATTGTTTAAGCATTGTACATGTATGTATAATGTTAAGTATGTTATAAAATAATAAGTAAGCGTGACACACTTTCTGAATACTGTACAGGGTGACAGTGAACATCGCTCAATTACTATTAGAAAATTGACAAAAGATCAATTTCATCTTAACGAGATCAACGAGTTAACTTGAACCTATATTTTTCACATCATTATGAAGTGCTGTGTCTACTGGTCGCTGCTAAATGGCAGCAGGCCCTATTAATTCAGTATTTGTGGAAATTAACGGAGTTTTCAGTTTTATTCAAGTTGTACACTATCGAAATGTACATTTATCTAATAGCACTCTATTCAGTCTATTGCAATTAAAAAGCTTGTGTAGTTATCTATCACTTAAGAGAACAGCACATCACCATGCTATCTATCAATTGCAGCTGATTAATGTGATTTTGCCCGAGTTGTAGTTTACTGACCATTATATCATCCTACACTTGTCTTTATGAGAAACCTGTTTATCTAAGTTGATGAGTAGTGTATTGAATCAAAATAGAAAATAACGCTTGAAACAAAAATCTGTTTATACTTGCAAAACATTTTCAGTTCTAAAGTAGCAAGTCATTATAGAGAACTTTGATGTAATCGAAATAAGAAAGCTATGCAAATACGATGTATTATTACACATGTTAGCCAACCCGATTCGAATACTCATCGTCGTTCGAGTACTTGAACGGTGTAACAAAATGTCGAGTCGAGTACTCGAGTGGTCAAACTAGAAATTCGACTCAAGTCGAGTGCTCGATTCGACTCGACATTTTCGACTACTCGTAGGGCCCTAGTAGCAACGTGACTCATCATACAGACTCTTCCTTCTCACACAGTATTTGCATTGCTAATAGACTTCCTAAACAGCAACCAAGAAAATTCACACACTAACAAGATCCCCGGCATAGCGGTATGCATAGGGTTGACAGATAATATCACAGACAAATATTATTTTACAAAGTTACCAGATGCATCGAATTATCCAAAGATAGGAAATTGTTGATCTTCAATGCATTGATCGTTATTGGATCTTGTGTTCCAACAATTAGGTTGCACGATCAGAGTACAGTTACCTTGCTAATGCAGCGTTGCCACCGGGCCGCGAGACCCCACCCTTCGCAAGCAGTGTATTGACACAAGGTAGTCGAAATGAAGGTCTAAACTCAAGCCCATGATATACTAGGAAATTGTATCCGTGAGCCAGGGACCACAATTCGCCCCAAGCGGATTTACAGAAACCAAAAAACAAAAAAATTGCGATGCGTATTATACGTACTGGCCCTATCATTTTGTACTGTACTTGTATCTGGAGTTCTTTGTGAGCTGAATCTTAGCATTTGACCCCGAAATATGATAGAAATCAGTCTCATTAATCAATATTTCATCATTAATATTGCCTCTATCTCACTATGTAGCCGCAATAAGATCTAAAGATGCCATAGCTCACACCTATAGTCATTTAGATTGCCATCCTCAATGCTCTCCACTAAAACTGACTGCTGATATGATCAAAATGTTTCTTGATTTAGGAAAAAATACTATATTTTTGATTATGAGGGTTTAAAAATGAACATCATTTCAAAAATATCTCATGATTTTTAATGGTGATATAACATAATGGAATTAGAATTTCATTTAATGGTACACTGTATTACTGGTCCATCGTCAAACAAATAATAACAAAGCTACACGTGTTAGAAAATGGAATTTTTATTTGGTCCAAAGCTGTTAGAATGTTAGATAAGCAGAAAGCAATAAGGAATGAATTGTAAGACATTTAAAAATCTCTACTTTCACATTTTTTATAAAAATTTAGAAAATCTCGAAACCACTACTCCCTCCACTTTACCTTTTGTTGAATTTTTGAACGAATCGACAGACCGTACAAATTTTTCGGCTGAATTACGGACTTTACTGAAAATTGGAGTCCCTGCCGTGAGCACTTTTTGGGAGCATAATCGTTGTTCCTGGAAACTTATCTACTAAGCAGTGGATTTGCTGATTTGTTTCATGGAAGATGTTTGCGAAAGGAAAGTTTCTGTTGCTAGAAACTTATCTTAGCCTGGTCTAGGTTTTATGATTATCCAGTTCAGATCATTGAAGTAAAGAGTATTGAAGTATTAGACAGAACAAAACATGCATTGGAAATATAGATCCTAGATGTGAGCAAAAATATGGCTTATATACAACGTGTGCAAATGTGCTAAAAATATTAGTGATTTTTAAGTAATGTCTCGCGATTACTAAATGATAACAGCATCATGCTGGAACAATCAAATTATAAACATGAAGTTTTAAATCAGACGTCAATGAAGGATTGCAGCCCCGGATGCATTGACAAGGATTTTTCGCTATATTATCGTCTTATTCGTCTTCTCTCTTCAAAAAATGAAACGTGAGCCAATTTAGAAGTATATCGACCTATTTGCTTCTTTTTAGTTCATTTATAAGAATAATCATTTTAGCTCAACCACATCGATAACAGGCTCCTCGCTGATGTGCTTTGAGCTTAAGCTAAGTTGCTATTATTACTATCATAAGTAAATGAAAAGACGTTTCAACCTTCATAAAACATCCCAATCGAGATGACTCACAAAAACAGTTAAAAAATTCGGACTTTAAATCAAAGTAACTTTCAGATATAGGCCTACCTACATGTTTATAAGTAATAGCCCAATAGTTGAATAATGTAAAATAGGGTGAAAGTACTAGGTCTAGTAGAAAAATGTCCAATTGCATATCTACAAGAAATAAGCTATCGGTAGGCTTCTTCAAAAAAACCTATCTCTTCTAAATTTATAACCCCAAATGAAAGAACATTTTTCTGAGACCTTCATCCGCGCAGTTTGCGCACACGCGCAGCTCAAACCCTTCATCCGCACACCTACCGGAATCGCGCAGTGCTGCTAATGTAGCTTAAGGTTCAGAACTTAACTATTTTATGACTGATCCTGACCGACATTATAAATTCTTACCGAATCTTTACTGCAGGTCCTCCAGCACATACAACAGATTCCGTCTTTGTCCTTCGATGATTTTGAAGCCATCGACTTTCCAACGACCACATTTTTGAAAGTGCGAGATTTCAGGTCGACTTCTGAAAAAGTTCGAAAAATGCTGTAGGTTCGTTGTCTATTGCTTACATCAGACAGGAACGATATGACGATGGTAATCGATGTTGGCTAAAACCTTCACACAGGATGTTTTCAAAGTGTTCTCAAAATGAAAATGGGATTAAAATTACCACTCAATATTATCAAGACAAACAACTCATTTAATAATGCACATTTTAAAACAAAGATTTCTAAATACATGAATTAATAACCTCATAAAACAAATCACATGGACCGATCCCATCCACAAACATATCCCCCTTCTATCGTCTTATGGCGATCTAGTCCTCGCTCGAATCCGCGCCAACAAAGTACTTGGCTGCTTCTGGTGACTATCTCAACGCTCTTCCTTCAACGTCTCTCGTCCTACACTTAAATGACGACCAACTCCACTGTGCTGCAGCCACATTTCTAGGAATCCCGTTTCTCTTGAGCACGCCTGTGTTCGTCGTGACTCCTAAGCAGACTGTCTTGGCAAGCACGCCCTTCTGTGTAGAAATAGCTCTGACTTTCGTCTTTAACATCAGCTGACGAACGTCATTAACTGAGTCTTCCATTCCATCCAAATACCAACTGTCCTGAAACCCACCGGCCATCTCCACAGCGACCGCAAACCAGATGGTGTCACTGTTTTGGAAAACCATTCCGTGTGACATGATTTGTGTTCATCCTACGCCATGGAATTATGTATCTGCGAACGAGGCGTCAAATTAGGCGGAACCCAGGAAGTCAAAGAAGTGGCAAGATTTGGAGGCGGACTTTGTCTTCCAGTCCTCATCATTAAAAGCTTCCGATGGCACGGGAGATTCGAATAGGTGCACCATCTTGAGGTTTGGAAGCGCAATTTTAGTGAATACGTACTGAGAATAGCTCTACTTGAGACAGCATCTTTCCATCGCGATACCGATCCGCAAATGCGTGTGAAGTAGGAAAATTGACTTTCTTCTTGATATATCCAGCATCCCTCTAAATTTTGAACTTAAAGCTGCTTTGTTATAGACTGTACATGAATCTGTTGTGATTATATACACATTATATGTACTTCTTCTCAATACACTTTTTAATAACAATAAGAGCGACAAGTCACGACGAGCTTTCTTTATGACCAAACGATTGTGCACACTGCATTCTTCACTTTGCTTCGAGCGCATAGACGCACATCCCAAAATAAACAAGAACATCAGTGACAATCAAATAATATGTAATAAAGACATGCATCAACAGCTACATGGATTGATGAATACTTTTCATGATCGCTGCGAAACAGTGGCTGGGCTTGCGACGTATTGGCTTCGACCAAGTCACAATACAGATGGGAGTGCAAAGTTTAAGCAGCCTCAAGGTTCTAGAAATTTTGTGCCAAATGTATCAAACAATACACAGGAATGATCTAGAGATGCGGTGAGGAATCTTCTAGTTAGCTTCTCTTGATTTTAATTAAATTTTCTCTTTCGATCTCCGAAGTTCACTCAAAACTAGGGACCTGTGAATCGGCAAAGTTTGAGTCTAATCGAATCAGGTCGTAATTCGCGAATCGAATCGAACCATAGATAACTTAAGTAGGCCTCATACTTGAGCTTATTACTGTGTACGATTTACCCGGCTAGCTATACCGACAGCCTTTAAGAAAATGGACCTATCAAATAAAACTTAGTTATCATCCAATTTATGTTTCTATTGAAAGATTCCTAGGCACTCATATAGAAATAAGCAGTCAAATTTAAGTGTCTCCATTTTTTCTAACAAAATCAGAATCTATTGCGCTTTGTAGCTAGAACCTATTTCGAATGATACGCTAGAACACGAGTTAGATGGATGTTGATTTGACAGAATGTCTTGGAATACCCATTAGCCTTGCCTTGATGAGGTTTATGACTCCAGGTTTATGGAAAAAATATCTTTGAATCTCACACAGGATTGGAAATGTAACCTCTATCAATCGTCCCTGTATTTAAATGCTTCGGGAAAGCACCAATTTTATGGACAGACGATGAGTAGAACCTACAAATTTTACCGCAATTTTCAGATCAGAAAACAATATTGGATTTTTTGGCAACAATCTATTGATATCTATAACTTCCCATGCTATTACTGTCCTCAATGACTATCTAGGTTATTCAAAATAAATTATAAAATAAGCTATAGACTTCAAAGTAAATTTTCACTCAAGCTCATACAAGCAAATGATTACTGAAGACTTTTGAGCACTTTCAAAAAATTCATATATAACTAATTATTGTAGTCTTGGACCTGCAAGCTTGAAAATGGAAAATCAGTGAAGTAAGGAATTCCAGGAGCCAGTCGTAGCCTATGGGAAAATCAATAAGCCAAAGACCATAATTCAACAATCAAGTACATTTTTGTACTTTAACTCTAAGCTTTGTGCTAGACGTCTGGTTACTTTCATCTCTGAGATGCAGATGATTCAGGAAAAGGGGAACATTTCGTCTCTATCGACCACAGACCAAATCTCAACAGGAAAGGGAATCTAGTCAGCGCATCAAATTAGACCATCAGTGAAAATCACACATTTCACTATTTTTAAGCGATTATCGACATCTGGTGCCCTAACTAATTTTCCATCCTATTTCACGAAAGTGAAATTCAATTTCTCATTCGTAGAGGCTATTTCACACATTGTTTTTAGAAACTGTTTTTCTCCATTTTTATGCGTTTGAATCCTTTCCTAGTCACCAAAGTTAGCACTGCCTACTTCATACAGACGTTAAATCACATACGAGTATGTCATTACTTTAAGGATGTCATAGTGACCTGTAGTGGCGTTAACTTGCAAAAATATACGTAGGAAAGTGCGCCAATAATCAATTAAGTACAATTCATGGACTACAAATTGTTTGATTACCTATTCCTCTTATTTAGCTATCGCATATTGAAATATAAATGCTGGATATTAAGAAATGTATAATAATGTACTCATACAAGATGTTAAGGAGACTTTTTTTGTCTAAATTAACAATTTTAGTAGTGCTTGTTTTATCTATTATCATTTATTAGTTTATGTAATATTTCCCGCGTAATCATGATCTCAATTGCAAAATAAGCATGTTATTATAAAAAGAATATTAACAACAATTTTCATTAAATAATCGCGTTATTTTCAGAAGATTTACAAGTCAGATTATCAGCCCGAATGACACCTGGATAACATATCTTGACTTGTTTGGAAAACCCAGTAGTTCATTAGCTGTCAATTCATCCTTTGCTTCCATGGCGATGCTCTCCAGAGTAAGCATCCGGAATTCAGCGATGGTTGGACCATTTGGCTGTCAAGTATAGTTCGAAATTTCGGGCATTGCCTCTGGCAATTTTTTTTCTTAACTGCCGGTTTTACTATACTCCATGCCAGCTTGATGGGATTTAGGACATTTTCATCCACGGCAATAGAAAGCCGTGGTCAAAACCGGAGGTGTTTAGAAAATCTAGAAGTCGATGGAATTGAAGGCTGTCGAAGGCCTTTAAAATATCAAAACCAATCACTCGTACAGCTGTAGTCTCTCTCTGATCTAATAATGAGGTTACAGCGTTGTGGATATCCACTAGAGCAATACACGTGGAACCAAAAGGTCTATATGCATGTTGATTTTCACCATATAACGAAAGTAACTTTTCTTTGATGTTTGACAACACGAGGCACTCGAATATCTTTGCAAGTACCGAAGTCATTGATATGGGATGGAAGTCACTCAAGGTTGGTTGAGATTTTTTGGGAATTGGATGCACAAAGGATATCTTGAAACACTCAGGAAACGTTTGTGTGGATATTGAATGATTGAATATCAAACATAGAGGCTTGCAGAAGAAATCGGCACCAACTTTCAATAGTCTGGACGGAATCAGATCAGGACCGCAACCCTTCCGGATGTCCAATCGAAGTAATTACCGCAATACATCACCCGTTGCTATTACAAAGTTCCACTTGTGATTAGCGAGAGCACACAATTCAGCATCAGGAAACCGGTTACAATTCTTCTGAAACTCATGTGTGAACGCCCACATGTTTCATCACTTGAAAATTGAGATCTGAGCTTCTGAAAATTATTAAAAGGCAGAAGAACCTCATATTTCTTTCACCCCTTTCCGAAGACCATTTACAATTTCTCTGTGGTTATTCGCCCAATTCTTCTTTGCCTTGATTAGCTCACTTTTCACTTTGAATTTATAATGCTCATAGAGCGGCCAATCCTTCCTTCTGAATGCATCCCATCTCTTATTTATTAAGAGTTTTAATAGAGGGGTATTCCATGGCTTATCCCGTGAAGTATTTGTCACCATTTCACGAGGGATAGAATCCATACAGTATTAAAAAGATTGGAAAAAACCATCGCACATTTAATTGACTGATAAGCTATTATTTCTGACCTCAGGAAAACTGGTCATGGATAGTCGGGTTATAAAGTCACGTAAATGAGACTCACGAAAATCCCAAACAGGAAAAATCATCGTTAAAAATCATCAAAATTGATAGTGGATCTTAGGAAAACTGAGTTATGGTCGGAATGACATGCGGGTGAAACGATAGTAGCAAAATATTCAAAAAAATTCACAAAGGTCAATATCAACAAATATCTTGTCTAAAAAAGAATTAGCATGCGTAGGAGTATTAACCTTGTCTTTTAAAACCAAATCTTCCTCAAAAAGTGGACTACAAGGAAAGTCATTAGCTGCAATGATGTTGAAATCAGGGTTAGATTCAATTCAGAAGGTCAAATTCATCTTTTGCGCAATTAATAATATCTTCGTGGTCCTTCCTACACAATTCTGGTGGAGTATACATAACACAGCAAATGATCTTACGAGCTGGCGGCTACAATTTCACAAACAAAACTTCGCATGATGAAGGAAACTTATTTACAGGTATATGTAAAATTGATTGCAGTGTTGCCACTCTCAAAAAATGGCAAAAATATCTCCGATATGAAATACACCTAAAACAGATCCAGAAATCTTGCTGCATTTTAGCCATTGCTTACGCGTACCCCAGCACAGTACATTCTGGATAATCAAGCATAAAAATTTCCCCCGATTACACGATGCAAAATTTACTGATGAGTCCCATATAAATCAATGCATGAGCATCCATACCCGACTTCTAGTCTCTAGCTCTGAGAAGACTCAACTGAAGGGGGAGGGGCGGGGGAAGCCACTAATTTTGGAAGTATTCGTAGTGCGTCAGCTCAGAATTTTCAGGCCGCTAAGATTTTTTCGGGCCATGGTATTGGATATGCTTAATGAACGTATACTATGTATTGTCTATGTACTTTCGCAGATGTGCGCTCATGCCACTCATTCATTACAGTACATAACGGTTATCATTTTACGAGTAACATAAATGCAAGTGAAGAAGAATGAGACAAAGTAATTATTTCAGTATTTCATCAAAAACAAATCTTTGATGTGTACAACTATAAAACAATAACCAGAGTCTTCAAACATATTCATGGCTTTATCATATTCGGGAAGAAATGTATGTGGCTTCCGATAGAGGACGACTTCATATCTTATAATCCTCTTTAAGCACCATAATTCAAAAGTTTTCAACCAAGATAGAAATTAGGCCAAATAGAAATTTAAGACAAGCTGCTGATATTTTCATAATATTAAGAAGCATCAGAAGCTTGAATTATAATTTCCATCTTCTTTGAGAACGATTTCGTCATCGTTTCACAATGGTATAGGAGCTGATTTTTCTGGCGTTTCTTCTCCAACGATACATTGCAGAATGAAAATTCCAGCGCTTTTCTCTTGAGCACAGATTCTGCAGCCTTCATTGATACTCTTTCTTAATTGCTCTTTCAACTTGCTTTGCTGCTTCTTGAAATTATTCAGCTCCTCTACATCTTGCGGTACTTTCTGCTGTAACTCCCGCATTAGTTTTGTGCGTGCATCACACTCCTTTTCTTTTTTGTCTCAGATTCTCATCCAATGATATTTTTTGACTGGTCTTTTTTTCTGTTGCCACTTGTTCAAATAATTCTATCCTTTGTTCTGCTGCAATGGCTTTGTTCTTTTCTTCTTGTACTTTTCTTTTTTAGCTGCATGCGCTTGAAGACACAAATCCTTCAAATACTTAATCGGCGGCAAAGTCGCGGTAGTCTAATTCTTCACTCACAAACAAGACTGAGTGACTATCAAAGCTTTAACTGCTCTGGGGTCCTGTAAATTTCTCTTTTTTGTGATTATATCACTTAGGTTTGAAAATTCACGCTCAACCTAGGCATGGCCATGCGGAAGTACCAGCACGGCCATCACAATCTTCAAAAGCAAAGGGCTGCTTTGGTGTTGACGCACTGATTCCTAGATATCCAGGACACATGTGTCTGTTGCGAGGTTTGTATTTTTCTTAGTGCATACAGATTTCGACTTCTGAAGTTCCAACATCAGTACTTCCAATGACTTATAGAAGTTATTTGGCTCGACGCTTTATCCATTTAAAGTACTTTTCATTCGATTGGTTTGAAGGATCGAGGATTTGGCATGCTTGGAGTAACCTGTTTTCAAAAGAAGAGATTATAACTCAAATTGGATAATCCAGCTTGAAAAAATCCTTCATTGAACACAGCACAACATTTTTGATCACAACAGAGAGCTACAAAGAGTCGTCTTGCAGGTTCACCCATGCTCATCCGCTAAGGTGACAGCCAAATGGACTCATTCAAGACGTCGATTTACCACATTTTCTTGGACTTTATCTGGATAAATGAATCGAAGAAACCTCTGCTTCATGACGTGCTTGAATTGAGGATTTTAAGGTATGGATATGCGTGCCATTCTTCTGAAACATTTTTCAAAGCTTTGGAGGGGCTTTGGAACTTCTGCTAAAAACTTCAAGAAGCATTCTTCCTTTGGGTTTTGAAGCTCGTTCGAAATTCGGTTGAAGTATGGACCAGTTTCTTTGATTCGGTACAGTGCTTACACAAAGCCTGAAAAAGGCTGATTAGTCGTTCGACGACTGGTAGAGTATGGAAACAGCGGGTCTCTACGAATCGAAGAGGCAACATCTTTTTGATTTCTAGCTAACAGAAACTGGTCCCATTGTGTAGTAAAATATTTAAGTTGACAATAAATATTTTGGACAAGTTCTTTAATTTTCTCCCCCAAATGAGAGGACCTGTGAGCATGTGTGTGTACACATTATGAAAGTAATGCAATGAAAACAAAATTCAGAGGACATGAACATTACTTAGTGCCGGCACTACAAATAACTAAGTAAATCTGTGCAAATTCTTTGACGAACAAATAACTTGCTTCTACGAAAAATGAGGAATTATTATGCGAAGTCATCTTTGTGATTTTCTGTTAGGCAACATCGTAAGGAGGTTGCATGAAAATAACACTTGTCAGAACACAACTGTTTAAAAGTTTTCGGGTCGAGTCAATTTTTTCGGGCATTCGGGCCATTTTCGGGCCAGACTGCGAACACTGATGTGTGATGAATTTTCAATTACCTAAATCCCAATTCGAGAGCTAGGGCAAAGCCAGCAAGAGAGAGTCGCTAAAACCATTTTGTTTGAAATTCTACAAGGTCTACGATGCATGCATAGATTCATGACATCAGACAGCACACATCAGATCATAGCAGTCATAGATTTCAGGCCATCCAAAGCACACCAACAAGAGCATATAATTAATCAAGTAAATATGTCACACTATGAAGCGGACAAACAGTTGACACGAGCAAGGCCTGAAAGGTTTGCGGTAGCGCACGAGATAGGAGAATAACTTATGCTGGGCGGGTTGCTTCTGAGAATCAGTTTGTCAGAGTTATTATTGAGAGGCGGAGTAGGTGCTCGCGTAATAGGAGGTGCAGGATTCGAGTCATTGTCAGAGTCAGGTTCAGTCTGTTAGACGATCAGGATACGGTCCGCCGCTGTTCCAGGAAATCTGGGTGTCCAGCTGTACTGCACAAGGTTGCGACATTGCATCCTGTCTTCGGTCCAATTGATCCTGCGGCTCAGGTTCGGTGTCTGCTTCAGAGCTTGCCTCGGAGATACTGCTGTTTTGATTGGGCAGCTATCTTGTCTCTCAGTCTCGATTCGAAGATCAGGGTCGATAAGGTCTACTATCTTGGGATCAACCTTTTCTAGGACGAGTTCCTGTAGTCTCGACAAGCAATGTACAAGCGCCACGACCGAGCGCCTGTGTATTGTTAGTCGTAGAGCTTCGTCCCAAGAGGGCGCTGTCAAGAACAATACCAGGGCTTTTTGCTCGTGTTGCAATCGGGCTGAGGTGGCCTGTTTGTCTGTTTCTTAAGCTCTTTCCACCAATTTTTGGTCCCAATTATTGATGATCGCCACATCGGTGGGATAGTTTCGTCGTCTTAGCGATCCAACTTGGATTTGAGTGGCCTAAGCAGTACCGTGAGTCGCTTAATTGTCTGTCTATCCGTTCCTTATGGCGTAAGTTCAGGAGGAGTCGGCCGCTGTATTGAAGAAACTGCATGAAGCTTCGATATTCCAGAACATCTCATTTGAACAATTACCTACGTAGCATTTCTTGTGATTATAATTTTGTTTCTATCTCGTTGGATGTGGTCAGCATGTGCCCAAGTATGCCGATTGATAATGTTCTTGATGTCATTGATAACGTTACCCAAAGATATTGGAAAGATATCAATAACATGGGTAAGAGTGTTAAGGAATTTATCAGTTGTGTTTGGTTTTTCTGTACGATTTTACCATCTTCTAAAAAATATCTCTTCATCTCCAAAATTTTCACAATATCTCCGCGGAGGCACTAAATCTCCGAAGTGGCAACACTGCGACTAAATCTGATCATTCACCCACAGACACACACCTCCACTTTTGCAAATTAAAATATCTTGAAAATAACTCTTGAAATTTGGAATGCTGAAAAAATTATCAGTCATTTGATCATCTATCTATGATTCCGTTACCATAGCAATGTCAGGATTGAAGTGACTCATTATCAGACAAAAATCATCAAACTTGAGTAATGACGATCACACGTTACACAAAAATAGAAGCATTATTATACCACGTTTTAAAACCATTCAGCAAAACTTTTTTGTATCAGCACGGTTTACAACTTTTCCGCGATGAATAACCACATCCTCACCAAGACCCTTTAACCCAAGTCTTAAATTTCTCTCTTGCAATTGAGTGGGAGTTAAGTTCTGACGTACGAAAACGTTACGAAAGGAATTTGAGCTACGTAGACTCATAGACTTTCTCAAAATTTAGCCAGCTTGCGCAACACTGACTTTTAGAAATCGAGGAACATTGCTTCGAGATTTTCCAACGCTGTCAGATATATCAACAATTGTTATGTTCAATCCATCCAAACCTATTTAACTTCAGATAAATCAAAACTTTTCCTCTTTTCAATTGAAGTAGTAGCCTGTTCAGGTAGGCATATCATGAAATATGAGATTGCTTACTCTCGGCAATCTATCCTAGAATTCGTCCATGTATAGGTTGAAGCTCCCCATGCCACACTGAAATTTAATCATATTCTGTTTTAACATCGCAACTTCAGATGACAGTTCATTATGATCCTTGCGCACGCTGACTGTCGATGTCTCAATCTATTCGAGCAGACAATTTATCTTCCGTCTTCTTTAGCTCATTTCTCATAGTAACAGAAACACGAGATTCTCCAATAAGACTCTTCAAAGTTAAAAAATGAGATGAAGAAAATGAAAAAAGAAGATGAATAAACGAGGTGAGCAATCATTTCTATAGTTTCTTCAAGAGGCATGATAGTCAAGTGAAATAGAATGTAGTTACTATGTTGCAATATATGTTGACAACGCTTGTCATTGAAATGGTATCTAACGATAAAACCGTGAGCATCGTAGAATCACCAGACATGAGGCAAAAAAATAGAGGAGGTAAATCATGAGACACCATACTTGGTTCTAGCCCTCTGACTTAGTTGTCAATGCATAGAAAAGACAACCACTTTCACGGAATTACATGCTGGAGTGGATTCTTGCTTTATAAAAAATACATCAATCAACAATGTGAAACAATAAAGCAGATTTCTAGGAGATTAAGGCCTCGTCAATAATGCATGTCACTCATGGACCGTCCTTGGTTCATATTAGGCAGTCCCGAAAAATGCTTCATAATAGATCAATTTTGTCGAAAAATTGCTTTTTGAAATACTTTGTCAGAACAAGTATACAGCTCACGATACTAAAAAATTAAAATACTAATCTGAGTTATACGTACCCTTTAATACCTCTAAATTTGTTGATACGAAAATGCTCATCCTGGATTCGCATGTAGAAACTTAACATATGATGACATTAAACTATCAAAAAATCTATATGAAAGTAGTTTTGTTGCATTCAAACAATCCTACCTGAAAACCGCACAAAAGTTTGTAAATAATGGAGGGGAAAGCTTTCGAGAACACTGCACAAGAAAATAATAATGCACATCACATGTCACAATGGACAGCAGTTGCCGCAGTCAAATCAAGACCATTCAGTGAAATGCATGCACTGACAGACCAATTAACCATAGGTGATAATATGAGTGAAAACGGGATGCTTTCATGCCACACCGTGAATTGAGGTAATTTCTAACCGGGAGTGATTGAGACCAAGGATGTGGAGCGGTACAATTTTACCGCTCCACTCCACTCCGCTTCGATTACACTTCGCCTTCGCTCCGCTCGAGTCATTTTTTCATACCTAGCCACTCCGCTACACTTAAACTTAATCCTATTAATTTACCACACCGTAGATAAAACGATTTCCTTGAACTTTTTAGGTTGTTTGACTACTGTAAATTATGATTGACTTCCACTCTGATAATATGCTTAACTGCAAAATATTAGCCTTATGCTTGTCGAATTTTAAATACGAATTATGCCCGATAATCATGAATGATTTTAAATAAATAATGATTATAATTGAGCAATACTTCGAAAGCGGATTGCACATTAGCATTTATAGTGATTCTACACTTATCATGTGATAATAACTTAGTGACATTCATGTCTAATTTGAAATGACAATTTTGTATCAGAAAAATTTGATAAATTTTATAAGAATAATTTTGTATAAGATGCAAGGAACGATACATCGGTACTCGGTAGTACGATAAGAACTTTGCATAGAAGAATTAATGAACATCTGAAAAACAAGACTTAATCCATCTATAACATCTCAACACATGTCAAATAACCTACCAAAATATATCTGTGTCAATCATTCATTAACCTAACATTTCGTGAGCCAATGCACACTAAAAGTTTGAACCCATCCATAGGAACGAATATGAACTGTCGGACTTCCATTTTTAACTTTCAGATTTCTTTCAATTTTAAATCATATCTTTATTGGCTTTCTTTTTAACGGTTTATACAACCCTTCCACTTACTGCATAACTTGAGAATGGAGTCTAATCTCCGAATAATGTTGAAAAAATAAATAATTGACTAGTATCTTACAAAATTAGTGTAATAATAATAATGTAAAAAATCATTAATTATGATAAAACTTTGTTGACTTTGTCAACATCAGGTTCTCTCCCACTCCACTCCGCTCTGCTCCAGTCAAAATTTTCTTTACTACCGCTCCGCTCTGCTCCAAATTTTCTCCCACTCCGCTCCACATCACTGATTGAGACTAGCAGAAATCAAGTGGTCATAATTTACCAGAAAGTCATTATTACCGAAACCACCGAACTATTTGTGTGAAAATGGACACCCCTGCTCGAATGGTCTTGCGGAGCCGTTCGTTCAAACAATAAAGAACGCAATCAAGAGCAGTCAACCTGCAACTCATGAAGATCTGGAGCGGACCATCGACAACTTCCTCATGCAATACCGGAACGTCGAGCATGCGACAACCAAGAGAACTCCTTCGTTCATGTTCAAAGGAAGAAATCTCAGGACTTCATCTGCTCTGGATTTCTGACCAGAAAGTATCAGTCGTGCTAAGTCTTATTAGCAAATCTTATCAGATCTTATAAGATCTTATTTGTGATTTTCTAGAAATCTTTTAAGTTGAAAAAGTCTTATATTTTGCTCTTGTCTACATGTACAGTGCATTGATGTCCCATCAAGGTCATTTAACAACCAAAACCATTGATGTCGTTTGATCTCCGTACTATATTCGGACTTCAAGTTTTAAATTTTAATTGACTTCTTTTAATTTCAATTATCAACTGGTAAGCTCTGAAAAGATCTCATTTTGCGAAGGTAAGACTTAGTAAGTCTGATACTTCCTGGTCAGGAAATGTAAGATCTTAAATGGATTAAGTTCTCTGATCAGACTTAGTAAGACTTAGCAAGTCATTTCGTCTAGTGCTTGTACGATTTCCTTAGTAAGATTATAGAATAGAATAGAATAGAATAAGCGTTTATTTGATATCAAGTAAAAATCATAAATAAGTACAAAAATTGCAAATCATTTCGATATGATGCTGTTATACATTATGGTGCAATACGGGAAAAATGACTCAGCGCGGCGTTCGGTATGACACAATGGGACCGATAAATGTGAAGATGACTTCAATACAGTGGGTGACAAATTGTATAAAATATGATCTGGGCTCAAAGTTTTTCTGAAGAGCTTTATAGCTTGTTGTTCTCGTCGAGTTTTGAGATTTGGTAGACAATTATTTTCACACTCCATACCACATATCACTTTGTGACAACGCTTGTTAAATTGTTCGAGAAACTTTGAGTTTTTTGAATTCAGTCCGACGAACAAAGGTGCATTATACTCAAGGCTGTTCAGAACATAGCATCTACATACACGGAGAAGTTCACGTTTAGAAACACACTTGAATTTGCACAGTTGCTTATGAGCATAAAGTTTCTGAGCAGCTTTCTTCATAACGATCTCAACATGTTTGTCCCATCGCAAGGATTCGTGGAAGGTGATGCCAAGTATGGTGATCTCTTCGACTTGTGGGATTACAGTTCTTAGCATGGGAGTGCTCTTTTTCTTGAAAATCAGAAGCTTAGTTTTACCAGAATTTAGTTTCAAACCAACCTTGTCACACCAACCGGAGATGGAATCGGTCTCTTTCACAATCATGTCATTCACTTCGTTCGGACTATTAAAGGGGGAGATGATGACAAAGTCGTCTGCGTATTTAAATACTTTAGAGTTTTCTAAAGTTGGATTGAAGGATCCGACATATGCCCCAAACAAATATGGACTCAGGATCGCACCTTGAGGAACATCTGACGTTGCATGCATCTCCTCACTGATAGTACCATTTAAACGTACCCGTTGTTTTCGATTCGTGAAATAGTCACAACACCAATTAACAAAGTTCGATGGAAATCCATTCTGAATTAAGAATAATATGAGCAAGTGGTGCGGAAGGTAATCAAATGCGCGAGACAGGTCAAATGACAAAAGCAAAACACCTGGAACTGATGAATCGTCCAAGCATTGGGTGATGTAGTCATGCATTGAGATGGTAGCTGTTAAAGTTGAAGAGCCAGGTCGAAATCCATATTGATCCACACCGTATAATGACAGAAGTTGAGATTTTATTGATTCTAAAACTATGCTCTCAAATATCTTGAATATCGATGGAAATAAAGATATGGGTCGCAGATCACTCACTGACTTCACAGTTCTCTTCGGAATTGGGATAATCATGGATGATTTCCAACAATTCGAGATTCGGGATTCTTCAATCGATAGTGAATAGGCTATAGGTGAGCTAGCGGGTAAGCAATTATGTGAGAGCTTCGCCTCAGGAGGACTGGAGGAAGATCATCGCTTCCTGTAGCCTTTTTTGGACTGAGCTTCTGAAGGCAGTTCATGATATAGTATGGATCAATGACCGGGTGCCACAGAGGAGCCTGGGTCGCCGTACTTGGAGTGGTAGGGTGAAGCATAGGAGTTGGGGAAAATGAGTTCGACTTTATTAATTCAGTATTGATACAATTCGCGGCATCTCTAGTTGATTCAAATGTGGATACAAACTTGCTTAGATTGTCGTAAGATTGAGACGATGGTGTTGTGATAGTTTTCAAAATGGACCAGATTCCATTCTTTGATTCACATAGAGATTTTGCCCAATTTTGTTTCGCTTTCATGATTTCATTTTTCACTTTGATTTTTATATGATCGTATATCGAGAAATTCTTTGCTCGGAAAGCTTCATACCTCTGATTAATAAGGTGCTTTAGCAGAGGTGTTAGCCATGGCTTATCTTTACTTGTCATCTCAATAACAGAATATGGTATTTCCATCCGGGCTTCTGCAAGGCAATCGTAAAACCGTTCAGTCTTTTCTTCAAGGCTCATGTTGGAACGATACATAAGGTGCCAGTTAAAATTTTGTAATTTTGCCAAAAATGCGTTTATGTTACTTTCGCGGTAGTCATACAGTTTTACCATTTTCTTTGTATAATGATTGTCAAGATTAGTTAAAGTTGGACTTAACATGACTGACTTATGATCAGAGGAACCAATGTTTGGACAGATAACAGGCTCGTCATACGATTCAACAACTGCGGGATCGAGAAAAATTTTGTCGAGGATTTTATCATTTCTGGTGCCAGAGTTAACCACTTGAGACATATTCATAAAAATCTCTAGGTCACGAGTTTGAAGTTGATTAAGGTCACCAATAATCATAAAACGACAAATAGGCATTGATGAATGTACAACATCAGTGTTATCAAGAACATATGATATAATAAGATCGTATTGCATACTAGATAATGATGGTGGGACGTACAAAAGTAATAGAACAGTATTAATCTCCGATAGATGTAACCACAAACATTCGAAAAATTTGGGTGGTGGAGATACATTTTCTAAAAGTGAATATTTTTGTCACAACTGTAGTAGATACATACACCACCACCGCGTCTGCCATCTGAGCGATCACAGCGCGCCAACTCATAACCTGATAAGTTAATACAATTACTAGAAGTGTCACTATCTAGCCAGGTTTCAGTCAAGGCAATGATGCTAGGATGAGTGGCTGAAATGAAAACACATAAGTCATCATAGTTATTCTTAACTGAACGAATGTTAGAAAGAAAAATAGAAGGATACTGAACATTTAAAAGCCGTCCTGAAAATTTGATTTTGACACAATCCTTCCGTACTTGATCATCACTTCTTCACCCTGATTTCTTCTTTGTAATAATTCAGATCTTAGTTTCTTTGCTTCACATTGTTGAGCATGACTAAGATCAGGGTTAACAAACACGTGCTTAAAAATATCGGAATTTCTAAGCATCTTTGCATTTTTCAAGGCTTTAGCTTTACTTTCAATATTTGTGCAGATGACACGAATTAGTCGATTTCGGTTGTTAATCGGTCGTCCGATTCTGTGAGGGTGTCTTATACTGTCAGGATCAACCTGTAAACGTCTCATAACATTACTGACAAAGTCGTTTTCGTGGGCCTTTCGTTCGTCGACAGAACCAGTCAATTTTTCAGGTACATCCGAAATGATCAAATTTGCTCTTTTAAGCTCTCTTTGTTCAAATTCCTGTGTAATTTCTGATTTGAATGCATCATATCCAAGCTCCAGATTTTGACATCTATCTGTAAGTTCACAATTTGATTTTTCCAAAACCTGAATACGGTCTGTCAACGTCTTAATAAGCTTATTTGTGTTTTCAAGATCTTGTTTTGTAGCGCTAATGATTTCGTCTTTAGCTTGGTCAATTAATCTTTTGATATCATCCAATTTGATATCAGACGTCGTGCTGTTTGACCTGGTTGTTCTGCACGTACCCTTTGTTCTAGGTGTGCCAGGCATAATGCATGAATTTTACACTCGATGAAAATGGAATAAAGGAAGACGATGCAGTTTGACGTAAATTTTGGTCACGTGACAAAAATCGATAATTAGAGAATTTTTCGACAGAGGTTTTCTCTGAATTCACCGATCGATCAGCTGATACAAAGCAGATTCAGCTGTTTATCAGCCGTTACAAAATTGTGGAAGCACAGATAAATTGATGAAGATGTGACGTAGATTTCGATATCTGTGGTAGACACGACGATCAAAGACACAATAGAGTCCAGTGAATAGCGACAGGGAATTCCAAACCTCTCACGCTTGCAATGATAGCCACGGCAGCAAAGCGCTAATCAATTGACAGCACAAATGTTTCACAAAAAACACCAACTCCAAGCAAACGACCCAGAAAAACCGAAGAACCACAGACGGGACGACCCTCACAATGCCGCGATGAATCCAACCATGTAAAAATTACCAATACAGAGTCACTCAGAATAGGAGAAGTCGAGAAACAACTGAACGACAGACCAGACAGACGAGAGAACACGACCGTCACCGATGAGCGTCACCGACATTAGATAAGTCATTTCGTCTAGTGATATTTGAAGTTGTCTTTGAAGCCGAAGTTGATGGGAAAAATATTTTTCCGAAATATGTACCCGAGTGCCTTGTGGTCGGTTATGATCTTGAACAGTGGCGTCGCGTGCTCCCTGACCAGGCCTTCACTCGGCATTGGAATACTATTTCTATACAAAGCACTTTTATGTTATAACATTAATTTTCATAAAAGCTGAATTTTTAATAACAATTTTCCGAACATTTTTTAAGGTCAAGTGAAAGTGCACATGAGAAGTGATTGCTCATGTCGCTTAACCGCCTTACTCAAGGAGCTGAGATCATTATATCCGCTTTCTGTCCAGACCACATTTTCTCGAGAGAAAAGGAGGCAAGGCCAACAGTTTCTTGTGTTTGTCACGGCCGGTCAGCCACTCACATGTTTGAAATTTTGATGCATTAAAATGTTTTGTGTATTTCCTATTTCTTTCTCTATGAGTACTTTCAATTTCATATCAGGTATTGGCCTACCTTGCTTGACGACTGTCATCTTTTCAGTATATTCCCTTCGGACGAAAGGCGTGGTTATGATATCTCATCTGTAGTAGGTACTAAACATAGCGTCATATCAATCACGTAAAAACAAATCATGGAATTCTACCGAATCTGGGTGTTCGAGTCAGATGCATTACTCTGCATTCATTGGAGAACGCTCATCATCTGATCGCAGTCTTGTCTGAACGTCAGCCATCTGCCACTGTTGACGTAGTGGCCTCTCTGACATAAAGCGAATCCAGGAACAATTGGGTTGCGCTTCCCTTACTATATTTAGATACCGTGCCTCGATCAAGAATCGCGTAGAATTTCATTGCAAAAATTGGAGAAGGCAAAGCATCATGTCTATCGGGAAAGCCATTATTGGCGTGGGCGCGTGCGCTTACTGCCTCACACGCACACAACTCTCTTTCGCTCTGTCTGAACATCAATGCTCCGTCTGAACACACGACTAGCTTGTGTGTCTAATTGTTCGAAGAAAACAGCTGTGATTCAAGCACGTGCTGCAAAACTGTTCACTCTTGATGTTGAGCGTCTGATTTTGAGACGGGAAGCTGTGCACAGCTATCACGAGGAGCTATCGAATTTAAGTGACTGATGCCACTTTTCATTTTTATAAATGTTGGTAAATAATTTTTCAGGATGCGCCGAAGGCCTCGCAGGTACGGAGAAGACGCCACTGATCTTGAACCTTGAAATGAAAGCGAACTTGTGCAGGCATTGGAGAGCCCGTTTGATGGCTAGCGCCTCCTTCTGAGTCTGCGGATAACCTTTTTCAGCTTGACTGAGTCGCCTCGACACACAAATGACAGGAAGATCGTTCTGTTCTAGAATAGCTCCAAGACCGAGTTCAGAAGCATCAACAATGACAGTGCAGGGCAAACCGGGCTGAAAACTCTGTAACATGACTCCATTCACAACCTGCTCTATTAGACTGTTAAAACAACTGTCGTGAATTGAATGAATACCACACGTATGTACCGGATGAACTTGAGGAGAGTTGGAATAAGGGTTCAGCCTTCATGGAAAAGTGAGGAACGAACTTGCTGTAATACTGGATGAATCCTAGGAAGCTTCGAAGACCCTTCACATTCGTAGGACGAGGAGCATTTTTGACAGAATTGACTCGAGCTGCATCTGGTGAAATGCCACTGCCGCTGATGACGTATCTGAGGTAGTGAATTTGTCTCACGCAAAAAATTGATTGCTTCGAGTTTATCTTTACATTGAAAATTGATAAGCGCTCGAACAATTGGAGTAATTTTTCATCATGCTCTTCTTTGGTGTGACCATAGACCAGGAGATCGTCTTGATAGGATTTTTCACCCTTGAGCTTGCATATGATTGCATCCATGGTTTGTTGAAATAACCGTGGCGAAATGTTCAAGCCAAATGGGAGGAAATTATAGTGGAAAAGTCCCCAACTTGTGTTGATCGTTGTTACTTCCTTTGAATCTTCGGCAAGGGGAATTTGTAGAAATGAATTGGAGAAGAATCTTCGAGAAGTAAGAGCAACCCTGCAGGTCTGTAAACATCTCTTCCATGCCAGGAGTAGTGAAAGAGGTCAACTTCAGGCTTTGATTGGCTGTAATGCTGTAGTCTCCGCAGATATGAAATGACCCGTTGGCTTTCCGAACCGCAACAATTGGGGTAGCCCAGGCACTTGATTTAGTGGGAGACAGCATACCTTCATCAACTAGCTTGTCAATTTCTTGCTTAACTCGGTCACGAATTCCAAACGCGAGAGGTCTAGCTTTGCAAAACTTCGATGGAGCTGAGCATTCGAGGTGAACCGGGTCAACTTTCATACCACCTTGGTAGTTGCTACAGAGGTGGATTGCATTGCGGACTTCCGTTGTTGACTTCCGCGGCTTGTTGAGATACGTGCATTGAATTCTGAACATTTGTGGAAGGTGCAAGACTGGAAGAATTGGTGGTCTCTATTGAACTTGGATCATTGACTGAACTTGGCGGATTAACTGAGTTAGGATGTGACATTGATGAGGATGGACTGAGTGGACTTGGACTCTCAACTTGAGGCTTTGTGGACTTTGGATTCGTAAGTAGGTTGATACAGCTGCGAGGGTTCTGGGCGGATTCCCTGATCAACTTGTTCATTTCGCACATCAAACCACGCAAAGCGGCGAGACCAATAATAGGCGGACTATCCCTAGTTATGACAAACCAAACTTGAAATTTCTGATTGTCCTTTATGATGTCAACATGGGCTTCGCCAACCACAATGAGAGCGTCTCGGGTGACACCTGTAATGCCAGTGCAAGTAGGCTGAATTTGACTACGTAGATACTGTAGATTGTCAAAAGTTTCCAGTGACATGAAGCTTACAGGGGATCCGCTGTCAAGAATAAACTCGCGCGTTATCCCAGTAGAAAATATCACATCCTGAATTATATAGGTGTCACCTGAAAGGACTCCTAGAGCTTGAAAGTACTCAGACAGCGTGGTATCAACATCTGTGCATGAGGTAACGTGTGACTGTACCACGTTGGATCTATTGGACTTGCACACCTTTTGTATGTGTCCCGTTCTCTGGCAACTGTGGCAAACAGCGTTCCTAAACTTGCAAGTGGATCGGAGATGCTTGCCTCCACAAGAAAGGCAAGATCCTACATTTGTCGCACTAGCTGCAGTGGCGATAGGCTTCAGCTTGTTTGAACGAACTTGATTTGCTTTGTGGTAGCGCCTTTGAAAACTTGGTTGAGGTCGATGTTGAGATTCTCTGAACATCTGACTCTGCTGAACTTTTGGGCTATTCTTTTAATTCGAGTTTCTGCTCTCGGAATGGAATAAGACAGCTTGCGAATTCTTAGGACAGACAGTTTCACTAAACACTGCGTCAATATCATCATTTTCCTCCAGAATTGTCCTAGCCTCTTGAAAAATCAAATTTTTGATTCGCAGTAGCTTTTTCTGTATGCTGGGACAGTCAATGCCCGCAATGACACGATCACGCAAAACAACCTCCAACTGATCTCCAAAGTTGCACTTTGCAGACTGCTGTTGTAATCTCAGCAAAAAATTTCTTAAAGTTTCATCTGAACGGCGCATCAAATTGTGAAACTTTGCACGTTCAGTGGCCTCAGAATATGCAGGTTTCAAGTGATTTGTGATGGCTTCCTGCAGTGCCTCTACCGTTAAGTCCTCTACTTCCTTTGGATGACATAAATCAACCAAAAGATCATATGCATCTTTGCCTACGCAAGTCAGGTAGTGATGCAAATGGAAAATTTTCCAGAAAATTTTGAAATTTATTTTTCGGTGATTGACGTTTTTTTTCTTTGTTTTGGAGACCTATTATAGTCGTTTGAAAAGACTATGTAATATTCAAAGTTCAAAAGCTTCTCTATCATCCCTGTATGTTAACTTTTGGTACCAACTGCACCTTTGCCATGTCTATTTCAGATATTTCCAAATGAATTTCAGACATAGATGGATTTCAGATTTCTCTAGCTGAATTTCAGATATCTGCCACAAGTTCAACTTTGAAAAGATCTTTAATTCAACTGGAGATCTCCAACTCATCTAGATCATATCTGAAATTAATTTGGGCAGATCTGAAATCGATTTGGAACTATCTGAACCATCTGAACTAGAAATGGATGATGTGTATCCTCAACGAAGATATCGGACAATGCGCCAGAAGTTTGAAGCTATCATAGATATTCTTTTACTCATCACATATCTTTAGTTTCCAAATATCTCACGAGTTTACAGTCTTTATATCTTCCAATTTGGTCGCTCATGAATGCTGCGTGGACTGTCTGCTTATACTTCATCACATGTTCATCAACACATGGAGAATTTGCATATGATCAACGCTGCATAAAGCTTAACTTTGAAGCCAACAATTAGCAAACTCCAAAATGAAGTACATTATTTCTGCTCCATACCTTTCACATTGCATGAAATTATATACCCCTATTGTAAAGCAAGATTCACGTTATCCCAAAGGGTGTCTGTGATAATTAAAAATGATAACAAAATGGCACAAAGCCACTGGTGGCAAAGGAATGTTCACAAATCCGCGGACGGAACTCGCATTGCTACGATCGCTTTAATCGAAATATTGATGAAATTAAGAGTTTTAGACCCAATTTATTGGTACGCAGCTGCCTCGGCAGTTGAAGCGCTGAAATTGCAGGGCCCATCAAGAAAATCAAAACTTTCAAAATTTTCCAAATTTTTCCATAATTTTCCAATTTTTTCTAAAATTTTCCAAATTTTTCCATAATTTTCCAATTTTTTCTAAAATTTTCCAATTTTTTCCATAATTTTCCACGGAAAATTTTCATCACTAAAGTCAGGTAATAAACTGTTTTGTTTTTGTCAGTCAGGCTTTTAGTGAGTTTGCAAATCAATTCAAATCGCTTATGCCAGTTTTTCAAGCCGTCTACATCCTCAATGTTAAGTGGTTCAATACCTTGAGTCATTGGAGACATATTCATTACTTTGAAATTGAATTGTATGTACTATCTCGAATTGAATTGTAGGAATATGTAATTGAAGTTACTGAATTGAACTTGAATTGAATTTGAACTGCTCGCGACGCCAATTATTACCGAAACCACCGAACTATTTGTGTGAAAATGGTTCGCATGGAAATTCCTATAATTGCATTGAATAAACTCACCGATTAACATTAGCATAGAAGTCAAGGCACAAGTTAGAAAAGTAAACACTCAAATACGCGCTCAATGATTCAGCATGACGCGAATGTCTGTGATTGGTCAGTGTCAAGGTCACTGAGAGTGATGACAATAAAAAGTTACGAATACAAACAAATACATGTAACTCTGACAGTCATGCAGTTTAAGTCCACAAATTCATGGAGAATTATATATGACCTAAATTATAGCACCGACAATTTGAGTCGATTTTAACTTACAGTCATAGAGTAGGGATCTATAGGTAGAGTGTCGACTCAAAAAACTATCTGTATACAGTGAAAATTTTTACATCAAAAGATTCAGTTTTTTTGTGGAGATTACGGTCCCGTGGTCCAAAAAATTGTTTGAGCACTTTTGAAAAAAGTCAAAATTTGCCAATTTATATACTACCGAGATGACTCTCCTATATAAGTAGTATGAAACAAGTTGGATATTAAAAGTTATGAATATTTGATAATAAGCATCCTAACAAAGCGGAAATCAAGCTGATTATCAAAGGAATTTTGTGAATTGTATTATAATGAAAGCCTTCCTAAAAAACGAGACCTTTTCTGCTTTCGTATCTGAAATTTGAAGTTTTTAATTCAATTTTCATCGTTATGATTTCATGATTCACTAAATTCATGTTTCATTTCTTGAATCTGAATAGTGATGTGGACCTATTTACATCTTCCTAATAAGTTAATTGAAATCATTGTCTTTGATTTTGTTATTTTGGTCTAAGTGGCAGGTTGCCTGCATGATATGATCACGCTTAAGAAGATTCTCTTGAGGTTGAGCATGAAAATAATAGCAGGTCATCGAGCTGCCAATTTAACAAACATAGCCTCACCAAGGCTGTCATGACGCGGACGATCTGTAACATAACATCATATTCTTCTGCTTTATGCTATCATGATTGTTACGTGACCATAGAGTAACGCTACAATATGAATTGCGAACTAGACATTTTGTTTGTATACACCATTTAATTGTAAAGTATATGTTATGTTGTAATTGAAGCAGTGGTTTCAATAGACTGAAAGTTTCCAACCACACGAGTCTTTTAATTGATTATCCCATGTACTTAACATGGTGGCAGCTGGTTTTATAATATTTGAGATTTTTGACGATCTATATTTATAAAAACACGGCTTGTGTATATATTATAAAAAGAATTATTTGTCATAGTCCCTACAGCTAGAAAGTCAGGGATGGCTAAGTCAGGTTCACCCGAGTTGAAGCTACATGGCATTAGGCCACCGAACCCCTTTAGTGTTGAAGGGAACACAGCAGATAACTGGAATCTCTTTAAGCAGCGTTGGAATACGTACTTTATCCTAGCACAGATAGGTGATCACGACAAGGAAATCCAGGTTGCCCTTTTCCTGAACTGTTTGGCAGATGACGCTTTGAAGGTCTACAATAGCTTTCGTTTCAAGTCTTGTGAGGCAGATAGAGAAGTAAAAGAGATCATTGATGAATTTGACAAGTTCGCCATAGGGGAAGTCAACGAAATTTATGAGAGGTTTCTCTTCAACAGGTGCTCACAGAATGATGGTGATGCTTTTGAAAAATTTCTGTCCAATGTTCGGCACCGCGCCAACAAATGCCAGTTTTGTGACAAGTGCATTGAGTCTCTCATCAGAGACAGATTGGTCCTAGGAATAAGGGATCCAAATCTGCAGCAAGATTTATTGAAAAGGCGATCGCTCTCACTCACAGAATGCATAGACATGTGTAAGGCAGCTGAAAGTGCATCACTGCAGCAAAGAGTGTTGCGACCTGACGAAAATATCAGCAGCCTCAAGGATAGTGCACAAATGGAGTCATCAAATTCACGGAGTAGGTCGGGAACTTTGGCGGAGTGTAGATTCTGTGGGACCCGTCATGTCTTTAAAAAGGAGCTATGTCCCGCATACAATAAAGAATGCATGAGATGTCACAAATTGCATCACTTTGCCAGAAAATGTCCCAACGTGCATGGACAAAACTCGAAGGTTCCGAAACACCAGGTCCGTCAAATACAGGATAGGCCTATGGACTCAGATCATGATGGTGACTTTATCAACACAATCCATACTGCGAGAAGAGAAGCCAGATGCCAAGTTGACTCAGGCCAAGATTCAAATGTGGTAAACACGACCCGCAATGATGATGATGGCAAGGATGTCAAGTGCCGAATGCGCATTAACCAGCAGGATGTTGCATTACTCATCGACTCCGGGGCGACTTGTAATGCTCTGCCAAAGCGTTACTGTTCCCAGATGACGTCATCGGAGAAGACCGTGACGTCGTGGAACAAATCAGTTGAGAAAACCCTTGGCCAGTCACATGAAGAAGTGTTCAACGGGAAGACTAAATTGTGGCACTCCGTTGATTTCGTAGTTTGTCCAGATGACCGCCTTCCAATTCTAGGCTTAAAGACATGTTTAGAGATGGGTCTGATCAAAATTTGCGAAGACAAATTTGAGAGAGTGAATCAGATCAGAACTGAAGCGAAAAAGACAAAGGACATAGGAACTTTTCCAGGAGCTCACACGCTCAAAGTAGTGGAAGGAGCACAAAGTCAGATAATGCCGGATCGAAGAGTTCCGATTGCGCTGAGGGCGGCATTGAAGGAGGAACTCAACAGATTAACTGATTTGGACATGATAGCACCAGTTTCACAGCCAACACCGTGGGTGAGCCAAATTGTAGTAGTGAAAAAGAAAGACAAGAACTTACGCATCTGTCTTGACCCGCATGAACTGAACAAGGTCTTAGAAAGAGAGCGGTACCAATTGCCGGTCCTAGAAGATGTTTTGCACGATTTGAGTGAATCCACTGTGTTTTCGAAAGCGGATTTGAAAAATGGTTACTGGCACGTACAGCTAGACGAACAATCAAGCATGTTGACGACCTTCCAAACTTGTTTCGGCAGGTATAGATGGCTTAGGTTGCCATTTGGATTGAAAGTATCGGCTGAGATTTTTCAGAAGAAGTTACATGAAGCACTGGACGGTTTGGAGGGAGTAGTGAACGTCGCAGATGATATCATAATCCATGGTAAAACGCTAGAGCAGCACAATATGAGGCTAGAGCGGTTTTTACAGAGGTGTAGAACGTGGGGTATCGAGTTGAATGACACAAAAATGATCACAGCGGCCAACCAGATCACGTTTATGGGGCACCAGATATCCAGTAGAGGACTTGAGGTTGATCCTGAGAAAACGAAAGCCATCACAGAATTTCCAGTCCCAACCAATGTGACGGAATTGAAGCGCTTTCTAGGCATGGTGAACTACCTGCAGCGATACTTACCCGATGTCGCCACGATAGCATACCCACTACAGAATTTATTAAAGAAAGATACAGAGTGGACATGGAGCGAATCGCAGAAAGCTTCATTTGATAGAGTCAAGCAAATGATCAGTGAATGCACAGCACTAGCCATTTTTGATCAAGAAAAGGAGCTCGTTCTCGAGAATGATGCGTGTGAATATGGGCTAGGTAGCGCCATGAGTCAGGAAGGCAAGCCGATAGCTTTTGCGAGTCGTCTTCTCACACCCACAGAGCGAAACTATGCCCAGATAGAAAAGGAAATGCTGGCTTTAGTTTTTGGGTTGGTCAAATTCCACCAATTCACTTTCGGGCGAAAGGTCAAGATAATTACAGATCATCAACCCCTTGTCTCTATTGTGCGAAAACCTCTTGACAAAGCACCCAGAAGGTTGAGAGCCATGCTGCTGAGAGTCCAAGAGTATGATTTCGAGTTGATACACAAGCCGGGCAAATCTCTAATGTTAGCTGACACCCTCTCACGCGCCCCAATCAACGAAAACAACGAAGCTACACATTTTAACGTGAACAACTTGAGTCTATCTCCGATGTCGCAGAACAAACTGCAAGAACTCCGTGCAGCTACAGAATCTGACAGTGCACTAAGTGAGCTCAAGACAACGATCATGGAAGGCTGGCCATCCCACAAGAGTCAGGTCCACAGGGACATCACACGTTTTTTCGATTATCGCGATGAGCTGACAGTTCAAGATGGCATTGTGCTTCGAGGGACCCGTCTAGTGATTCCAGTGTCCATGAGATCCGAAATGAAAAAGAAGTTGCATGCGGGTCACTCAGGGATTAATTCATGTTTGCGTCGAGCCCGTCAATATGTATACTGGCCAGGCATGTCGGCTGAAATCAGACAGTTGGTTGAATCATGTGACTCATGTAACACTTTCCAAAGTCGGCAATCAGCAGAGACTCCAATATTACACGAAACCCCTGAGAGGCCTTGGACAAAGGTGGGAACTGATTTGTTCAACTACAAAGGAAAAGACTTCCTGGTCACGGTAGATTACTACAGCAATTTTTTCGAGGTGGATGAGTTGAGTGATACTTTGTCACAAACGATAATCGCGAAATTGAAGGAACATTTTGCACGTCATGGTATCCCAGATACACTCATTTCGGACAACGGTCCACAATTTGTCGCGCACACGTTCCAGGATTTTACTAAGAGATGGGAAATCAATCACCTCACGAGTAGCCCATATCACAGCTGTTCCAATGGAGCAGCCGAGGCAGCTGTGAAAGTGTGCAAAAATTTGATGAGAAAATGTGACCATGGTAGCGAAGACTTCAGGTTAGGTCTGCTCAACCTGAGAAACACGCCTCAGGAAGGCATAGGCTCCACTCCATCCCAGCGGTTAATGGGGAGGATAACAAAATCCTTGATTCCCACAGCTCTCACCACGTTGTTACCGATAGGACACAACATGTGTCAGGACCAAGCACGAATTGAGTCCAAAAGACAAAAGCAGGGAGAGAGGTACATCCACCGTAAGGACTTGCCCCCACTTCACCCAGGCGATAGAGTGCGAGTCTGTCCCAATGGACAAAATAAGGAGTGGCGGACTGGGGTTGTAGATGAAAGACAAGGTCCCAGGTCTTACAAAGTGTCAGTAGGACACAGTCAGATAAGGAGGAACAGGCAAGATTTAAGAATGGAGAAACTGGTACGGAATCGGAGTGAGACCAACAGCCCCACACCCAAGGCAGACCGAGCAGGAGAAGAATCGAGAACTAGTGCCGTTGGAACACGATCAGCCGAAGTGAGCGAATCACCGTGCGAGGAGACCTGCGAACCGACCTTCGAATCAAGGGAAGCGGAGACGAGGGGACTGGACGCGATGCGAGCAGCGAGGAGGAGATCATCCAACGGCTCGATCGGCGTGCCGATCACCACAAGGAGTGGAAGAAATGTGAAAGTTCCCCAGAGACTAGACTTATAAACATTCAGTCACAGCCCATGCATGCGAATCATTTCAAAAAGGGACTTATACATTCAGTGACAGCCCGTGTGTGCGAGTCGTTTCAAACGGGGGAAGATGTTACGTGACCATAGAGTAACGCTACAATATGAATTGCGAACTAGACATTTTGTTTGTATACACCATTTAATTGTAAAGTATATGTTATGTTGTAATTGAAGCAGTGGTTTCAATAGACTGAAAGTTTCCAACCACACGAGTCTTTTAATTGATTATTCCATGTACTTAACAATGATCAGTCAATTCCGTTGTAATTTCTTCAAAATTGCATGAATTTGTATATCTCACATCTAGAAGCAATTCCGACTGTATCTCCTTTGAGTTCATTTAATAAAATCGAAAGTGCATACACATTGGGGATTTAATAAATGCGGAGTTACTACTCTACCTAACATACTTGCTCTATGCTTACAGTGTTTCCCGGATAATTCGACACGAATCGGGCCATGTAAAGAATGGCGATGCGACAAAAGGCCTTAGAAATGACATATTGCATAAAGCATAAGGCTCAACTTGGTCATAGAGCAAGTATGTTAGGTAGAGCGGTAACTCCGCATTTATTAAATCCCCAATGTGTAAACACTTTCGATTTTATTAAATGAACAGTCGGAATTGTTTCAAAATGTGAGATATACACATTTATGGTGTAGAAATTACAACGGAATTGAGTGATCATGATAGCAATGCAGATGGAAATTATATTATTTCACAGATCGTCCGTGTCATGACAGCCTTTGATAGGTGATGTTTGCTTTGCTATTGCTTTCATGCTGAACCTCAAGAGAATCTTCTTAAGCGTGATAATTTATAAGCAACCTGCCACTGGTAGACCAAAATCACATAATCGAAGACAATGATTTCAATTAACTTTGAAAGATGTAAATGGGCCACATCATTATTCAGATTCAAGAAATGAAACATGAATTTATTGAATCATGAAATCATGCCGATGAAAATTGAATCAAAAACTTGAAATTTCAGCCAAGAAAGCTAATAAGGTCTCGTTTTTTTCATCAAGACCTTCATTATAATACAGTTCATGAAAAATCCTCGATAATCAGCTTTATTTTCCAGCTTGATCAGCAAATATTCAATCCTTTTGACATCCAACTTGTTTCATGCTACTTATAAAGAGTGTCAGTATATAAATTGACAAATTTTGACTTTTTTAAAAAGTGCTCAAATAATTTTTTGGACCACGGGAACGTAATCTCCGCAAAAAACTGAATCTTTTGATATAAAAATTTTCACTGTATACAGATACTTTTTTGAGTGGACAATATACCTATACCGGTATATCCCTACTCTATGGGTAGAGTGTCGAACATTGAGTATTGATATATAGAGTGTCGACTTAAAAAGGCATCTGTATACAGTGAAAATTTGTATATGAAAAGATTCAGTTTCACTTTTTTGCGGAGATTACGTTCCCGTAGTCCAAAAAATTATTTGAGTAGACTTGAAAAAGCTAAATTTTTCCAAACTTATATGCACTGCCGACATGACGTCCACTTTATAAGTACTATGAAAAAAAGGATATCAAAGGAGTGAATATTTGCTAATAAGCATCCTACCTAAGCGGAAATTAAGCTGATTATCAAGGGAATTTCATGAATTGGATCATAATGGAAGTCTTCATGAAAAAGTTGCGATCTTATTGTGCTTTCTTGGCTGAAACTTCAAGCTTTTGATTAAATTTTCATCGGCATGATTTTATGATTCACTAAATTTATGTTTCATTTCTTGAATCTGAATAGCGATGTGGACCCATTTAGAGTTATTTGAAATCAATGTCTTTGATTGTGTTGTTTTGCTTTACCAGTAGTTGATTGTGATGTGATCACGCTTAAGTTAATACTCTTGAGATTGAGCATGAAAATAATATGACCCTGTCGAATTGATAATTTAACAAACATTACCTCTCCAAGGCGGAGGATTTGTAAAATACCATCATTCCTTATGCATTACTATCATGATCAATCAATTCTGTCGCAATGTCTTCAAAACCTCTAAAATTTGTATATCTCACATATGGTAGCAATATGTCAATATCCAACATGTATCCTCCTCGAGTTCATTTAATAAAATCGAAAGTGTACACAGAGACCATAGTAAAGATGTATAGCGCGTCGACTCAAAAAAACTATCTGTATACAGTGAAAATTTTTACATCAAAAGATTCAGTTTTTTTGCGGAGATTACGGTCCCGTGGTCCAAAAAATTATTTGAGCACTTTTGAAAAAAGTCAAAATTTGCCAATTTATATACTACCGAGATGACTCTCCTAAATAAGTAGCATGAAACAAGTTGGATATCAAAAATTATGAATATTTGCTATAACAAACATCCTAACTATGCGTAGTGATGAAAATTTTCCGGAAAATTTTGAAAGTTTTGATTTTTTGATAGGCCCTATAATTTGAGCGCTTCCACTGCCGAGGCAGCTGCGTTCCAACAAATTGGGTCTGAAACTCAATTGATTTCATCACTATTTCGATTAAAGCGATCGTAGCAATGCGAGTTCCGTCCGCGGATTTGTGAACATTCCTTTGCCACCAAGGGCTTGTGCTAATTTGTTAGCATTTTTAATTACCACACAGACAACGTTTGGGATAACGTAAATCTTGCTTTACAATAGGGGTATAATTTCATGCAATGTGAAAGATCTGGAGCAAAAATAATATACTTCATCTTGGAGTTTGCTAATTGTTAGCTTGAAAGTTAAGCTTTATTATGCAGCGTTGATCATAGTAATGCAGATTCTCCATGTGTTGATGAACATGTGAAGTATTATAAGCACGCCTCCACGCAGCATTCATGAGCGACCATATTGGAAGAATAAAGATTGAAAACTAAAGATATCTGTGATGAGTAAAAGAATATCCATGATAGCTTCTATCTTCTGGCGTAGTGTCCGATATCTTCGTTGAGGATGCACATCCTCCATTTCTAGTTCAGATGGTTCAGATAGTTCCAAATCGATTTCAGATCTGCCCAAATTAATTTCAGATATAGTCCAGATGAATTGGAGATCTCCAGTTGAATTTAAGATCTTTTCAAAGTTGTGCTTCTGACATTTTTTGACTTCTGACTTTCTGACATCTGAAATTCAGCTAGAGAAATCTGAAATCCATCTAATGTCTGAAATTCATTTGGAAAGATCTGAAATAGACATGGAAAAGGTGCAGTTGCAGGTTCCAAAAGTTAACATATATGGATGATAGAAAAGTTTTCGGTCTTTAAATATTGCATAGTCTTTTCAAACGACCGTAATAAGTCTCTAAAACAAAGAAAAATGCCAATCACCTAAAAATAAATTTCAAAATTTCCGGAAAAATTTCTGGAACATTTTGACGGAAAATTTTTCATTTGCATCACTAACTATGCGGAAATAAGCTGACTATCAGGGCGGAAATAAGCTGACTATCAGGGGAATTTCATGATCCGTATTACAGTATAGTGGAAGTCTTCAAGAAAAAGTCGCGATATTATTCTTGCTTTCTTGGCTGAAATTTTAAGTTTTTAATTCAATTTTCACCGGCATGATTTTATGATTCACTAAATTCATGCTTCATTTCTTGAATCTGAATAGTGATGTGGACCATTTACATCTTTCAAAGTTAATTGAAATAATTGTCTTTGATTATGTGATTTTCAGCCAGTTGCAGGTTACCTGTGATATGATCAGGCTTGTGAAAATACTCTTGAGGTTGAGCATGAAAGTAATAGGAACCTATCGAATTGCTAAATGAACAAACACTTAATCTCCAAGGCTGTCATGACACTGAGAATCTGTAAAATACCATCATTCCTTCTGCATTGCTATCATGATCATTCAATTCCGTCGTAATTTCTTCAGAACTGCAAAACTTGGTATATCTCACATTTGGTGGCAACTACCACCTGTATCTCCTTTGAGTTTATTTAATAAAATGTACCTACTCTATGGTAGAGTGGTAACTGCGTGTGTGAAGTTAGCAGCGCCACTTAGCACCGCCATCTTGAAAATGGAATGTGCCACTCAAATGAACCCAACAGATTGATGCATTTGGTGTGTGCCAGCATGTGCAACCCATTATTTTGAAATAATTCCGCCCAGTTTAGGAGAAATCGCTACTCGAAAGTTCGACATGGCAGTGATGTGAAGTTAGCATCGCCACTGAATTTTTTTTAAATACGCAAATAGAACACTCGCAACAAGTACAACTGAGAGATGACCATCAAAAACATTGTGCCAGCAAGTTTCTTCTCCCAAGACGCCGTACTTGCGGAGAAATTAGCCCCCGAAAGCTCAATGCACTGGCGGTGATGTGAAGTTAGCACCGCCATCTTGAAAAATGTATGTGTCAGTCAAATCAACGGTGAGAATCGATCTAGATGGAGTGTCTCAGCATGTGACACACTAGGATTTTTGTGAAATAGACGAATGGCACATGCTGACACACTCCATGTAGATCGATTCTGACCGTTGGCTTGACTGGCACATGCATTTTTCAAGATGACGTTGTCAAGCCACATCACTATTCAGATTCAAAAAATGGAACATGAATTTAATGAATCTCAAAATCATGCCGATGAAAATTGAATTAAAGCTTGAAATTTCAGCCAAGAAAGCAAAATAAGATTTCAATCTTTTCATGAAGACTTCCATAATAATGCGGTTCATGAAATTCCCTTACAAATTAGCTTGACTTCCGCTTAGTTAAGATGCTTATTAGCTAATATTCATTCTTTTTGATATCCAACTTGTTTCATGCTACTTTTGAGGGGGCGTCATCTTGGTAGTATATAAATTGGTAACATTTTGACTTTTTTAAAACTGCTCAAATAATTGTTTGGACCACGGGACCGTAATCTCCGCAAAAAACTGAATCTTTTGATGTAAAAAGTTTCACTATATACAGATACTTTTATCAGTCGACATTCTACCTATATATCCCTACTCTATGGCTTAGACCGCCATAGCAAAGAGCAAGCATATTTAGGTAGAGTTGTAACTCAACATTTATTAGATCCCCAATATGTATACACTTTCGATTTCATAAAATGAACTTGACACGAAATCCAGCACCACATGTGAGACATACGAATCTTTGCAATTTCGGAGAAATGTACACTAATTTGACTTATTACAACAGCAATACAGAAGAAAGAAATGTAATTTACAAATCCTCCATATCATGACAACCTTGTGAGGTAATATGGTTTATTATATTGGGAATTCGATGGCTGACTTTGCCATTGCTTTAAAGCTCATGCATTAATATAATAAGATTATTTTCTTAAACGTGATCATATCACGAACTACCGACCACTGAAAGAGCAAAAGCATCATTATAAAGAAACTGATCCTTAAAAGGTGTAAATGGGTCAATACTATTCAACATTATTCAGATTCAAGAAAAGACGCCTTGTGAATGATAAAATCATGCCGCTGAAAACTGAATTAAAAACATGACATCTCAGCCAACGATTTCAATAAGATCTCCCTTGAAGACTTGCAGGGACTTGCATTATAATGCAGCTCATGAAGTTTCCTTGTCATCAGCTTAATTTCCGCTCAACCGTTAGTTTATGTATGGGGTGGATTTTCCACAACATCAATTTAATTTAAGATTATCAAGAGACTATTGAGTGTTGATGAATGATATTCCATGACTTTACTACATAATTGATGTTTATTACGATTCAGCATTATTATCTTTGGAACATTGACAATAGACCTGGCGACAATGTGCATCATCGCATGAGAAAAAATCTTTTTTCGGGTGCGATGAAGGCTCTTATTGCCTGTAATCCTTCGCATGGCATCATGAATTAGGCTTCCACCTGAATTTGGATGCATCTAGCATTTTTAGCAAATGCGAAGAGGGCGGCCAAGATCTCCTTTCTACATGGCGTCAGTTATATGAAGAGAGCACACAGCATCTAACTCAGATGCGAAAAGGGTATCCCTTTGCATCATGTCAGTTCAGATGTGATGAGGCGCCAATGTCCTATGGTTTTCTCTATAGTGTCACTCTGATTAAAGGCTGTCACTTAGTTTTCGAGGAATGGTTGTGCACAAATCCAAAGTAACTATATAAACACTTTGCACAAATCTCCTACAACTTAGCAAAGCCTATGGATCATTTCCTGTAAATGATTTTTCATGGGGGGGGGGCAAGCCACGCTGCTGCCTGACATCGGTACCTTGGTCTATATTTTCTACAGGTCAACCGCTCCCCTCCTTTTAAAATCCTGCTTACGTGCCTGTATGTGCTTTGATCCGATCAGATAGATTGCAGATCTTCCATTACAGCAGATCCTTGCGCAGACATTTTGGTAATAAAACGAAAAAATAAGCAAAACAAGTGTAGAGCATCACACCGTCAAATGTTTTCCCTTTATAGATCGCTTCAAAGGAGAAAGCATGTAATAATTCGACGGAACAATATCTGGGAATATGAGGGATGATCCAGAACATGAAATCCAATGCATTTAAGTTTTTTTTGGCTGTAGCTTGGGAGTGCATTATCTTGAAGGAAATGGATATTTTTAAAAGTCTTACATAGTAAGCGAAGCTCCCTTTATCGCGTGGCAAAATATTCGAATTCAACACAGTACTTTCTGTTGTCACAATCTGGTTCCTCGAAAGCATTTCCATTAAGATGACAACCTTAGGGTTCCAAACGATCGCTGCCAGATGTTTTCAAATTTCAAATTTGGATACTATTCCTGATAATCTTATCTCTTGTGTAATTTCATCACTTAAAACAAGCTTAGCTCTATTTTTGGAGAAATAGCATTATTTTTGAGAAATAGTTATGGCAACTGCAGTTCTGGACATTTGACACATTGGTACCATATTTAAATTCAACTTCTAAACAATTTTCAGGGGTATATCAACGTTCCTAATGTCACCTAGTTAACTATGCGAGAGGTTCCTAGCAAGGCATTGTAGTTGCTCTGAAATAAATAAATATGCATGAGACAGAGAGAGAGAGGGAGAGAGCGCATGTGGTCAACCCAAATATAATTCAATTTATCAATGTTTATACGTCATCCGTAGCCAAGTGGAACGTATAAACATTGAATGCGTATATATATACGTCATCCACGAGCCAGGCTCTCACTGAAATGCGTATATATACGTCATCCGTGTCCAAGTGGTTAATTGTGCCATCATCTTATTCAGGGAATTTTTTTACAACTTCAGCTCAAATGAGTAAAAATATAACAGTATCCGTTTGTGTTGAAAAAATACAGCGTGCCAAAGAATGGAACTATCATCTTACTAGCGCATGTGCAGTCATGAATATGGCGCTGTCGTGGCTAGGTAACAGCTCATTAATAATCCTGTAGTTGTTCACTTGAATCGTTACAGAAACCTTCATTAGCTCTGAAATTTTTACAACTTCACCTCAAATGAATGAGAATATAGCAGTATCCGCTTGTGTTGAAAAATACAGCGTGCCAAAGAATGGAACTATCATCTTACTAGCGCATGTGCAGTCATGAATATGGCGCTGTCGTGGCTAGGTAACAGCTCATTAATAATCCTGTAGTTGTTCACTTGAATCGTTCTTCATTAGCTCGGAAGATATTAATGACAGTGTTCAAATCAAATCTAGCATTTTAACCATAGAAATGGATCTTCATCTCATGTTTTTGTCGTGCAGATGTCTACGGATAACTATGTAATTTTTCACTACTTCATAGTTTTGACATAGCTATTCAGTCCCTTCCATTCAATATTTCAATACTATTCTGTTGTCAATTGCGATATCAAATAAAACTGCTTATAAGAGCTGGCGAAAAAGTAATATCATAGCTGTCGCCACAAATCAACCATTGATTCCATACTTCCCTTATATACTTACTTTGGTTCAAATATTTGTGTGTCAAAATCCTTGGGAAATCATTCCTGCAGGTAACACAACGAAGATGTATCAGAGATGCAGATGAATGAAAATTAATTTGACAATGCAAGTGAAAAGATGTTCAAAGGGAGACATGAATCATCATGCGCGATAGCTTGTAGTGATTGACAATATGAGATAGATGAAAGCAGAAAGATTCTCGCTTAGCTGACCACCGAATGAACTAAGTTGGACTGATTTGTTTATCCGAACTCATGTCAAAAACGTGAATGCAATGAGGTTATGATCGGCATGCTCTTTTATCCAGAAATGCATCTATGGAATTATTGTGTGAATTATCAACAACGTTCGTCAAAAAAAAGCAACCCACACGACAGGTATTTAAATAACACTGTCAGCTTTATTATACAAAATAGTGGACCTCAAGCATGAAATGGACAATTATCATGTCTCACACTATTTTTGATACAGATAGCCTACGCCGTTGGTGAATTTTGAAGCCCAATATATCACCTAGAATCCCCGAGTGCAAATCCACGTCCCTTCCTGTCTAATTCACACTAAGCAGATTGTCCGGTGGCCTTGTAGCTAGAGCGTGTGCTTGCACGTCATCTAGCACCTACGTTGTTGGTTCTAACCAATGGTGGTTGCCTATTTTTTGAGATAAACATGAAGTCTATTCTTGCGCTTATTCTCGCTATTAACCCGTCCAAATGAAAATTTACTCCTCAGATAAAAATCTGAGATGAAATCGGCATTTGACTTTTGTCGCTGTAGCATCATCAACCATACATTAACAACAAATTTCCATTGTATCGCTATTTGAAATGGAAAATGGCAACAAAAACTATTAATTCAACGTAGCAAAATGCGTCAAGGTAACAAAGTTAACAAAAACAAGTTTTTAAAAGAAAATTTTTAAATCCTAAAATGTCTAAAAATTTTAAAAATACTTGCTAGAAGGACAAACAACGCTTCTCCTCATGTGTAATGAATTGGCGAGTAAGTCGTTCTGTAAGCCATATACTAATCTAAATTTGAAAAAAAGGATATATTATTTTTTCAGAGAAATGTGCGTGGTGAAGTGAATTGCCCGTACCTCATTTTGTCTGCATTTTTCAACATCCCAGTGAGGCGCACCAGACATTATGTGCTATTTGCTCCAAAGAAAAAGAGTCGTCTGTTGCTGCGCAGGCAAGATTTCATACCAAGATCTTATGATTTAGCAAATTGTATGTGCAATGAAAATCTCTTTGTGAATGGCATCGCTTCCTTTAAGCGTATTCTGCTTTATCGAATGACTTGAACATTATCACTTGCATTTTATACCTTTTCTTTATGTCTTTTCAATATTTTTATCGACGGCTGTAATTGGCTTATTGCTGTAGCTGTTATTATAAATAAAATAGATAAATAGGTAATCGAAAGGTTTGGCTTAGGTGGTTCATAAAGCGATTGAGATTACATCATTGCATTTGGTGAAGTCAAATAATTCAAACTTGTATTTCAGCTCAAATATCAATAAAATCGCACATTTTTGTGCTTAGTTTCTGCAGGAAGAAACAGTCCAATTCGTTGACTTCTATCGAGACAATGAGGCTGTAGTGCCATATCTATGAACCATATCAAATGATTCAGATATCAGATATCAGGCGTGCCAACTGCCAAGTAGTGATATCTTTGACTTCATGTAATAATTTAAATTACAAACTACAAGACTGTCAGAAAATAGTCTCGACGACAAAATAATTAAAAAGCGACTCGGAAATCGCTCATCGAAAGGATTAGAAGCATACAAACGAAGACGAGATGATGATTACAATGCCTCTATTGTTTTGAATCCTCCCGAAGTTTCACCAAATTCAATCCCAACCCCAGAGTTAAAAACGAATTTTGAAGATTTAGAACCGACTTTCTTCAGTGAAATAATGGAATGTGGACCCCCTCCTCAATCTTCGAACAGAAACGACAATCAAAATTATTCTGGAATCGCACAACCAGCTCAGAACTTTTATAAATGTTACTTCTATGTTTACAGAAAGTAATGTGCATGTATATTTTGTATATAAGATTCTTCGTTATACATAGATATCATAAGCTTCGTTATACTGCACACTTTTTAGTTATACTGCACTGTTTTAAGGTAGTTATAGCACTCTAAAATACATAGCACTGGGAACTGAAAATGGTATAATTTAAATTACAAACTCTCTAACCTTCTGATACATGAAAGACCTACGTCCAAATAAATGTAGTTGACTTCTTGATTTATTATTCTCAATACAAAACCGCAACAACTACAATTGGTGAGCCCGACTCAAACACAGAAGTAAATACGAATTCTCAAGCAATGACTTCAGAAACACCAACAACCAACGCAATAACGGTCAAACCTCCTACATTTATGGCTTCAAATCCAAACGCCTGGTTCATAATTTTGGAAGCACAATTTCATCTCGCCAACATCAGTACAACGTCAACGAAATTTTATCACGCACTCGCTGCATTACCAGTCGAAGTAGTAAGCAAGCTATCAACAACCGATCTGACTGACAATGATTACAATACATTGAAAACGAAGGTTTTGGAACTGCATGAAGCTTCAAAACTAGAGATTTTCAAAAATTTTCTACGCGAGAAACCATTAACTGGAAAACCGTCCCATTTTCTCGTTGAAATGCAACAACTTGCTGCAAAAGCTGGTGTTGGAGAAGATCTTGTTCGTCACAAGTTCCAGCAAGCGCTTCCTCCCAACATTGCACCAATCATTGCCACGCAAAAGTCTACTCCTTTGAATGATCTGGGTAAGCTTGCTGATGAATTGTACAGTTTTAGTACTAACAGCGTTGCCATTAATCACATTCCTTCAGCTAGGCCTACTAGTACTGTTAGATCTGAAATGCATGTTAAGGTCAGTAGAGATTTGATGCCATTTTCCGCAGATCAACGTCCCAAAATTTGCCGTGCTCATATATTTTTCGCGACTAGAGCTTAGAGCTGCAGAAGCTGGTGTAGATGGCCAGATAAGTCAGGTTATAGAATTGTTCAATCCGCCCACAATACTCCCCGTAATTCGCCTCACACTTCTCGAGAAAACTCACCCTCACGATCTAATCCGTCAAACTAGACTGGGCTTCGGTAAATGCGGTAAGCAGTTCGCCCAAAATTTTTACTGCCGCTTTCATTATCAATGATAAAATCATTGATTTTTTGATTGATACTGGTGCAACTGTTTCAGTAATTTCGCCTTCCATTGTTAAAATTTTACGTGTTTTTACAAACCCATCCCCGATTTCACTCAGTACAGCTGATGGTCGCCCACTTGAAACATTTGGCGAATGTAAACTTACCTTAAAATCGAAAAAGCTAAGACGTACATTCTACTGGACATTTTTTGTTGCTGACGTACGCAGAGCATTATTAGGTGCCGATTTCCTCTCCCATTTTGATCTACTTGTTGACTGTAAAAACACACGTCTAATCGATCAAACAACTCAATTGAATTTTATTTGTTCAATAAGGCTACTGACGATTGTGAATTATTATCTCCTATAATAACCTTACCTCAATCAATTGATAATATTGGTCATGCATTGTTATTACAGTACCCCTCTCTATATAATACATGTTGTAATCAGAGCTGGAAAAATTCCACTGAAATTTTTTAATTCCAATTCCAATTCCGCAGCAGAAATTTCAATTCCAAATCCAATTCCAATTCTAGTCGAAACAGTTCAATTCAATTCCAATTCCAATTCGATAATAAGATTCAATTCCGATAATAGGAAGTCGCTTATAGTGTCGTATGTTAATGTATCTAACGTTTGTTCGTTTCAATCTAACCCGTGTGCCCATATCCTATCCTCGTTGTTCCTGTATGCCGTTACCTGCGTCGTTCCTATGTGCGTTCTCATGTTCATAGTTCATATTTCTTGTGTACATGCATATATGTTACCGGTCAGCCTACGCCATTTTCGTTTTGTAAACGAGATATTCAATATCTCGTGAAAAAAAGAAAAGAAAATTAACGGTCAGCAAAGAATCAAGCGCTGAGAGAGAGATGAAATGCGAATAAATCTATTAATCAACTGACAGAAGAAAGAAATTCAATGTGAGAATAACGTGATGGTTGATGAAAGAAAAAACGACGATAAAAATGTTATCATGAAAACTGATTAATGGTCCATATTAAAGAAAGGAGATTAAAAATCCCGTGATAAGAACGAAATGTGGTCGGGTCGAAATCTAACGAGCAGAGATCAAAGGAAACTCTTTCAATTTTCAAAAGAAAGTGGATTTATATCGCTAAGTCTCAAAAATTTGTATAAATTAGAAACGATGAGAAATTGACACAACAACAACTACCAACAACACCTAAGACATCTTCAGTAGCTGTTAGAAGAACTCTGTGCTCTTGCAGTGTAACTTAACTACAGAAGTAACAACAACAACTGCCTGCCAGCGCACAACACAGCAGCGTATATGCGGCAGCACATCAGCGAGCGCGATATAAGATTGACGGTAGGCCTATAAGTGACACTGATATTTATGATATTATTTTGGAATAAGTGAGTCCGATCGAATTGAAGTGAATTCAACATTAAGAAGTGAACTGTAAGTTTAAAGTTTTTCTTTTATCGTTGAGTGCGTATCTATTTAACTATCGTTTTGAAAATTAATATTGTTGATTGTTGTGATTGGAAGTTGAATAATATTTCATGTAATTGTCATTTTAATTGAATCATTAATTATTAGCATAATTTGTTGACACTGTCTATATTGTGATTTGCTGTCCTTTAATGCAGCGTTAATTTTGCTCTTTCCAAATCAATTGTTTTTCGTGTGTACGACAATTAGGTCAATCTCCAGTTTTTGTGCTTATCCTATCAAGAACTAAATTCAACAATTGTTTTATTTTGATTAGTTATCTTACTTGATAAATAACTAAATAACAGATTGAACAAAGGATGATTGTCTTTTCATTGTTTGCTTAATCGCTGAATTAACATTGTCCGGGCTATAGGCCATCGAAGTCACAAAAAACACCCTTTATTCAACAATAGAATAAAGCTCCCTCTGTCGATCTATCTCTCTCTCTTATCTCTGCGTGCTGTTAACACAACGGACCGAGTACTGTGATTTCAATTTTTGTACAAAAATATATTTATCACAGGTATATCGAAAAAGTGGAATTGAGGTTTATCAAGGTCAATTCCAATTCCAATTCCAATTCCGACTTTTCCAACTCTGGTTGTAAATACTGACACTGTCCGTGAAACACATAATTCTACTCAACATGTTATTGAAACAACCTCTGATATTCCTGTTTTTGCTAAAGCCCGTCAATTGAGTAATGAGAAATACGAAGCGGCCAAATTAGAATTTGATAATCTTTTGAAGCAAGGGATTATCAGACCATCTAAAAGTCCATGGTCTTCACCATTACACATGGTCGAGAAACCGAATGGATCTTGGAGACCTTGCGGAGATATTCGATGCTTAAATTCCATTACGAAACCAGATCGATATCCACTTCCACATTTTAGCTCACTGAATGCAAAGTTATTCGGATCTTCTGTATTCTCTAAACTAGATTTAGTAAGAGCTTATCATCAAGTGCCTATGACACCAAAAGACATAGATAAACGGCAATTACTACCCTTTCGGTTTGTATGAATACATTTATATGCACTTTGGTCTACGGAACTCCGCTCAGACATTTCAACGAATGATCGATGGAATTCTGAGAGACCTCCCATTTACGTTCGCTTATCTAGACGACATACTTATATTTTCGAAAAATGAGCGAACATTTGACTCATCTCAAGCAGGTATTTCTACGTTTGAGCCAACATAATCTCCGTATCGCTCCTCTCAAATACGAATTTATGGTGTCCGAGATTGATTTTCTTGGTCATCATATAACTAAAGATGGAACACTGCCGAAACAGACAAAAATTGATGCGATCGTTCAATACGACAAACCCACTGATTATGCTTCTTTACGACGTTTTATGGGCATGATTGGTTATTACCGTCATTTCATTCGTCATTTTTCTGATATATGTCAGCCTCTCTACGATCTACTAGGTTCCACTAATCAAGGCAATCATCGCCTTGAATGGACCAAGGAGTCTGAAAATTCTTTCATGAAAGTCAAAGATGCTCTCGCCAATACTGAGACACTTTATCATCCCGATCCTAATGTTACTGACTATGTTCTTGTTACAGATGCTTCGAACAACGCCTTAGGTTGTGCTCTTCATCAATCTGTAAAAGACCACATCCGTCTTAATGTTAATTCTACCGGTTTCGGATAAGAGTGGAACAGTATTAAATGTTAATATAATATATGTGTTATATATGTAATATATATATAATTATATAATGTATAATACATATATTTTATATTAATATATAATGTTAATATATATTATATATTATATATGTTTCTATAATTTTGTATGTCTTTCTATTCCTGATGAAGGATAAGAGCGGCTGTTCCACTCTTATCCGAAACCGGTAGAATTAAAATTTAATAACATCATCTTTAAGATTTAATTACGACGTTCTCTCAAGCATCGTTTCCTCCCAGTTATATTTTTCTGGAAGTTTATAGCAAACAACGCAATTTTCATGTTTATTTGCCATGTTGCAATACTCAACAATAAGGATGTTGAGTATTGTAATCAATAATGCTGGGACATCCATGAGGACGAGGTATTTGACCATGTCGAAGACAACATCACAACTGTACCACAAAATGATTTTTGGAGTATTCCTGTCCGATAGAAATGAATTTAACCGTGTTGGTTCCAATGGCGCTGACAAATAGTGAGTAAATATCGAAGGAATGCAGATTGAAAGTTAATATAATGCTTGCGAATGTTGTGCGCCTTGTAAAGATCTGCGTAGTCTTTGTTGTTCCTTGTGACCTCCGAAGGAATTCTTAAAAAATCTGTTGAAATGCTATGAGAGGCTGACAGAGATTCCCATCCAAACAAAGCTTGCCATCCTTTCCAGGAAAACTGCAATGCAAAGTGAGGACATCCGCATCAGAATACCAAAGTAGTGTGTATGGAAGTCTGTCACTTCTTTAGATTTTCAGGGAGTCAGTGGAAAAATATCTCAAGAATGCACATCCCGTGACGAGCGTGATAAGAATACACTTCAGAGTCCACCAATGACGAGAGTTGCCATTCCATATCCTCTGAGAAAGGGACTACTAAAAATTAATTGATTTTCAGTTAGCTGATGTCAAATAATTGATTGGCCACTAACCAAATTGAATTGATTGGTTGTTCAGTAATTCAACTTTATATAAACTGATTGCTCAAAAGTCTCAAGTGCAATTATTTTATTTTTCTGTAATTCAATTGATAAATTGCTGAGTTTTTCATTTTCAATTAATTCCTCAAAAATTTCGATTTCAATTAATTGATTGCTCACGATCGCCAATTTCAATTAATCGATGGCCCATATTTTCCACTTGAAATTAATTGATTGGTTACTAAATAAGTGTCAAATTATTGGTTGATCAGCAGCCTATCTATTCCAATTAACTGATTGATTTGGTAAATTAATTGATTACTTAGCAATTCAATATCAAAAGACTGAATTCTCCAAAAATTTCAATTTTAATTAATTGATTGCCCAGTAATTCAATTTCAATTAATTATTCCTCGGAAATTTCGACTGCAATTATGTGATTGTTCAGTATTCAACTTTAATAAGTTGATTGCCCAAAAATTCCAATTTCAATTAACTGATTGCTTAGAATTTTGCATTGCAATAAACTGATTGATCAGTTATTCAATTTCAATCGATTGATTGCTCACTAAGCAATTTTAAATTAATTGAATGCTGGAAAATTTAAATTGCAATTAATTAATTGCCCGTAAATTCTTTTTCGAATATTTAATTGGCCCCTTGATAATTGGTAGCTCAGTTCTTTTAATATCAATTAAATGATTGCTCAGTTAGTCATTTCCAATTAATTGACTGCTCAGAAAGTGCAATTTCAAAGCTGGAATTTTAAAGCTGGTACTGTCATCCAAAGTGACTGAAGAGAAAACAGTCAAAGCAATAACTGCCCATACGACCGATATCAATGCAGCGATTGTATCCACCCAGTATTTTAGTCCAAATGGCCTCTTCCACTCTTTTCTATCATTAAACTTTTCTTTTGTAGCCACCTCCGCCTCTTCCTATTTGATCTGATGTCCACAGTTCCGTGAATACCTGGCCAACTCCGATGATAACGCATCTGCCTCATTCACATTCTTCCTATGCCTCGATTTGTTTCTCACAAAGTATGGTTTCTCACACATGTCTAGCATGCACATACTTTACACTTGACGCGATTAGACCACATCCTTTAACGTGTGGCCCATCTGCTCTAATCAGTAATTTTCTTTTACGAAGGAACCTACATGGAAGAAGAGGATAAGAAGTTGTCGGAGTACGCTCTGAACAACATGGCGTTGATGATGCAAACAGAAGCCAAGTGTGTGTACGATCAGCACTCCGAAAGTGGTCCACTTTATATGACTTTCACTATCCTGTCTTTTGAGTTTTATAAATGTGATTCGCAGCCTCGTTATCCCTCAAAAATCAAAATAACACCTCAAAACACGAATACGCATGCACCTAATGTACAGAAGTTTACCAATGAAACCTACCTGACGGGTCCCCGAAGTAGTCCGTGATTTAGTAAACAAAGATCCATATAGTCAGGAGATGACGAAGTCAGACAAAATGACGCCAAGTTGGACATTTTGACGCAAATGGACTTTGTACCGCATGCTCGCATCTCATCAAATTTGGTGTACAGGTGAGTTTTGCTGAGATGTATTCAATACATGCATTCAATACTTTCCGCCGGTTTCGGTTTCGGAGACTCCAGATTTTCTTTCTTAGTGACGCAAGTAATGCTTTTTGACTCACGACGGTATTCTGACGGGTTGGACTATTTGACTCAAGTCAGACGTTTTGACAGATATTGAATATTTGACTCACGATTGCATAATAAGTTTGAGGGGAGAATCATGGATTCATAATCGCGATCAACCATCACAGAGTAAGTTATAAAATGTCTCTACCTCTTCATATAGCTTAGGCTTGCATGCAAATATGGCCTGGTAGAATCAGAGGGACTAGTTGACGAGGTCCCCTTAGAATTTATTATTCAAGATAGTCAATAAATAGACTACCATAAAGTGGGTAAATTTCAAGGTGCCGAATTCCATGACTACGAGTATATAGTAGGGTGACCGCCTGTCTTGCATAAATGCATCATATTAAATCGAGAAATTATTTTTTTCCAATATATGTTAGACACTGATGATAGAGCACTAGACAGATTTGGCAAACAACTCTCAGCAACTTTTAGTCGTCACTTAGCGACATGCCGAAATTTTGCACAAATGCAGTAAAAACAGAAAATGAAAACTGCGTCAAGATGCTCAGGGCAAGTTGCCATACATATCCTAGAATTATTCATCTTGATCAAATGGTCACAATAATGTAACCATAATTTGGCAGAAGTTCGCAAAGTATCAATATTCAATGGTCTACAAAATATAAAAATATCTGTATAGTTTCTGTGTACAGAAAATAGAATAACGGGTAGTACAACTGCCAATTGTCTCATACGATTTCTTAAATGTTCTGTAATCACAAGCGTGACATTTAAAGCTAGGCCTAATTCTCAGTGTCTCGTGCGCGAATCCAATCACCACTTATTTATCACCTTGAAAAAAAACGCTTCCTCAGGGAAAGAATTTTGCACAATAGCATTCCAATAGCAAAATTCTCTACAGCTAAAAATCAATAGAAATCATGAAAAATTGACAAACCTGCAATCTTAAGAGCACACATGAACCTCAAGCAAAAAAACTGTGAAAATGACCCTTTAGTTTGAGATGATGAATTGATACGCATACAGTAATAACGTGATCAAAAAAGTAAAAAAAATGCCGAACTACTCACTACGAAAAACATAGATTCTATCTGCAGTTTACAAATAGTGCCATGAATTGAATATTAAGGCCTATACTTTAACAAAGCTAAGGGACTCTTCAAATAAATCAATCTCTGTCAATTAAGGCGCTTTTATTCGACATTCTTCTCTACAAGGTCACTTTGTTAACAGCTTGCCCCGGTCCGCCTCATCATTCTAATGCCTATGAAACAAAATTTCAACAATATCTTAATTGAAAGTCCATTTCCAGCCCCCTAAAGCAAAGTAGCTGCATGCTATAAAATAGTGTCATTTCTATAATGGCGTTTACCACAATTCACGTTTTTGCAGTTGCTTCAATTAAATATAACTTTTGGAAAGCGTGTATGGGCATGCTTCGCCTGTTTGTTCATTGGAATTTAAATGCAACATAAAATTGGCAACATCCTACTGCTACGAATATAAGCCTTGTGCATAGTGTTGAATAGGTACATGTATATTCGCATTTGCAGGAATGGACAAGAAAATAACTTCATACAAAGTTCTACTATAATTTTATATTTTGCTTCAAATGAAAAACGGCTATATAGCAGTAAGCTTACAAAACACAGTAAAGTCATCGTTAACACCAGCAAATAATCTATAAATTAATTCATCGATTTAAGTAATACAATTAGCCTGATGCGTATGTACACAAACTTGGTTGTACACAAATATGGACCGAAAGGAAGGATGCTTGTCAAGAAGCAGTCAACTAGCGGCATAGGAAGAAGCAGCATTTTAGGTATGAGTTCTTGAAAAGAATCTTCTCCATTTCACAAAGGCCTGCCGTGAAACAGATTTTGAAGCTGCATTTTGATGTCGAAAGCATAGTGCAAATTAGTGTATATGCCTACCTCTCAGAGTAGCACATAAATTTATTACAAATCCAAAAGCAGACACCAGGAGAATAATATTGAATAGAAATGGTGCAATGCTTGAAATATATCTAGGACTGTGAAATTAGAGTTGCCGTAAATCACAGATGTACATCATTTAACTTGAGACAAATGTGGATCTAGGATAACTGAACTTTATTTTCCTCACCGGTGTTACATTTTGTAAGAGAAAATATAGCACTTCTTTCAAATGGTAAATATGCTTTAAATCAAATAGAGTGCTTTATTATCATACTCTGACAATAAAGCACTCAGACTTTCGGTCGAAATTGAAATTCGGTCGTGTTGAAAGATACATCATTTTGAGCAATGACTTGTCTCATATCATTGTTATAATAAAGGATATGGCTTGCGGTTTGAATTTTAGCCTGAATGAGGGTATAGCCTATGCATGTACTTTTTCATGTACTGCGGTATCATCAGCCCATCTCTATTTCTTCTTTCATCTCTTAAAAAGGATTCGTTATTTACACCAAAGTATAATTTGTTAGGAGAATTTTTCTCATTGCTTCATAGTTATCAAAATTCATCTAGAAGGATAAAATCGACACTGCAGCGACTGGTTCATCAATTTCTCTAAGCATCAAAGTCAAAAGTCCTGATTAATAGACTGTGCTTGAGGGCATATCGGTGAGGGCATCTGAAGAAGCCTTCTTCGGGATAGTGTGGTGCATCAAGTAGATTTGTATTTACATGTGTTATCTGGGAATTCCGATTTGGGACAGTACTAGCACCTGCAGTATTCTAGTTGGACGTAGTTGGCAGACTAC